>JAEAOA010000985.1:2457500-2502500 GCA_016746295.1 Potamilus streckersoni | reverse complement strand
TTCAGGTTTTTGATGGCAACTCTAACACTTACATTACGGAAGTGAGAAAAGTGTCACCGCCTATTATTGGCAAACGTATCCGGCTCATTCCATACAGCAGATATCCTAGAACAATTTGCATGAGGGTAGAAGTTTACGGCTGTCCATGGCTGGGTAAGAGATATTAAATATAAAACTTGAACCTGAATGCCTGTATAAATCAATGTCTGCATACAAATCTATCTCTACATCTATTGGCTAATATTATAAGCATGCAGGTGTCATCTTTCTGCTCGAATCCCCTCGTTATAATGTAACCCAATCGAATTTACAAACAAATGATTTCGGTATAAGTTTTGCGAGAAAGAATTGTTTCATCTTCACCCGTATTTCGATGATAATAAAAGTGATGCGCAGACAACTGATATTAAAATGTTATTAATAAGTATTGATTTTTTTAAAAAAAAGAAATGTCATATTCTATCTGCTTAATAAAAACTGATACATCATACCAAACTCACCAGCTTTTCATTGTTATCTAATGCAGTGCTATATTTCATATTGCAATTTAAACTGTGTTCTTTGTTTCATAGATTAACGAAGACAATGTAAATTAGTATTTGACGCACAATTTTCATGCGACGATATAAATAAAAATGATATTTTTGTTTAAAAAAAATGCATCACATCAAATATCTGCTATCCTTTTGGAGCCCTATTTTACGATTTTTTTGCGTTGCATTAAAATGCATCATTCAACGTATCTGCTATCCTTTAGGAGCCTCGGTTATGAATTTAATGAGTTGCATTTTGTTCATACGGCAAATTGCTTGATAAAATTATGAAAGGTTTGCGTCTAGCCCAATTTCAATAAAACACAAGGTAAGGATGGTGCGAGCAAATAACGCAGAATTATTCTCTGCTTGAGATGGTCTTTGCTTTGGAGCGAACTTCTTAGATATTTTTTTTTTATAGCAAATACCAAGATGATGCAGGGAACGATATACAATCCTCGAGCTGTTAAGCCTAACAAACGGGCAGTCAGACTGCGGGAGACTCAAATAGTTTCCTTAATTTATGTTTCTTTGGCTGTTCCCTGTCATTTCTTTTCAGGTTATCGCAGAATTAGCTATGCTTTAAAAATTACGCTATTGTTTTATGGCTGATTTGGGACAACTCGTGAATCATTAACAGCGTCGTAAATGAATCACTATCTTCAAAACACACATTCGTGAAAATTATTCAAGAAATAAAAGGAATATCTGTCTCAGCAGAAAGAAAATTTCCTTGCAGTGTTTAATTACTCAAGTGACTTTTAACTAAGAATAAATAAATCCAGTAATGTATCTATGATAGGTTGTTGTTTTTGTTAGCGATACCTTTATTAATGCGCACTCTAATATAGCGAACAAACTTCGTGCGACTTAGAAAAGAATGTAGACACTATGTGAGATTCGCCTAGATTGCAAATAAGAGGTGTTTGTAGATTGTTCGACAACTGTTCCACCATATTATAATTGCAAAAAACTATACTTATCAAACCTCAGGTAAAACGGTTTTTTTGGGCCAAATGCTTTAAAAATTTCAATCTCGCTGTCCTTTTTCTATTGCCTTTCTTTGAAGGAGAACAAGCGTGTGATTAATCTATTGGTTTCTGTTTGCATCCTGCACCAAATAGTCTTGCTCGGTGAAACTGTTAAATTGTTTCTCTTCGCCATCAGCCTGTGATCATACGATTGCAGACATGATTTAAAGTCCCACTGCAATGAATTATCCGAAAAGTATTATTATTAGATTAAGGAAACAAATCTCCAAATGTTTATTTGTTAAAAGATAAAGAAAATCGTTCAAAAGCGCAGGTTCTGCTTCTGATATTTAATGTTTGCATACAGCATCTTGTTTCTAAACATACAGATGGTGTTGTGTCATATGATGTTCGCCAGGGAGACAAGAGAGGTTCTGAAGTAGACTTGTTTGACTTCTCGTACGACGGGATGATAATGGACAATTACCTCACCCAGGGAATTGGTCAACTGACGGACGGGGAATACGGGGACACCAACTTCCGCTTGGATAAACCCGGATTTGGAATAAAGGGATACGAATGGGTTGGCTGGAAAAATGATTCAATAGAATCAGGTGGTCCTGTGGAGATAAAATTCAAATTTAACACTGTCAGACGTTTTAGCTCTGTGACAATTCATAGCAGTAATTATTTTTTAAAGGAGATTAAGTTGTTTCAGAGAGCTGAAGTCTATTTCAGTATTGGCGGGAAATATTTTCTTACTGATCCGATTCAGTACCAAAATGTACAGGATAGTACTTTGGAAAACGCCCGTAATATTACAATACCGCTACAAAACGGTGTTGGAAAATACGTAAAACTCAAGCTCTACTTTGATGCCAAGTGGATATTGATAAGCGAGGTCCTATTCCAGTCGGGTAAGCATATTTCTTAATTACTTTCTTTCCCGTGCGTGTGTATGATTGTCCCATTATTTGTATGGAAAAATATTGTAATTGAGTATGCATCGACCCTAGCATGATCGCCTCGAATGATAGTCCCTCTTACAGAAAAAATTTGAGACATGCCTGACACAAACCGCACAAACATTCAATGAAAACACTTTAACATAAAGTGCACTTTATGATTAAAGCAGGACAAAATCATAAAGAATATATTCATATTAGAATATATATTTCTAATCTAATTTACAATTTAGCCGAGACAAATTAATCTGGTTTAAAAATAAAAGATTCAATTTTAATTAATGCTTCTTATTTTAATAGAATGGGGATGTCTATATATGCTACTTTGTCCTTAATTTAACACACTATAAGCTTAATTTGAAGTGTTCTTAAGATACGCGATATGCTTATGTCAGCTGACCCAACTGAACAATCACGCAAAAGAGCTCTCGGAAGGTCACTAAAATGTGCCCAACTGTTACAGTATCCTTATTCAAGTTTTGACTCGCCTGATTTTAACACCAAGAAAGATTTTGTTTTGTATCACTGGCGACGTGTGTCGTACATCGTGCATTCAAATTCCTCTAAAGCATAACGATTGGACCGGTTTCAGCCAACTTTGACAGAAAGTATCCAGGGCTTGAAAACCTTCCAGATGTACAAATTACGCCTATTTGCCATCAAATACGTCCTGTTATATTGAAAGTAGACAATCTTGAAATGATCTTATCAAAACAAAAACAAAAACAAAACATTGAGCAGAATTTGACACTGTTTGCCAGTCATTGTGGGACTAAAGCCTTTCTAATGTATGCAAATATGGTCCGTTATTAAGTATGGGAGTCGTTACTGAAATAGAAACCTTCAAATTACTTCTTCTTAAAAGCTTCTACGAAAGTGGCTAAAATTAACGGAATCCATACAATTATAAAGTTATTTCATTTTTTACGAATGATTACCTGTTCATCATTAAATATGAAAGCAGTTACTAAAATTGTATACCTCCCGCATTCATACGACTTTTCTAAAACAAAATCTAATCATAAAGAAACCATTTTCACAGCGAGTCCTTGACGATTTGTCATCAAAATTAGTCGCTTTCAAAAAGAAATATGTGCTTAGACGAATTCTTCTGAAAATTCGGAAAAGACAGAATTTAAACAGAATCTTAACATATACCATTGTCGAATAGAGAGAGGCCTTACAAATGTTATACCTTTATGCCAGGAAACCATCAAACATGGCTGCCGTTACTAGCAAAATAAACAAATTAAACGACTTCCTCCAGAAACCACTCAACCAGATTTGACAAAGAGCAATCTTTTCAGTTTTAACACGTGGTACCGATCCATCATCAAATAAGCACCCTGTAGCTAAAAATATAAGAATCTTTGAACGAACTGGTTTTAAAAATACACAAGACAAAAGTGGCTCAAAAGATTTTCAGATTTGCACAAAAAAGCTAATCATTATGGCTGCCGTTACTCTAAATCTTAGAGAGAGTTTTTGCTAATTCAGCATAAAAATGAAAGGTGAACGATCTCCGATTCCAATGAGTCGCATGTTTATTGATATGCTAACAAAGCCATATTCGGCATGATTTATATTGGTATCACATGATTTATATTCGTATCACATGATTTATATTCGTATGACATAAGGACGAGAAATAAATGCGATCGTGTCTTGTGCAGCATTCAGGTCACATACTCTGCTTGCAACACCCTTTAAATAATGTTTCTATATCAGCAAACCACTTGTAAAAGTACATTTTTACGAAGCATAATATCAAAGGACAATCGTGTTTAAATTTTTGAACTTGAAAAGCTTTGTTAGCATGGATCCTTATTTTCTTTCCAAACATTTGATGATGAATACAGTGGACATACCTTTTTCTTTTAAGTTATGTTAAACGGTACGTTCTATCCAGAGGAGGCACATGCAACTGAGCAACCCCCAGTTTCTACATCAGGACATTTGACGCAAAATAAATACCCCAAAATTGAGGAAATCGACGTTCTCAAACCCTATGGTATGTACACCATGTTGAATTACTTTCCTGTAGGTTGTAGATTGCCACAACGAGATTAAGTTGATTTCTTTGTCTCCTATTTACATTGTAATATACTTTTCAGTTGATTTCACAAATTTAGCTTTAAACATTGTCATATATTAAAGTTAATTGCTCCGTTTATTTCTGACTCAGTTTATGATAATATTGTATGCAACAATTTATCGATTATTCTCGATTTATCGCTGACTCAGCTGATAATAATATTGCATGCAATGATCGATAGATTATTCTCATGCAAATCGCACGGTCCTGTAGTTTTACTTTAAATCAAGTTTGAAAATTTACTTATTTATAACACTTTCTCTTCTACGTTGCAATCGTTTGGCATTAAGGGATGAATCTTTGTGAACTTATATACGTCAACTGTAAAAGGTCTGTCGTATAATCAACATGCCATTCTCAATGTCAAGGTCACGACTTATCGCTGCGCATGAATTTAATTTGTGCAACTCAAATTCCCATTCGTTCTTTGTCCCACAAAGAAAGTCATTGGAGAATAAGGAAAACTGGTTTAAATTATACATCATCACTCTGTGGTGTGTCGCATACCAGCTTGGTTGTTCTATCTTCAGAGTCAGTTTCATGGGCCAAAATTTACGTATTCAGTACACTTTCTCGTCTGCTCCATAAATTTAAAGTCGTTGAAACTTGAAATACTATACATCATAACATAAAGTTGTCACCATAAAGGTCAATGTAATGACTTATCACAGCTCACAATTTATTTACGTATTCCTCGCGCGCTTTGTTCTGCAGTATATATAACTTTTAAGTAGTTTTCGATTAAGAAGTAAATTGTTTTATACATGTACATCACTAGAAGATACGTTGCGAATCATATTAGAGGAGATGGGAGGGGTTACTTTCCTTAAGGTCAAGGCTACTGCTCATTACGTCACTTCTTCCATCACAACTTCCGTCACGCTCTGTCACTTTATAAACGTTTGAAAATAATGAGAGATGCTTCGACTATTCACTAGAATGCCTGTCATTTGCAAAAACATAATACTACTATTTTCAAGGTCAATAAGGAAAATGGACAATGCAAACTAAATTAATCTTCAACAATAGTTTTATCTCACTTATTTTCAGCTCGTCAGACTTTTCCTTACTTTGTTTATCTTTAGGAACGGACATTGTTTCTACGGAAAGCATTAATGGACAACATACAAGAGCTTCAACAAAGGCCATAGATGAGGATTATATCAGCATCGTTATTGGAACCCTCTCTGCTATCATCGTCATTCTCGTCATCATAGTCGTCGTGGTAATAGTAAGACTAAAGAGGCGTCGAAACAGCCGCAGACGGACATTAATGTCTGCTACAGAAACCAGTTTAGCACTTAAACTCAACAATGTTCATGGAAGTGGGAATGAAAAGGTTTCCAATGGGAAAATGTACAAGGGTCTGGCGATAGAAGATACAGAAACCAGTAAGGCACTCTTAAATGGAAACGGTATGCAGTAAGGTCAGATACATGCATGCATCTGTACTAGAAGAGATTTCTGTTCATTCTAAATAATTTCGAAAAGTGAGACAGTTTTTGCCTAAACTTTTAAATGTGTAATTATATATAATTTTGAGACGAAAGCATTTACAATGCCCGGCTACTTTCTGTACAAATAACAATATCATAGAGACTGACCAAAATAAAAAATATAATCAAGTGTGATATGAAGTTACTGTGATAAAATACAGATAACTTTCAAGCGTCAGCATTTGTATCGATACCTTTTTGTCAAGTAGATCCACAAAAACCCCTTATATTAGAAGTGATGACAACGTGAAGATAGATTTGACCTTTTTCAGTAAAAAAATCTTGGTTTAATTTCTTTACCAAAAATGACCGACAACTTTTCATCTCAATGCACGTTCATGCATCCATTGCATCCTCCGTCTGTCCATGAATGTCGGAAGAGACATAGACATACATACACATAAAGACACACGCACGCACGCACGCACAGTTGTGAGCACAGACATACAAGCCAGTATAGTATATGGACTATGAATGAAGCACAGGTTTATAACGTTAGTTTGTGCTTTAATAATAGTGAAATTGTCTTTATTTCATTACAGTTGCAGGGACATGTATAAAGGTGACTGATCCAAATAAGGAAAAAGAGGGAAGTCTTGTAGTCGCCTTACCTGTAGATAAGGACTTCGGTCAGAAATCTTTCACGATCACCCACCACTCCTTAGTGAATCCGATGGACAAGCCTCCAAATTATGAAGCCTTTTATGCTGCAGCTGACGTCATCAGTTCTCAGAATCCTGACTTTCTCAGTCTCCAAGGCGTAAGCGGAAACAGCATATATGCCGTTCCTAGCGCTGGTCTGCGGCTTGGCATGGATCATGCTGTGATTGAATTTCCGAGAGAGAACCTTCGCTTTGTTGAAGTTCTTGGAAAAGGACAGTTTGGAGAGGTAAATTCAGTTTAAGATATATATATATATATATATATATATATATATATATATATATATATATATATATATATATATATATATATATATATATATATATATATATAATAACTTTGCCAAAGATGGATAAATTTCTCTCTCTCTCTCTCTCACACACACACCCACACACACACACATATATATATATGTGTGTATAGATAGATAGAGAGATAGAGAGATAGAGAGATAGATAGATAGATAGATAGATAGATAGATAGATAGATAGATAGATAGATAGATATTAAATATGCCAATTTGTCAATCCTTGAGAATAAAAAGAAAACAAATGATTTTAGAAATAGTTAATAAAATCAAAGTGAAAAAGGGACGAATTTAGTATAATTCAATAAACCTGTGGCTTTCATTTCCCGTTCAGGTACATTTGTGTGAGACTTTAGATGTGACTGAGTACATCCAGGATGGTAACATCGCTAAGAAACGAATATCCTCACGAACCTTAGTTGCTGTTAAAATCCTGCAAACGGATTCCGATGACAGAGCAAGGTATGAGTGAGTTTGCGTGCATGCATATATATATATATATATATATATATATATATATATATATATATATATATATATATATATATATATATATATATATATATATATATATATATATATTCAAGTTTTATTATTCTAACAAACAAAACCTGAGTGGTAAAATACTCGGTAGATGGCATATACCCCTTGAGTTATTATATATTCTTCTCTAAGCTTATTGCATAGTGAAACCTGGACGACTGTACGGTCTGATGTCTAAACGAACTTGTAAAGTGGTAAACACCAACTTACAAATTGTCTGAGGATATCTAGGTATGTTTTATACAGTAAACAATTGCTACTTTGATAATTCAACAGTGGTTCTGCTAGAGTAAGAAATAGATGTGAAAATGTATTAATAAAAGTTTAATGAAACACTATCATTGATAAGCACGTCTTTTCCATGACCTTGATATGCTCCATCATTAACTAGTGATTTCATTTAGCTCACCTGAACCAGGCATCTGTAACTTCCGGATAACGATTTTAAAATGTACCCGTAATGTACCATTTAATGTAAACGTAACCCGATTTAACAACCATCATTAATGCATAACTTACTTGACCTCTTCAGTTATTTAAAACGTTTATATCATGTATAAAAAGAAAACCGAGGAAACATTAGTCTTGCCTGCTTTGCCGATGTGTGTTGACAAACAGAATTGCAATGTAATACAGCCCATTGTAATACAGCCCAAAACAAAAACTGCTGTTACGAAACTTTTAAGTTTGTGAAATGGGGTCATTTAAATTACAAAGCATGGTTCTCTCCTGTACGAGTAACAATTTCAAAAATATTACCTTGAACATAAAATCATTTGAATATGCTTTGAAATTACTAGGACAAGGTAGTAACGAAATAAAGGACTTCCAGATAAACGCATACAGTTCGTTTCCTGACTTTGCTTGCATTAGGTTTGGAACATTTGACTTGAGAAAAGATGAATTAGCGTCGAGTCCACCAAAATAAGAAAGGCAATAACAGGAAATCTTTAGGAAGTTTTACCTGTGTCTCTAGTAACCTTAGGTGACAAAAGCTGAACAGATAAATTAACAGAGAACGAGAGTGATTATTTGTCTCAAGGTACTGGAAAAATACACTCTATGCGTATTTTTTTTTTACAGAGCTGACTTTGAACGGGAAATTAAGGTTATGTCGGCGTTGAGCGACCCAAACATAGTTCGAGTCCTTGGTGTATGTACACGGGGTGAACCAGTCTGTATGATTGTAGAGTACATGGTGTACGGAGACCTGAATCAATTTCTTCTTGATCACGTTCCCGACACAAATATGTCTGTTCCCAAAGCCAAAAGGTTGAGGTCAGTAGCTTAAGTTACATAGGTTCAACAAATTACAGACTAACTTGTGTGAAATGTTTATTATTGAACCTTATTTATTTGTGCTTTAAATATTTAAAACAATACGTTTGGACCATCCTTAAATTTGACATCAACAACATAATTATATTTTATTATTTGTATAATATTTTCACGCTACATAATCGTGTTCATATCTTTACCCTGAGAATAGCGCTGAAACTAGATACAGTTGAATATCTTTAAGAAATTCTTTCAACGAGGGGACCGTGTCGTCGAGTAAAGGTGATAACTCCAACATATTCGCACTGCTGAGGTCATCTTTGATGGCGATTATAGATTGTAGCCTTTGGTAACCTAAATAAATTGACGATCTGTAAGGACATTTTAAATAGATTGTGACGATGCATTCAGAGGAAGAGTTTGGCAAGAAAGCTGCACAAGGAATAATTTAGCTTTAACACGACCAAGACCGGAGGTTACGTACGATTCGCATGAACAAATTTAGAGTCAGCCACAATTTCTGACGTCTTAGCGCAGACCAGTCAGATGGCCACGGTTTGAACTTAACCAGCTTTATCATGAGAATGCTTTTTAACTTTGGAGCCAGGATACTAGTTCGTGACATAATAAGGATGTGAAAGCTTAAATACCATAAATGTAACTATCCTCTATCACTACTGAGCGTCTTGATTTCTCCATTTGAGTTTTTCTTTTCTCATTCTGAAAGGAACCTCTAATGATTTATTGTTTGGGTCATTACTATAAATTATTTTATTAATTTCAATTTTAGCTATGGCTGTCAAATACATATGGGTTCTCAAATTGCGTCTGGAATGAAATATCTCGAATCTCTGAACATGGTCCACAGAGATTTAGCCACTAGAAACTGTCTTGTTGGCACAAATTTCACCATCAAGATCTCAGATTTCGGCATGAGTCGAACTTTGTACAGTGCAGATTACTACAGGATTCAGGGCAGGGTTATACTACCAGTTCGATGGATGGCGTGGGAGAGCATTTTGTTGGTGAGTTGGTGTTTGAAAAGAATCCATTCTCCTGAAATATAACTGTTCGTTCGTGTTAGCAAATAAAAGTTAAAGAATTGAATGATTAATTTATTTAGTTGTCCTTACGATTCTTCAGACTTACTGCAGAATCATACTATAAGAAATGTAGCCTATCCTGAAACAGTATTGACAAATTGGATAAGTATTATATCGTGATAACATTGACAAATTGGTTATGTAGCACATCCGGATAACATTGACAAATTGGTTATGTAGCACATCCGGATAACATTGACAAATTGGTTATGTAGCACATCGTGATAACATTGACAAATTGGTTATATAGCACATCCTGATAACATTGACAAATTTGGTCATGTGGCATATCCTGAAAAATTTGACAAAGTGGTTATGTAGCATATCCTGATAACAATGGCAAAGTGGTTATGTAGCATATCATGAAACACTGACAAAGTAGTTGTGGCATGTCCTGAAACATTATTGACAAAAATGTTATGTATAATATCCCGAAACTTAATTGGCAAATTGGTTATGTGGCATATCCTGATAACGTTGGCAAAGTGGTTATGTAACATATCCTGAAACTATTGGCAAATTGGTTACGTTGCAACATTATTGGCAAATTGGTTATGTAACATATCCTGAAACATTGTTGACATTTGGTCATAAAGCATATCGAGATGATATTGGCAAATTGGTTATGTGGCATATTCAGATAACATTGACAAATTGATCATGTAGCATATCCTGAAAGGCAAATTGGTTATGTAGCAACATTATTGGCAAATTGGTTATGTAGCAACATTATTGGCAAATTGGTTATGTAGCAACATTATTAGCAAAGTGGTTACGTAGCATATTCTGAAACATTTTTGACAATGTTTTTATGTAGCCTATCATGAAACACTGACAAGGTAGTTGTGACATGTCCTGAAACATTGACAAAGTTGTTATGAAGAATATCCCGAAACTTGATTGGCAAATTGGTTATGTATCATATCCTGATAACATAGGCAAAGTGGTTATGTAACATATCCTGAAACTATTGGCAAAGTGGATATGTAACATATCCTGAAACATTGGCAAATCAATTAAAGCAATTACCAAAGCTTAATTTTATGCAAGATTTATCAACGTATTGTCTGTAGTAGATACATGCAGTGTTGTTATTTAATGCTCATCATTTTTTGTCTTTATTAAGATTAAACAGGCATATGATCTTTAATTTGAAAAGGCATGGAGGTTTTCCTCTGCGACATATTTTGAACACATTGTTAATGAACTCTTTTAATAATAATAGAAGAAGGAAGTTTTGACCATTACTATGATGTTTAGGTCTTATCAGAAATCTTTTATTAAATTTTTCAATCATTAATCTTAATTTTGTTAAGAAAATGAAAATGTATTCCAAACAATAAAGTATATGGAGACATGCTTACTGACTGGATCATGATATGCTTGCAATTTCAAACGTAACAAATGAAATACATTTAATCAGATTTAGATTTTTAAAATATTTAAACTCTGTATTCGCAGGGAAAATTCACCACAAAAAGCGACGTTTGGTCATTTGCTGTGACGTTATGGGAAATTCTGACCTTTGCTAGAGACCATCCTTATGAAGGACTATCTGATGAACAAGTGATTGAGAACGCTGGACATCATAATAGAAACGACAATCAGCAGTTATACTTGCCACAGCCATTTCTATGTCCAAAGGAAATGTACGATCTCATGTTAGAATGCTGGAATAGACACGAGTCTGAGCGGCCGTCGTTCCGAGATATCCATATGTTTCTCCAGCGGAAGAATATAGGTTACGATTCAAAGAACGACACTTTTAATGAATGATAAATAACACAATAAAAGTCACGTGCATATACATTACACAGTATGATCTGGACTAAGAGAAGTATGTGATTCATTAGAGGACATTGTGAAAGAAAAAGAATACACGTTTGTAAAACATATGCGGAAAGACCAGAGACATAATTGTAGTGTGCTCTCTCATTATCGAAACGTAAAATACCTAGTTAGATATCATTAGCTTGAAGTGCCAACGAATTGCCTTTAAGCTAGGAACTGATCAGTGGACGTGAACTAGAGTATAACGCAAGTCAGAATTATACAGTTAATACTTCTTAATCCTATACCTTCAAAGTTTCCAAGAGGTTGGTCTTAGTATATCAAGAATGTATTAGTATAAACTCCAGTTTTTTTATGTCGCTATACAGTCATATGAACGCATTGACTTGGAAACGTTCTTCAAACATATCACACCTCAATCCAAGTGCTTCATTCATGTCTTGATATTCCAAAGCAACGAATATATCTGTCCGAGTATAATGCTTCTTGTCTTATATTTTAAAATCAATTATATGTGGTATGTAATTTTTCACTCCATTCATGCGTCTGTTGTCTCGTTTACCTGCGCATTGCTTGCGTCGGCTAAGTTTTTTTCTCAAAGGAATTTTAAGTAACCCTTATCAGGTTAACAGATTTAAAATGAACAAACTATCGACGCATGCAATGGGGGCACATTTTCTGTCGCTATTGGTGTACTAATGTCAAGTATTGTTCGATGTTTTTCTCACTATTTTCAGATTTATCTTAACACTAGTCGTTCTGATTGTCAAGCAAAACACTTCGTCGAAAGTTGCTTTCTGACAAAGTAGTGTCAGAATTCAGAGCTGAAATGTTCAAGAACCTAATCCGTATGCGTCTTTCATGACAGTTCTTCCCTCATTTTGAAATCGTCTTGATGTGTACGTTTTACAGCAGTATAGTCGCTGTCTTGTTAACGTGATATCGTGAATTAAAATTATTATGTGTAATTTTTTTCTAAATACTTCCAACATTCCTTATTATTTCCATATCCTATCTGAGCATGTTTATGAACGAAGAAATTGAAAATTAACATGGTACCGCATTTTCTTCAATTGGGCATATAAAAATAAAATAATCGTCGAATATCGGTATATAAGATATGGAGTTTATTACATTCATATTTTTGTGTCATATACTGAATTCTGATCATTTTATTATAATAGTTCATATTCTGTTTATATTATTCCAAATATACCACATATAACAAGGAAGTTGTAATACGTATGCAAAATGTGCGTATTGTCACTCATGTTTCGTATGACGTACTTAATCTGTATTATTGGTTACAAAACTTCACAATACTGGCAACGATCTCATCAAACATTTACTTGTCAAAGCAATTTTCGGCTAGTTGCGGTACATACACTATTGCCTTCAAACGTCTTTCTCTGATAAACATGTTACCATCATCTATGTTACGGACCTGTAGTGAAAGCATACATTTCAAAGCCATTTTGTCGAACGTTACATTTTGTTCAACAGACTTTAGAGAAGGTTGCGATTTGCGTACCTTTCTAAATGAAAAGGAGAATTATAGCAGGCAGAAATGACCATTGAACTCGGACAAACAAGGGTATCTCAAATATTTTTGTCTTCAGAGCTTGTTGAATATATATATATATATATATATATATATATATATATATATATATATATATATATATATATATATATATATATATATCGGCCACCATCCAAATACTGCTAATACATGATACGTTTAAAATACATATTAAGGTCACATGAATATATTTTTGTTCGTGTCAACTATTGTAGTTGAAATTGTTGATTAAATAAAGCTTTAAAGACGTATTAGGGATTTCTGTTTTAAAGCAATTATCTTATATGTTCCGGCTCATGCTTGTTTAAAGTACGGCTTGTGTGTTCTCGAACATGGCCACTGTTGACTACATGGAAAATCACAAGACACATGTATTGCAATATAAAGGAAGATACCATGTCAAGCAAAAACAGTAGTTGCATGCGACACTTGGTCCTCGACCGGTTATTAACATTAGTCCGTAGGTGAACATTAAGAAGCACTATGGCGTCTAACGAGAAACCCTATGTTAAAAGTATCAACTGGTTTAACATGAGAAATAGTATTATAGCTTTAAAGTGTATAACCTGAAAGTGATAAAGGTTTATAGCCTCAAATGGTCGAAAGTTAAGAGCCTCATACGGTAAATTAACATTGAGTCATAGGTTTGAGGCTTTAGTAGCTTCTCAGTCTTAACCTATTAGACTAAAACTTTATGACCTTAAATGGTTTTCTGATTTCAAACGGGAATGTTGATTCTTTTTAAATATACAGTCCAAACACACCCTAATCTCAGACGAAAAGGACAGGAGCGTTTGTGTAAACTCCTATATTGATATAAACAAAATATAGTAAAACATAATGGCAGAAAGTGTGTACAAACAATACGATTAGTATCACTTTTCTAGAGTTATGGATGGCTCTGAAAAGATCCGTTTGATTTCTGCTACCTCACTTCTCCCTTAGCAGTGGTTACACCTTCGATCTCTGGTAGCACAAGTTAAACGGTGTTAGCGCCAAATGTTTATGTGGAGACCATCAGCTTACAAGTAGGACTTTTGGCCTCACGTTTACCATCAGGGATCAAATCGTATGTCCCCGTTTGCGTATTTTCTCTGCAGCTTTATCGATTTGCAATTATGCGATGAAATTTTCACTCCTCCATAGTCCCTACAATAAAATCTCTTCCTCTTCCCTGGTTGTTCACGCCTCCGGCTTTAGCTACACAGGCAGAACATCTCATGTCATCTGTTTCCACCCCAAGGAAGGATTGATGAAGACAAGTATAGATGAGGTAAGGTGATTTACCTAACTTTCCCAATCCCCTGTTTGACGGTCTATGAGTACCCTCCTCTATGGCTGTTGCTTCTCCATATTTCAGTCTATAGTCTGTGGGGTACTACTTCTTCCACACTGTTGGGATAATTTTTAGGTCCTCACCGTAGGTTTCATGGCACATACAAAACGCGTTTCTTTCTCTCTAACTTTATTGTTCCTCTGTTACCTCTTCCTAACCTAGAGAGGACATGTTGATTTGATAATTTCAAATGTATTATGGTTCTCGGAAACATTCTCATGTCTGCATCGATCTCCTAGAGTTGCCAAAGACGCGACGATCATATTGCAAGTGTACTAAAGTCTAGCTAAGACTTTATAAGCAGTATTTGAGCTCATTCCTTGCTTGTTTTGTTGAGTTGGTAATCGGTTGCAAGACTGCTTACTTACTTGCCTACTTATGGACGGACTGTCGGACGAGAATTCGTTCGCTTTAATGTGAGCACCTCACACTAATTAGTTGTCATGTCCATTCGAGGTAGGGAAGAAAGAGTGCCATAGCGCCATCACCAGGAGCACATTATCTTTGGATATTTTCAGACCCCATTTCCAAAAGATAAAATGTTGTTGTCCTGCCGAAATTTGTGGAAAAAAGATTCTCTATGCAGAAAAGAGATCTGAAAATGGTTAAGCTATGAGTGAGTGTGTGTGTGTGTGTGATTTGAATTTGTAACGCAGCTTTAAAAATATTTCAGCAGTCTGGCAGTTTACAGTGATGTCCAGCACGGGGTTATCATGACATGATATGATGTCCCACCCAGTCACATTATCCCGACACCAGTCCGAACAGTCCTAACACTAACCACTTAATGCTAAGTGCCAAGCGAGGCAGCCGTAAATACTATTTTTATACGTCTTTGGTATGACTTGGTCGGGGGTCAAACACGCAGCCTACCGCATCCAAAGCGGACGCTCTAATCACTAAGCCACCGGAAAGGTTACATGGCTTTTAAATTGAATATGTTCCAAAATTGTGTTGCATTGTGTGACCGGACTGATGATTTGGGCTTATAAAGACCTTATATAATATAATTTTAGGGACCAAATTTTGTTGTATTTTCATCACTTTCGCCGTGTATAAATGATTGCTGTTTATACTCTATTTAGTCCGCATTGTGCGGGAGTGGGGGGATGGGTTGATTTAGGATTAACCACCCCATTACGTATTAATTCAGTGTCCTATATAAACTATCAATTCTCATTTAGAGTTGTTTCAATCAGTATTATTCTTAGGTTTGGATTGACTTGTAGTACTTATTTGGGGTCATTATTTTCCTAAGTGCTCCTCGTTGAAATTCAGTTATTTCCACCTTACCTGGCTGGGTCTTATGGGGTCTAGCCTGATGGGGCTGGGCCAGGTGTCCAAAACTTAGTATTTGATATTACGCCATTTCATGCTCTAGAATTAAGACGAAAGGACGAAGAGTTGGGTGTTTTCATAAATTCCAAGGAATCTATCATTTTAAGCCTGTATTATTTACATTGCATCTATACAATGCTTTCTATAATTGAGTCTTATTCGTATATTACACTGATTATGTATTCGTTATTATTAACTTGTGACCTGTCATTAATTAAACTGCCTTGAATGTTCAATGTCTATTTCAGCTGCCATACATACGAATGGTGTAACGATAATCGAGATAGATTTCGGATTCACAAAAGAACACTTTTGATGGTGATGTAAATACAATGATTATTGATGTATAACTTGAATGATGAATGAATATTAATATGTGCGTGTACAAGATCCAGATATTGGATAAGTTAACATAACCCTCATGAACTTAATAATGCAACAAATATAAATACAAATAAATGACCTTACACAATACAAGGACAAAGGTAAACGAGTTACAATAATTCCACAAGATGAAAAGAATTACGTTATACTGAATAGTAAGAATGATGTTTACACAGTTAGTGAAAATTACGTATTTTACTCAAATAGTAAAATTATGAATTTATTGGACAGATATACTAAAATATCTGTAAACGCCCAAAACACTGGTTTTAATAAAACAAATAAAACAAATTAGCAAACGGCTTAAAGATTACATGTATGGAGTGACAAAACACTCCCGTCAATATTACACTAGGCTATCAGTCAAGCAAGCATCTTTATAGGTAATCACCGACCACCACTCAATTCCTTGGTCAATCAAGCAATCAGCGCCCTTCAATCCGGTCAGCAACGCCCGATAACCTGCAACACGACCATCAACACTGTGCAATCAGCTCTACGGCTGCAGTGGTTAATTTATATAGTTAGTTCTATAGCTGGTACCACGACGACTACAATCACCATGGATCACTCTGCTCAGTATAGATCACTCCGATCAGCTGAAAATACATTTAACACCGTGGATTATGCACGACACGGGCATATATGATAACACGTAATAACGTTATAATAGTAAATTATTCAAAATACATTATCGCTACAGCATTACGAAATAATAAACAGGTTCAGAAGTGAACCTGTATGCGATAAGAATCCTATAGAATTAAACTTTTTTTTAATGAAATGCAGTTTTATGTTGCTAATATAAATCTCTTGATAAGTCGCAAACATGGATAGAAGATACCTACGCAAGCCAAAGCTACATTGAAAACATACAAAAATAAACGTGATAGTACGTACATGAGCTATAACTTATTATATAGATAAGAAATAATATACATAAATTAACAAATAACCTACACACCTGTACAGCTGAAGATGTGCAAGTTCCTAAGTAGTCTGCTTTACTGACGTTCCTTAATGTGAAGACATCGTCTTACGGTGAGGTATTTATACACAGACGATATCATCGTCTGTGCGCTGGAAAAATTCGATTTTTCCTATCGATATAGAATGAACCGAACTCACTGTTTCTAAATATTGTACAATATACATAACTCATCCTCGGGAATCGTTGTACACAAGAAACGAAACCGGAGTGCACGAATTTAATAAATAATGGGTTTTATACAATTCCGTGACAAAAGTCAGGGGTGTTCAGTTTCCACTGATGTCGGATCCGATCACGAGCACATTCGATACCAGGACCGAAGGATGCCAATTGATTGATTTTGGCCAAAACAAGCTGATGCACTAATAGCCTTAAAGACGCAAGGCAATCCAAATGATCAGGTGTATGAAATTCAAAACGGGGGGGGGGAATAAATATATTAACTATCCCAAGGATCACACCACATCAATCGTCAAAAAAGAGATTTTTGAAGTGAAAAAAAGGAGTAAAGGCAAAAGTTGAGAAAACTGAGCCCATAATAAGGGAGATCGAAGGAAGGAAGACGGATGTCTTTATAATAGGAATCCCTTTGGAGATAGGAAATGAGGAGCTAGTAAGAAAAGTGCAAAGGAAAATGAAGATAAATGTGGTTTCGGACATTCTGGCAACGGTTTGGGGTTTCAGCAGTGAGAAAACTGGCGTGATGGTATTAACAATCAAAAGAGAAGATGCCAAAATGATACTAAGCTTCTTCTACTAATGGGTTTCCTGCTAAAAACATGGTAGAGGGGCTACGAATTTGACAGGGTATGCCCAAGATGTAGGCAGACAGGGCATAAACCCAGAAATTGTCTGAGCCCAATCCAAGTAACAAACCCAGCCTAAGCTAGTGTGGCCAACACTCAACAATTGAATGTGAATGAAGCGCAAGAGGAGATAGCAGAGCAAATAGAAGAACAATTAATACAAGAAATAAGAAATAAAATACAACAATCGACACCAGAGACACAAAAGAAGAATGAAGAAACAAAATAGGAAGAGAAAGAAAAAGAGAAAGAAAACGAACATGTAGAGCTCTCATCAACAACACCTAAGGAGGCAGGTACAGATTGGGGCAAATATTTAAGCCCCAATGTGACACCGATATTGCACACTGTAGAAGAAGAAATACTGAGGAAAATCAGGTTTTACATGCTCCTGGATCAGCCAATAATGGCAACAGAGGATCCCAAAGGAGAAATCAGTCCCAAAACTTCTACTGCAGTACACAAAAACAGACCCAAAAGGAGGGAAAAAAGAAAATGGCGACCCCCTGACAGAATCCTCTTCAGAAATACATTCCAGTAAACAAGAAACAAAAAAATGAAGACAGGGAAAAAGGCGAAAAAGAACAAAAAGAAGGAATCGAATCGGAGTATGAATCTTGAACAGAAAAAGACAATGAATCAGGAAACGAAACGGACATGGAAGATAAAGAAAACGATGATAAGGAAAATGAAATGGACCTAACACGAAACACAAACACGGACAGCAAAACAAATAGCGATAAATCCAGCAAAAACACAGAAAGCAAATCCAAAACAGAATCAATGGAGGAGAAGAGGAGAAAGAGGAACAAAATGCTTCTCAGACTCCGCAAACGATTTAATAATTTTATGAAACATATTTGCAATTAATTTCATCAATATTTTTTCATAGTTGGAAACATTATACAACTAATTCTTTATTTTAGGAATGTGTTGGCGACGTGGTGGAAAAAGATAGGGAAAAAACATCAAAATAGCTTCAATCAATGCAAATGGGGTTAATGGGGAAATTTTTTAAAACTGTAAAGAAAAAGACTGATATTAATATGGTTCACGAAAATCATAATGGTTTTACAAGTGATTTAACTTCTTTATTAGAAAGGGAATTTAACGGGGTAGTAATTTTAAGTAATGCAAAGTTTGAAGATAGGAAAAGTAGGGTGACAATACCAATAAAAAATAATAGGGATATAAGATGGGAAAGGAAGCTAGGAGGGGATTTTTTTAGGGGGAGATTAATGCAGATAATTATAAATTTTTTTTACATATAATCAATATTTACTTTCCAACAAATAAATATAAAAAATGGATTTGATAAAACAACTAGACAAATATCTGAGCTGATACTCAATGGATGACCTGATAATAGAATGTGATTTTAACTGGTTGGGGGACCAAATTGACCGTAAAGGGGAGTTAACCCCTAATGATAAAATGTTAAAATGGGAAATGACCAGACTACTTAAAAAAATATTATTTGAACGATATTTAGAGATTTTTAAACCTGCCTAGGATTGAATTCACTTTTGAATATGAGGACAACCTAGCAAGCAGATTATTTAAATTTTATGGAACTAATTTTAATTTGAACACATATATTGATTCTAAAATAAAAGATGCACAGATTTCGGATCACAAATTGATAAATTTAGATAATAATATCTACAACAGAAGCAAATTGGAAGCTTAATAATAAAATACTATCGAATGAAGAATTTATAAATGAAATTAAAGGGAAAATAAATAGTATTTAAGAAATAGAACATGTCGATATTAAGTTAATGTGGGACAATCTTAAAAAGAAATTTAATACCTTAGCGAATAATTTTTAGTAAAGGGAAATTAATAAAAAAGATGAAATGGAAATAAAATTGAATTTGAACAGAGAGATATCAAAAGAAACAAACAAGGATTTAAATATTAAATAAATATCAATAATAGAGAATAAGGAAAAAGGGAAAGAAATTAGAACGGAGAAATTTTTAAATCTATATATCATGGCGAAAGGACTAAATAGGAGAGAATAATTAAGGAAGGAGGGACATAAAATAATTGAGAAAATATGGGACAAAAACCAAAAAGATTTATCGAATTAAAAAGAAATTTTAAATAGGATTAAGGATTATTATCAGGAACTATATCCAACCCAAAACATAAATATGGAGTTAATTAATAGCTATTTAGAGGAAATTAAGTGTGAGCTGATTCCTCAGAATTTAAAGACTTATGTGACGAAAAACTATAAAACAATTAGCAAAAGATAAATCTCCGGGAAGAGATGGACTCACTGCGGAATTCTGCTATAAATTCCAAAGTGAGTTAGCGCCGATTCTTGAAATTTTATATAACAATATTTTTTTTAGAAAATGATAAAATGTATGTTACTATGAGAGAAGGATTGATATCGCTCATTTTAAAGGGAAAGGGGAAAGAAAAGATTTGAAAAATTCTTGCCCCATCTCCCTTCTCAAAATAGATTATAAGATTCTAGGTAAAATACTAGCAAATACAATTAAAAATGGTATGGATACAATCATAAATAATAATCAAACGTGTGGATCAAAAGGTAGGAATATACAAAATAATATTTTAAACATAAAAACGATAATAGATTACATAAAAGGGAATGGAAAAATGGGTGCCATGGTGCTTATTGACCAAGAAAAAGCTTTTTGATAGAATGGAACACAACTATATACAAAAAGTCTTAGAAAAATTCGGTTTCGGAGAAACTTTCCGAAGATGGACTAAAATCCTGTATAACGATATAACTGCAAGAGCACAGGTAATTGGGGCTACTAGGGAATAAATTTGATATAAAAGGATGGGTGAGGCAAGGTTGCCCGCTGTCAATGCTATTATATGTAATAGCAATAGAAATTCTAAGTATCAAGATAAGAAACAATAAACTCATAGAGGGAATACTGTTACCCAAAATGAAAGACGATATAAAGATGCTCCAACATGCAGATGATTGCACCAACTTTATTAGGAACCCCAACTCTTTTAAATTTCTAATAAAAGAGTACGAAAATTTTTGGTAAAGCATCGCGTTCTAAAATAAATCATGAGAAATCAGAAATTTTAAAAATAGGATACTGGAGGGGTAATCACTCTGGATTACCACACCAATACATTAAAGAGAAGGTTGATGCCTTTGGTATTTTTTTTTTGGGGGGGGATGAAGAACAGGAAAACCTCAAGCAAATATCATAAAAAGTTAACAAATCCATAGATATCTGGGCACTGAAGCCATTATGTATGATGGAGTGAGCCCAAGTGGCAAAGACATATTTTTTTTATTCAAATATGAATTATATATTGAAATCAATAGATATAGATAATAGTAAATTAGAAAAATTGACAATGAAATAATATATTAAATATGGGGCTTTAAAACCAATTATATTCAAAAAGAAACTCTATACAAAGCAAAAAATAGGGGAGAGCTGAATTTAACCAATAAATTTTAATTAAAAATACTAACATACTTAATCGATTTAAAGTAATTAAATCGAAACCAAATATGCCTTGGGAAGCCCTTTATATATATATATATATATATATATATATATATATATATATATATATATATATATATATATATATATATATATATATATATATATATATTGGTTTGGTTTTATTTTAAAAATAGACTGGATATATATATAAACAATTAAATTAGTAAATTAATAGAAGTACCTAGGAAATTTAAATATATAAAAGGTTTAATTTTAGATATAGGGAGAAAGATGAAATATGGAAGGACATTACAAAAGAAGGACATTACAAAAGATACATATAAAATACTAAGAGACTAAGAGACATAGTGACAAAAAATACTAGATGAAAGATAGAACTAGAAATAGGGGGGGGTAACTGGAATAGAACATGGAAAAATTGGGGAAATATAAATTCTTTAAAAATTCAAAGTCTAATTTTTAAATACATACATGGTGCTAGGCTAACTGGTGACATAGCAAAAAGGAGACATATAATCAGAATAATACCAAAGTGTCCACTATGTAGAAGATTTGATTTTATAAAAAGACGTTACAACCAAATGTGGAAAGATTAAAAATGAAAGAGATGAAATTATTAGTTTGATTACGAAAATTGAAATACAGAGATGAAATATTATTATATTTAGATGGAAATTTTAATAAAATAGATTATGTGAAAATAACTGGATTTATAATATCTACAATGAACAAACGTGGTCCGATTATAAGTATCAGGAAATAACTTTATTTATTAATAAGTTTTTTTAATGATGCATGTCTTTTTTACACGTTTTTTTTTCTCTATATTTTATAGATGTTTCTACACATGGAAGAAGTAAGAGGCGGAAGAGCCTCAGAAAACCCCATGTGTAGTCTTATATGTACAAATAATTTGGACCCTTTAGACCTACTTTTTGAATTACATGCAAAAACATAGGGTGTTACTAAAGAAAATAAAGAAAGAACACCTTATATTTGTAGCAAATTAAAAAATTTAGAAATTGTTTTAAAGGGGAGACGATACATATTATATACACACATGGTTTAAAACACTAGGTTTGCTTTTTTGGAAAAATATCTTAGTTTTACACCGTCTCACCCTCAAAAAAACGAAATTTCAAAAATCCTACATAAACTTTAATAAATAGTCAAATTACAATATACATTATATGCATATAATAGAAAGAATGATGAGTGACAGAACATGTGTGTAGAAAGAGTCGAGATGCATATAATAAAGTTAGACAACCGGAAATGATTTGACATAAAGGTTGTCCTTACAAATACACTTATAGCAACATACATGTTAGCACAAAACACATAGCATTCACAGGACTTAGGAGACCTCTGGCCAAGTTCACAATAATTGAAATAAGGTGAATGATTCCGATAGAGTAAATGAAACCCTATCGGGAAAGTGAACCTTTAGATACACTAGAACAAAACTACCACATCAAAAAATTTATGAAAACATTTTGTTTGATCAAAATTCATTTTTAATAAGACATAGCAACGTATCAGTTGGAAAACAAATACACATTAAACACTTTTTTAGTTATTTTTTTCGGTTAAGTAGGGGAAGGGGCATCTGTTTGTTGCCCCCCCCCCATCCAAGAAGGACCTGAATGCTTGTTCTTTCATTAGCTAATTTGCCTCCCGTGCCCCTCTCGCAAGGTCCAACCGCTCATGTAGTCATCAAATATGTTTTATCGCATATGTGTGCATTGGACACATTGTTTTATCGCATATGTGTGCATTGGACACATTGTTTTATGGAATATGTGTGAAATGGACACATTGTGTTATCGCATATGTGTGCATTGGACACATTGTTTTATCGCATATGTGTGAAATGGACACATTGTTTTATCGCATATGTGTGCATTGGACACATTGTTTTATCGCATATGTGTGCATTGGACACATTGTTTGGGATGGTCAATAATAGGCCGCTTTTGTGAATGGGTAATGACAACAAAAACAGACTATTCTCTTCAGTAGTTCTTGGAATGCCTCAAACACATTAATCTCAGTTATGTTCGGATGCCTCCACCACACTTGACAGGGGCGGCTAAGATATGCATCTCGGTAGAACTGGCTTAGAATGCGTAATCTGAACTGTTGTGGTCTTGGTATTATGGTTTATAGAGATCTCTATGCCATAAATGTAACGGCATCGATGAAAAATGGTTGATTCTTTGGTGCCATCCAATGCAGGCTGGAGACAAGTATCGTATCCAGAAAGACGTTCCATATCGGGGTCACAGTCTTCATCTTCTTATCATTGTGACTGAATTGCATCATCCTCATTGTCCCATTGGGTTAGTTCGCTTGAATCCAGTTATGCATCGTCTGGTTCCGTGGCAATATCCGGTGGAAGATAGCCCTAACTAGATAGCCAAGTTGAAGACGGGACGAAGTCTTATTACTTCTGGAGCATCTGGAAGGTTAATATGGATGGTAGGTGTCTGTAAACGAGCTTCCTTCCTACTCTTTGAGGTGAAGGTAGGGCTACCGTGGTAAGCACAAATTCTTGCAGAGGCATACAAGTAATAAGCCAAATGTAAATTGAAGTTTTCTTATTTTGGAAGAATATATCTGGTTACAGCCGCAATAATAGTCGTAGTCGTGTGACTGTCTCTTTGAGTATCCAAGGTATTTTCAGCAGCTGGCACCGCATTAAACTGTCTTCGTTTCTCAGCCATATGCATTTTACTTGAACTATTCTGCAATGATAAAGCGTAGGAACGTCAGTGCGCCAATATATTGAAACTGACATCTAACATTTCATTTGATTGGAAGAGAGATGCTACGCGCTGTGACTGAATTAATTAACGCGTGTTTGGATTGGTAAAACTTTTCAATCCTTTCGGTTCGCCATATTTAATAGCATTCGTTATAAACGTGTGGTCTTGTACCCTGCCATCTTTACTACATTCGAAACATAATGAAGGTACCAGGCTACTGACACATATAAGCATTAGAAAGTATTGCGTTTGCACAGTCTTCCGAATACGGGCTAATGTCTTCTACTGTTTCATTCATTTAATGTTCCAGAAAAAAAGAGTCTTATTAACTTCTGTTGAACAATCAGGAAACAATCCTTTCTTAGTGTTTTCATCAACTCATGATTCGATTTTGATCAAAACCAAAAACTACTAGAAAATCGTATTTGTTATCATCGATAATAAAGAAGAAATGGAAACACAGTAAATGCGTATAGCAGAGATTTAACATTAAAATTAATATTTTATATTGGCATCTAAACGTTTAAGACTGAGTTGAATTAATTTTATCCCCCCTTTTTAAATTGGCAGCGGTGGTATTCCGGCAAGGAATTTATTTTCGCCTCTTCGCTTGATTATAATAATCAGTTTTTGTATTGCGTATGCCTATCACGTGACTTGTTACCAAAATATAACATTTCCCTCAGAATACTGGAAAAAATTGGATAGAAAAAGAACAAAATAGACAAAACATATACCATTAAAATTGCTCTAACATACAAATATAAAGAAAACGAAATGTAGGTCACCTTTAATGAAATCATGATTTACAAACTGCCGTAAATCGCCTTCGCCAAACTTTCTGTTTCAAATGTCTCATGCAATCTCAACACAGATGATCTAGGAAACAGTTCCACTCAGCAATATGTAAATTTGTTATTAAGTTTTGATCGATCAAGTTTTGAACATGTATATAGCTGATGAATTTTTTATATACTCGTGTGGGTATCATACTTCAGAATATTTGGTGATAACAGGGTGACTGGTTGTCTATCTTTTTCGGTGTAGTGTATGATTAAACATTAAGTCTTATATGCAGCTGAGTCTACTGGCACTTAATATATGCAAGTCAAAAACATTTTGGAAGTGTTATTCTATTGTTGTTAACAAACGTGTTTAATAGATTCTTTCTTTTAAAAGTTCAAAATTTTTTAACTAGACGCAGCAATCACCCTCACGACCGATTTCGTAACTATTTTTTTTAAGATTCCTGATAAGATTCAGTAATATTCAATTCTCGAATTGTTGCTGCTACAAATCATATCATTTGATTAAACGAAGTATTTTTTGTCATTAAACCATCGAGAAGATTGTGTTACGAAGTTTAGCTTGTGCTTTCACATTTTGGATGTGTTTTCACATTTTAATTGTGCTTTCACATTTTTATTTTCACTGAAGCACGCTCGTAGAGTTCTTTTGTAAATTTTCTCACTTATGACTGATTCTGAAACAGAATTTATCCTCAATTAGCTACATATTTTAGCAGTATTTTCTGATTATATATATATATATGTATATATAACTATATATATATAACTATATATATAACTATATATATAACTATATATATATAACTATATATATATAACTATATATAACTATATATATAACTATATATATATATATATATATATATATATAGTTATATATATATATATATATATAGTTATATATATAGTTATATATAACTATAACTATATATAACTATATATATAACTATATATAACTATATATAACTATATATATATAACTATATATAACTATATATATATATATATATATATATATATATATATATATATATCAACAAGGCATTGATATATATATATATATATATATATATATATATATATATAGTTATATATAACTATAACTATATATAACTATATATATAACTATATATAACTATATATATATAACTATATATAACTATATATAACTATATATATATAGCTATATATATAACTATATATATATATAACTATATATATATATAACTATATATATAACTATATATAACTATATATAACTATATAACTATATATATATATATATATATATATATATATATATATATATATATATATATATATATATAACTATATATATATATATATATCATTATAATATATCATTTACTATTTGTCTGGAATCCTGCTTATGAGGTTCAGGACAATTTGTGACACCTTCCTTTTGTAAATAGATAACAAAGCATGAAACACAATAAAATGGAACTTGTTTGAAAGGTAGGCAATAATTTGATATCATTTAGAACTTACACGTAACATAAAGTGATAAATTAGAACTTACATATAACATAAATTTATCAATTAGAACTTACATATAACATAAACGTGATTACTTAGATTATTTAGGACTTACACGTAACGTAAAGATAGGTGATAGTTTATAACTTACACGTAACATAAAGGTGGCCATTTAGAACTAACGTATAAAATAGAGTGATCAATTAGAACTTGTAACATAAAGGTGATCATTTAGAACTTACACCTAACGTAAAGGTGATCATTTAGAACTTCCATGTAACATAACGGTGATATTACCACTGGGTCTCAAAGCTTCTGTACATAAAACACATGTATACAAACTGAGCAAATTTACTTATGGAGAGTATAATTAATTAAGTTGTGGGTATTTTGATAGCAGTTATGAATACCTTAATTAGTGATAAATATGTACTATATGACGATAAAATAGTATCAGTCCTCGTTACCTTTATTACATTGTTACCCTTATTACCTTTATTACGTTGTTTCCTTTTATTACCTTGTTACCTTTATCTCTTGCTGGATTTGTTGAAATTTCATAAAAGAATAAAATCCGAATTAAACGGCAATATTAAAGTTATATCCCCACCGAAAATATACCCAAAATAAAAAAAATGAGATCGATACCGTTGAAAATAATTTCAGTAGCTAGCATTGATCTCAAAATATGACAATCGTTACTTAACTAATCGGCAGTTTTTGGGTACGATATCCAGGCCTTTCATGGTCTTCGTTAGAATTAATTAACACTTACTGCTTGTGACAAACCGATTTTATTCAGTGTAACAGTTATAAAAAAAATAAATTCAGATTAAGGTTTGAAAACTTCTCTGAGCGGTAATTTCTCAAAATCCTTCTGCAATCGACGGCTTTACATCTGTACAGAAAGTTATCATATTTGTAAGGACTTACTTGTGAAAGAAATAATAGTCCGTACCTAGACGTGTTATTACAGTTATTTCCAGTTATTACAGTCGGCTAACAGTGACTGGAAGTTTGACTGCTGTTGGAAACTTTATATTTCATTTGGATGTAATTCGATTTCATATTTAAAAAATGTTCAAGCATTAGCAGAATTTTGGATTATCTTGAAAAATGTTTTGAAAAATTCTGTCCGCCTTGTTAACTAGTTCCTCGTGAAACTCCATAATTTTAATTTATTTTCATTATTTACTCTCTCTCTCTCTCTCTCTCTCTCTCTCTCTCTCTCTCTCTCTCTCTCTCTCTCTCTCTCTCTCTCTCTCTCTCTCTCTCTCTCTCTCTCTCTCTCTCTCTCTCTCTCTCTTGTTTATAACAGTTCCAAAAAGAACGTTATGGCACAGCAAGTAGGGAAACTAATGCATCGACGATAGACTGGATGCATCTTAGTGAGGTAATGACTATGACAACTTTCTTTGCCAAGACTGCTTGGCAAAGAATTGAAATTCACTGGGCAATTTTGTTTAAACTGCCTAGTGGATTTGAACGTAAATTTGAACTATATTTCCATACAATTAATATATGTATCTAACGCTCATTTAAAAAGAAGCGTTTGCGTTCCATTTACATTCAATGGAGTTGGACATTTAATGAATAGATGTCCTTTTTGGAGCTCAAGAAGAGATAAATGTGAATGTTTAGCATTGCAAATAAAACAACATAAAACAAAACAGTAATAAAAAACCAGTAACAACAACAACAAACGAAAAAAAATACCAAAGAGAAATTGCGTGTAATTTCACCACTATAAAAGAGAGCAAGAGAAATTGCGTGTAATTTCACCACTATAAAAGAGAGCAAGAGAAATTGCGTGTAATTTCACCACTATAAAAGAGAGCAAGAAAAGGTCCCTCTGCAAGATATCTTTGCAGAATAATCTCTTAAAACATAAAACTTTACTCAGATTGATCGTAACAGTACACCGTAACACATTTTAGCCAACAAATTGTATTGTTTATAATTAAAAAATTGGATGTATCTATGAGTCATCCCTCACTATGGCCAACCTAGGTGGTCTGTAGGAGGTGCGTAAGATGATTAATTTTCTTAAAAGAGATATCGGAGTCCATGTTCTGTTATTTAACATTCCTGGTGAGTTGGTCATCGAGTAATTAGAAGCCAAACTTAAGGAACGTAGAAGAATTTTAATGCCTTAATTAGTAATGGAATTCAACCAATTCTGATTGTACAATGAAGAATGAATCAGCCGCCGTGAATCCTACGCCGTATTTTACTATCACGTTAATTTGACATGCTATACATTCTCAATGGAACATTAAAATAACTTGTCATTGTTATTATTATTATTATTATTATTATTATTATTATTATTATTATTATTATTATTATTATTATTATTATTATTATTATTATTATTATTAATAATATTATCATCATCATCATCATCAATATTATTATTACAATTATTATTGTTATTTATTATTATTATTATCATTATTATTATTATCAATATTATTATTACAATTATTATTGTTATTTATTTATTTAGTATTATTATTAATATTAATTATTATTATTATTACAATTATTATATTGTTATTTATTATTATTATTATTATTATTATTATTATTATTATTATTATTATTATTATTATTATTATTATTATTGTTGTTGTTGTTGTTGTTGTTGTTGTTGACATAAAGCGATACATACAAACAGGAGAAATTAATAGGTTTTAACGGACAATACGTGTGTAGATTTTGATGAGTCTAGTATGGCAAATTAGTAAATTAAGAGGTACCGTGTAAAACTAAATTAGCATAACACATAGATTTGTAGTCTGGCGCAAAAATTACCAATACAATATTTTAACAGGGTACTTAGTCCATAATACTCTTTGGTTTTTAAAGAAATCAAGTGTAAAGTTCTTGGATCAACATTATAAGCAAAGTTATCGTTTACAATTTTTATATATTTGCTCCAATCATTACGTTTAAATTTTCAAGAAGAAATATAAAGGTTGCATAGAAACGTCAGATACTTAAAATAAGACTTGTTTCGAAAGAAGCAGTAAGTGTTAACCTTTGACCTATTTTTAAGGACACTGCGGAGGTTAATTTATTGCAAAATGTCGATTATTTTTAGGTTATTTTTCTTCATCACAACATGATACTTTTAAATAATGTTCTTTCGACCCCACAATTTTTAAATTCAATTTAGCCAATATTTTTTTACTACACATCCTTGGAAAGCCAGAACTAGCTCGAAGCTACGTATTTGCATAAAGTGCACTCCCTTACACACGCTATCGGAAGTACCAAGTTGGACCACCTATGTTAGGAGCGCGTTATCTTATTGTCTAACAGCTGGATCAACTATAGACGTGATTAGGAAATCAGTTATCCATACCCAAAACAAGTATCGAAAACATTACAGTGTACGAAAACATGCTTCAAACGTTGCTGTTTGTTATTGCTTTTGTGGAAATTAAATGAAATTTAAGGACGAAGACTTATTTACCGTATATAAAAGAGAAGAAAGACGTCTGAATGCAAGTTCATTAAAAGTTTTTAATTACATATTTATATAGTCTGCCATAACGAAATCATTTATTCAAACTTGCCGTTGTACAAAGACATGTTTGAAGATTTTTCAGATATGAATTACATGACAAAACGTGACGTATATGGATATTTGTACTTCAGTGGCGTCACTAGGGGGTGCGGTCTGCACCGGAAGTCACCATCAGAGGGGGTGACACCGAAATGACTATAAAATTTTTCAATTTTTGTGCAGGAAGGAGATCCATGGGGGTGACAGCATGAGTTACCACAGTGACACCGACTGTTTGTGCTTCTGCATTATATAATACAGTGTTATATAGATACAGCGACAGAAACGCGGTAAATCTTTAAATGCTATTTTATTTTGAACGTCTTGAGGACGGTCATACAATTTTGAATTAACTCATGTGCGTGTGTGCATCTGTTCGTGCGTGTGTGTGCGTATGTATGTTTCTAGGTTTGAAAATGAGCTTCTGCGTACTTTCATGCAATGACGTTGTTTAAACAAAGGGATTATTTTAGCCCCCTTCGTATATTAAATATTATTTCCATTGAATTTAGACCTTTGTTAATCTCTATACTGCTATATTTGGGGACAGTCTTAATACCCAGTCAGTTGTTGCTGTTGTTATTGTTATTATTATTATTATTATTATTATTATTATTATTATTATTATTATTATTATTATTATTATTATTATTATTATTATTATTATTATTATTATGCTCTCTTTAGCGGATTTTAGTTTTAATTGATATGGTCATTCAGTATGTTCCCAACTCATGGTGTTTTGAGTGACCTACACTTATCGGAAGTTGATAATTTATATCGACACTGGACAATGAGATCCCACAGGCTGGAAAACAAGTCGTAATAATACTATTACAAACTTTACTGTTATATTTCCTGGCATGACTTGATGCTTTGGTGGAGCTCTTCAACTCACAGCGTGACCGCGATTAGGACTGGGCGTTCCTACGAATATTTTTTAAGTGGATTTCGTGCAAATAGTAGTCACGTGGCTGTAACAAACAACACTGAACATGACGCGTATTTAAAAAGCTGTGATTAAATGAATGTTACAAACGCATAAATAACTATTGCGAATCCTGATGGTACGTGATCATTGGGTGAGTCTATAACTAATTCATCTTACACTGAATGTAGTAGCAAAATACACACTCAATACATAACACTCGTCTTGCTTTCGAAATATTCTTGTATGGAGTTCATTATATTCGATTTTCGGATGTGACGGTACTTTTAAATGAACATATGCTATGCCAAGCAATAATTTTACCTATTATTCATTTAAGTTTGCATTTTGAATTTATCTTTATTTTATGTGCGAGATTTATACACGAATTGCAGTTGCACGAAATTCTTGGTCCTTGGTAGGAAATTTCTTTTTGGCAAACGTTCCTTTAGCCGGCCGATAATTTTATTTGGGACAAATACGTTTTTTTCATTATTATAGTAGCTGGATTATATGACATACGTTATATTCTTTCTTTAATATTACAGACGTAAAAACGAAAGTTGATGATAAATGAAGACTTTTTTACCAGTGATCTTTAAAAAAATATATGTTGTCCTTTGATATTTTAAAAATGTCTTTTAAATTGTTAGTCGTCGCAATGGAATTTCTTATAATTAAAAATGTTTTATTTATTTTCCAGATGAGTCATTCAAGAAGGAACAAAAGCTTTCAATTAGAATGTGTCAAGATGATTATATGAAATGAGTCACTCATAGATTAATGCATGTTCCACAGCCTTACAGTGCAACGTATTCTTTCCAGGATCACTTTCACGTCTCCCCTTGTTACTTGCCAAAGGTAGTGTTGGGTTTCTATCGCACTCATAAGGCTTTGAAATCCGGAATTCCTCATCGTTATGGAGTGCCATTTAAGAGAATACTCAGTAGTTATTAGGGGTTTGATAATGGTTTCATTTGCGGAAGGATTTGATATTTTTGCAATCGGAAACATCGTATAGGACACAATTGTTTTTGCTCTCTGAAAAATCAAATAGTGTACAATTCTGTATACAAAAGCAAAGGCTGAACACAGGTACAAGATAGGATAAGACATATACAATATGAGATTATCCCGACCCCCATATATTTTGACTTTTCCTCCGTATAAATCATATATACTTGTACATGCATTATGCAGTGTTTAGTACTTAGATGCAATCTGTATAACTGATCAGGTTGATTCCCAACGCCAGAAAATGATAAATTGATAACCCATGTTGGAATGGTATTGTTTGATATATTTTGTGAGATGAGTATAATTTGACAGTCCTTTCCAAGTTTGCAATGTGTTGTACCATTCTTGTCCGACTTTGTGATGCTACTGGACGGCATATATAAACATGTCTGACTTGATGCTACTGGATAACATATATAAACATGTATGACTTGATGCTACTGTATTGCATATATAAACATGTATGACTTGATGATGTTACTGGATTACATATATAAACATATCTGACTTGATGATACTACTGTATTACATATATAAACATGTCTGACTTGATGATGTTACTGGATTATATATATAAACATGTCTGACTTGATGCTACTGGATTTCATATATAAACATGTCTGACTTGATGACGCTACTGGATTACATATATAAACATGTCTGACTTGATGCTACATGATTAGATATATAAACAATTGTAACTTGATGCTACTGGATTACACATATAAACATGTCTGACTTGATAATGCTACTGGATTACATGTATAAACATGTCTGACTTGATGCTACTGGATTACATATATAACATATATAAACATTTTATACTTGATGATGCTACTGGATTACATGTATAAACATGTCTGACTTGATGCTACATGATTAGATATATAAACACTTGTAACTTGATGCTACTGGATTACATATATAAACATGTCTGACTCGATGCTACTGGATTTCATATATAAACATGTCTGACTTGATGATGCTACTGGATTATATATATCAACATGTCTGACTTAATGAAGCTATTGAACTAAATAACTACAAGAATACGGTGCTATATTTTAGTACAATATTTCGAGACTGAAATAAATCCCCAGCACTTGAAAAAAATACCCCAAAACAAAAGCAAATATTATCTTGTCGACCATAGAAATACCAAAGCAATGAAGACAAAAATTTGTTTTAATTTGTGCCAACCCTATGTGATTCAGAATATTTTAAAATCGATATCAGAGGAAGACCACGCTCTTTACAAAGCGAGACATCATCAGTGTAACACTATAACAACAAAGCAGATTCCAAACAAGCGTTACAGAATCGCAGACACCGGCGACATTATAGGAAACTTAAAAATAGTAGTCCTGTTAAACCATTAATATATGAAGAGATTGCATGCTAATCGCATCGTGTTCGTGTTGACAAAATCGTCATGTACAAAAAATGCGACAGGCACAATAATAGCTGATTAATTGTGTCTGACTCTTTGAAACACGCGGCCTTGTAGGGACAGTGCTTCAAGACCAAATATTTATTAATCAGTTTTCATGGTTTGAAAGATGCCTGTATGATTCAGCTACAGAGCAAATAATGCAGGCTATCATCTACATCAATTTTGTTTTAATTCCTGGTACATAATTTTATTTAATATTTTTAATTTTTTTTATTCATGGTTGGAAATTGTACAGAATATCTTTAGCTAGATTTTGCCTGCGAGATCTGGCTCTGAGCGTAAAATTACACAAGATCTATAAATAGTTGCTGACGTGTGTGTGTGTGTGTGTGTGTGTGTGTGTGTGTGTGAGTGTGTGTGTGTGAGAGAGAGAGAGTGTGTGCGCGTGTCATCTGGATTTTTAATGTACCTTCAATGTCTGCAGTGTGCCAGTCTATAGTGATGTCTAGCACTGGGGTATCGTGCCGCAGACATGTAGCGTAATGTCCAATTGTCCTGACACCAGGCGGACCAGTCCTATCACTGACCTCTTAATGCTGAACGCCAAACGATGCAGTTGTTAGTACAATTTATGTAAGTCTTTAATATGACGCGGCCGGGGATTGAACCCACGACCTCCTGACATGTGTGTTGACAATTACCAATAATCTTAATAATTAAACATTAATGGCGCCTTTGGATTAATTTCTCATTGGCCAATGTGGTTTCAACTGTTCTGAGGGAATGAAGTAACTTCTCATTGGTTGGGCTAGGTCATATGAATAGACAATTTTAAGGCAAAATGAGTAGTAACATCCGTCACGTGGGTTTTATTGGGAAATATAGTCGCAACATAAGTTTTATATAAAGAAAGAAATGAGCAGTCCGCTTCATTCCGATGTAAGAGTCATCCTCATTTCTTGTGTTCCTGCTGTAAGTGCTCATTGCATAGATTATAATATTATTATGGACCTGTAGTGAATCAGCGGAAGTTCTAAAAGATGCCATCTTTATATCGTCAAGATGTTTTAGCGGACCATTATATTTCGGTCTTAAAATTTATACGGACCTTTTCATTCTTTTGGATTTTCATAGAGCTTTATCAGGATTAATTTTGATTCTTTTCATAATACAGCAAGTTCCTCTCACATTGTTATGCATAACTTTGAGAATTAAATCATGTGTTAAGTTTTACAAAACTTGTTGGTTTTGCTTCTCCCTGTTACATAGTTTGTGACCATAGTCTTAATATACTGCTACTACTACCACTATAACTACTGCTACTGTTGGCACTACTAATGTTAATACTGATATTACTGCTACTGTTATATTACGACTACCATTAAAATTATTACAATTACTGCCATTACAAATACTCGTATTAGTACTTCTATTTCGCTACTATTGTTACTGTTATTATTACTACTGTTATTACTGTTAATATTGCCACCAACATTACGCTGCTATTGCTACTACTTTTGTTACTACTATTACTTCTACTATCATTGCTACTAGTTTTACTACTACTATCACTACTAAAATGGTTACTATTATGACGACTTATACTGCTATTACTACTACTAATTGTGCTACTACTACTGCTATTATTGTTACTATTACTATTGCTGCTATAACTACTACTATTGTTTGCTGCTACTACTATTATTACTACTATTACTGCTACTATTATTGCTAATATTTTTACTACTGCTATCACTTCTACTACTAACATTACTACCACTAATATTATTAATGACACTATTACTATTACAGCCGCAATTATTACTACCAAAACTACTATTACAGCAACTACTATTAATATTGCCACTATTACTGCTACTATCAATACTATTACTGCTACTACTATTAATATTACAGCTAAAATTATTACTACTAAAGCTACTATTATAGCAACTACTATTAATATTGCCACTATTACTGCTACTATCAATACTACTATTACTGCTACTACTATTAATATTACAGCTAAAATTATTACTACTAAAGCTACTATTACAGCAACTACTATTAATATTGCCACTATTACTGCTACTATCAATACTACTATTACTGCTACTACTATTAATATTACAGCTAAAATTATTACTACTAAAGCTTTTATTATAGCAACTATTACTATTGCTACTATTACTGCTACTATCAATACTATTACTGCTACTACTATTCATATTACAGCTAAAATTATTACTACTAAAGCTACTATTACAGCAACTATTATTATTGCTACTATTACTACTACTATTATTACTATTATTGCTACTACTGCTATTACTAATATTCTTATTAATGCTACTATTACATCTATTACCAATAATATTACTACTGCTAATAGTATTACTACTATTACAACTATAATTATTACTACTGAAACTACTATTAGAGCAACTATCATTGCTATTACCAACTATAATTATTAATATTAAAACTACTATTACAGCGACTCTTATACTATTACCAACAAATAATTATTGCTATTAAATCTACTATTACAGCGACTATTAATACTATTACCAACTAAAATTATTGATATTAAAACTACTATTACAGGGACTATGATTGATATTACCAACTATTATTACTACTAAAACTATTTCATCGGCTGTTATTATTATTACCACCTATAATTATTCATATCAAAACTAATATTACAGCGTCTATTATTACTATTACTAACTATAATTATTACTATTAAAATTATTACAGCGACTATTATTACTATTACCAACTATCATTATTACTATTAAAATTATTACAGCGACTATTATTACTATTACCAACTATCATTATTACTATTAAAATTATTACAGCGACTATTATTACTATTACCAACTATCATTATTACTATTAAAATTATTACAGCGACTATTATTACTATTACCAACTATCATTATTACTATTAAAACTTCTATTACAGCGACTGTTATTACTATTATCAACTATAATTATTGCTATTAAAACTACTATTATAGCAACTATTATTATTACCAACTATAATTATTACTATTCGAACTAATATTACATCGACTGTTATTGCTATTACCAACTATCATTATTATTATTAAAACTACTATTACAGCAAATGTAATTACTATTACCAACTATAATTATTGCTATTAAAACTACTATTACAGCAACTATTATTACTACTACTCATAATAGTACTATTACTACTAATATTAATACTGCGAATGCTACTTTTGCAATTAATACTATTACTACTACTGATATTACTATTATTATATTATACTGTTATTACTACTACCACAACTAATAAGCTACTACTATTATTACAACGACTACCACTATTACTACTATCAAACGTTACTTATTATTACATTATTATACCGTTTTAAGAAAGTATTCTATGAACACAGAAAAAAGAGCACAAGCCTGAACAATTAGAAATGCAACACTAGCTAGGAGAAAGGTTCGATATTTTTTTTTAGCCTTTTCTGAGAAAGACCACGCCCAAGGTGTATGACTTAAAGTTTTCAACAGGTCAATAGATACCGCCGATGTTAAAATTTTTGCGTTTTTCCAAACGTCTGTAAGAAAAAATTACAGATTTTTTGTTTCTTAATTTCAAAAAAAGATACGTACTTTAAAAACTACAACTCACGCAGTCTTGAACGGAGATATTTCTAACATTTGACGACCTTGCTACTGAATGAAGAGAGAAATATAGTGGTCTGTCTTTTACAGCTCACTACAAAAATATTCGAACGTACTGAATACACACACATATCTGCACAACATACACATACGGTTGTTGCAAGTGAAATTTAAGACATTATCAAGAGCGCATCAGTTGCCACGCAAGCCCGCATGCGCTAAAGGGCACCATAAATGTATGAAAAGTTCACGGCAAGGCGCCAAGAGACACGCATTATACATGACGACATAACGATGTTACACCCTTCCGTCTGCATCAAGAAATGAAACGTGCAGTTAGGAAGAGAAAACTGGTAATCAAAAAAAAAAAAAAAATATGATATTACCAAGCATCACGACAGAGCTGATCTTTGTTTTCCCTTCATATTAACCGTGATGTTATAACGATTGTGAGCAATAAGTGTCCTTTAGGGTGATCTGTAATTTTTCTTTCACTGCAGTTGACGTTTTGACCAAGCAGCAAATGAATCGATACAAAATAAATACTCTTCGTACATCAACACAAATTTTAACGAGTGCATATGGAAACTGATGCAAATTAGCTGTCATCACCAGGGATAAAATATGCAATCTTAACATGCGGCAGATGTTACCGATGCGCTAATTTGGTAAAGTCTTGCGGCAGGCAATATAAATATGTCAGTCGTAAACCAAATAAAATGTGACAAAATATCTTTTATTTATGAACACTGATTTAAATTTATAACGTCTAAAATGTTTTTCCTCCGATAAAAGTTGAATTGAACTATCTTAACGCTATCTAGAAACAATATATTAAGGCTCTGATAAAAAAAAAAAAAAAAAAAAAAATCGTTAATTTTGCTTCAAATTAAATGTCCTAGACTGATAAAGACGATGGAGCGCGAGGGAAACCATAACAAAAGAGAAATTCTTGTTGAGACACGGATTTAATGTAACATCCTAGAATGATTCTCAAAATTGATCATTGCTTCTCTACCCCACCCCGTTCACCCATACTTCCATATCAGTTCGTTTTGTGTTGGATACCATATTTAGCGGCTGCAATGTTTGAGCTTGACCTAAATATTCTATTTCCCTTTGTTTAAAAACTGTACTCTAATGCTGAATCTAACAGTAAATAAAACAAATGCGTTCGAGTAGGAAACATTGCTACATTAACAAGATTAATGTAACGAACATCTATTTCCAAGTCAATAGAATCGTTACGATATTTAGAATCAGGACACAATTAATACTTCCGGTTCAGTACCCACGAATGTAGTCCCAGTCTATTTTTATATCATTTTCTCCTGTCTTCGTTTGGTGGTGATACAAGAGTTAGATTTAGGCATTCTTGGTAAGGATTTAAAGGCAATTGTTTATTCTTTAGAATGTGAGCTTATGGTGTGGTTGTCTGTGTGTATTTTGGCGACAGTGCACAGTGAGTAATAAGGCCATGGTGATGATTCGGAAGCGAAATCTGTGTTCTGATGCATGGTGTTTTGTTTACAATTCAGCCTCTCAAAAAATGCAAGTCAACCCTTGACAAGAACTTCACTGCAAAGTCATCTTTGAATGTAGTTTAGATTAACAAATGATTTGTATTGATTGTCACGCAGTGGAAAGTGTAGTATTGAGAAACAAATGCAGAGACTATATAGTAAAATTAAATGTGCTCTATGGCCATTTGCCACATTCGTCTTGCCAAGCAAGCACTCTAGTTCTCCTTTGTTAATCTAACCCGTCTTATTTCAACGATGAGAATTAATTAAAGGATTAGTAAACAGTCTTGGAAACAAAGTAAAACGATGACACAAGGAGGCATTAAAAGCCGTTTCCATAGCAGCGAAGGCAAAGTAGAACCGTCTAGCTCGTCATAGTTCTAATTAATGTTCGTTAGAAAATCGATTTAGTTGGTTTCTACGGCCCTTTTTATATTGAGCTTCTTCTTTTTTTTAAAAAAAAATAATGGACTTTTGCTGATTAGAAATTTAATTGGATTTATGTTACCCATCCCACAAATACCATACTGACGGCTTCATAAAGTTATCCAAATCCCAAATACCACGCTGACGGCTTCAATTGGTTAAACATCGCTAACAGAAACGCGTGGTTAAACAAGTTATATAAAACTGAACTATTTAACTATATTGAAAAATTCGCTTCATCGCAGGAAGTTGTTTTTGTTTCTGTTTTTATTGAATCCTATGAATTGTATTTATTTGTCGTTTTTAGGGAAGGTTTGATCAAATTGTGAGGGATGCGTTGACGAAAAAGTCTGTGGTCCATGTACCATTTGTAGTTACATAATTTGGTATTACTCCTGTAGTGCAATGTTAAGAAGGTCCAACGTTTTAACACCGTTACAGATCAATGGCCTTTTTCACAATGAATTGAATGGTATAGAAATATACAACTGGTCTATTAAAATGAACTGATTTCAACTTATTAGGAAGTGTCTATTATGAATAATAATAATAATAATAATAATAATAATAATAATAATAATAATAATAATAATAATAATAATAATAATAATAATAATAAAAATAATAATAACGACAGTATAGAGGTTAATGTTTAAAAACATAAGGGTTTTACAAAAATATTCAACACACACTCACACACACACAAACACACACACACACACACACACACACACACACACACAGAAGAATAGCGGAAAACAGAAATTACAAAGAAAATATTTCTGAATAAAGAAACATTGTTAATTCTTGCTAATTCTGCTCTTTCAGCTGAAAGATATGGGATTTTAAGCCGCCTTTGAATAATATCATTGTAAAATGTGTTGAAGTAAAAAGAAATGCAAATCCTTCCAGGAAGTTGGGCCCTGAATTGCAAAGGAACTGTATCGACAGGAATTGGTTGTAAAAGTTTGGAATAACTATAATTAGGGTATAAGGGTCTCAGGAAAAGAGCTCAAGTTTCCTAAAGGGTTTTATACGGTGGTGAGGTTTGAAAGGTATTTCGGACTGTTTGCAGTCAATGAAATGCGAGAGTGAGAAGATGATTTCAAACTCATGTTGAGCCGGTAGCTGCGAGCAAGGAGATGAGCGCTCAGTTCTTGGTAATCTAAGGATAATCCGAACATGGAACTATTTGAATTTTCTGAAGTTAGCAATGAGGCGAACGCGCTTGAGAGAGAGAGAGAGAGAGAGAGAGAGAGAGAGAGAGAGAGAGAGAGAGAGAGAGAGAGAGAGAGAGAGAGAGAGAGAGAGAGAGAGAGAGAGATTAGTCGAGTCTAGAAAACTTTAGAGGCATCCAGAGAAAAACAAATGCTACAAATAGAGCCGATGTGTCTCAGCTCCAGATATGTAGCCTTGTAATTGTTCATGTTATACTAATGAAATAAGAAGGAACTGTCAAGAGTGACATCTAGGTTTGTACTGGTTATTTGCGTTTAGTGTTCATCTTGGTGATACGTGTTTTTCGGGGGGGGGGAGATAGGAATGATCAGAATCGCTTTGGTTTTGTTATCATTCATCTGCAGCTCGTTACATGCCAGTCACAGTTTCCACATGAAAAAATGCACTTATTTAAGTCCTGGAAGGTGTACTTGAGTGTCATCTGCATACCGATGGTTAGACACTTTATGATGATATACGACACGGGACTGAACGTACAGAGTGAAGAGAACGAGTTCGAGAATAAACAGAGACAAACTACCCGACTAGTAAGTTTTCCATTATGTATGACACAATGTGTGTCGTTTCGGCGATGTATTACTTGAACAATTATAAGAATAGATACGAATACAAAAGACATGCTGGAGACAGCGAAGCGATACCGAATTTTTTTGTTTGTCAAATGCTGCAGAGAAGACGAATTGGTTGAGAACGAAAATATTTCCACCATTTAAAGTAGAGGGAAGGCCATAAGATACTTACAGAAGGGCAGTTTTGTGCTGTGACACGGTTGAAAATTACCAAAATGGATATTGAAAATCAAGTGTTATACATATTTGACAGAGCAACTTTTTCTAAGATTTTCTTTTCATGAATGGAGGGTTCGAAGCTAGCAGTAGTTTCTATTTGAGCGCTAGAAAATTGTTACGCAACGAAATGATAAACGGACACTGGCAATGTCATAAGAAAGAAAAACGACCTTATATATAAATCAACCTGAAAAAAAACTTTTAAAACATATCCGATTGGCAGCATTTTTTTTAAAATCAAAAAGCTTTGCGGTTAAATACAAGAAAAATTCCTTATAGAAAATGCAAAGCGGGATCTACTCTCCTCTGGTACGTACCGTATATACTCCCTTATAAATCGAATTCAAACAGCTGTAAACTTACACGGGTCCACATATACCGTAGTAAAACGCGCCGACAGATCTGGATCAATGCAGTTTGTGAGGATTAATTAGTGGAATAGAGACCCTGATCTCCTGGAGGCATCATACGACAGCTGATCAGCAGAGCCGTTTTAAGGAGTTTGGGGGTCCTAGGCACAAACTCTAACCTTAAAAGTAACCAGAATTGAGCCTCATTTTTTCATTCTCAGACATAGAGTATTGCATTACATTCCCATGTGCAAGTGTGTCATTTTTTTAAAAAAAATTATTAATGTAGTACTAAACTGCTAACACAACCGACACCTACATTTTGTTTTTGGGCTGCCACAGCACCCCCTGCTGCGCGGGGCCCTAGACACGGTATTTGCGTGCCTATGCCTTAAAATGGGTCTGCTGATCAGGGTGATTGCAGCTGGACATGACATATAGACGAACACATTTTCCTTTAGACTTGATGAGATTTGTGCATAGTTGGCACAGTGTATGGTAGTAAAGTACAATTTTGTATCAGTGATCGAATCAGATAATACTTGTACTTCTTTGAAACTCGATGGAACGTAGTAATGATAGGAACATGTTTGACATTTCTACTACTGTTTATACTTCTGGTATGTTATCTTCATCCTGACAAACAAAATGAGTCCTAGCACCTTCACCTAAACCAAGAATAAAGTAGTTACGTCAGATCCATCAGAGGGCTTTCTATTGCCAATTGTTACACATATTTCGAAAGACATAATTAATATTTACCTAGTTAGACAACCCTAGGAGTAAACACTGAATTTGACACCCAGATGTTAAATTTGAAGTAGATTGGTGTTTTATGTCACAATAAAACTGGTACTCGCTTTTGATCCTTCCACAATCGTAATATATATATATATATATATATATATATATATATATATATATATATATATATATATATATATATATATATATATATACACACACAGACACGACTATTCTGTTCTTTAAAATTCAATGTCATTTGTCAGATACACAGTGAAGTTAATTTGGAGAAAGTCAAGGCCGTTACCCATACGTGATGTAATGATTACATCATACCCAATTAGGTTAACACAAATTAGAAAAAGGTGCCAAAAGACCAAACTTTTAGCTTTAATGCGGTTAATATGGCGACAGAGAAAAGAAGCAAATATTAAATGAAGATTGCGCAATGGTGACATAACATCGTCTTTGCCTTCTCTATAATATAATAATAATAAAAAAATAAATAATAATAATAATAATAATAATAATAATAATAATAATAATAATAATAATAATAATAATAATAATACAGATTTTTACTTTGCTAACAGGAATCATGACTTCAGTATACAATAATGAAAACGTCTAATTGTAAAAGTCTCATTCTCGGATACTACTTACAGCTGCTGCTCAACGCGATGTGATGTCGCATTGTTTGATACGGTACACTGTAGGCCAAGAGTACCTGTTTACACTGAAACGTAACGTTCACTAGGATATATTACATTATTGCGATTGTTATGTGAAATAGGATTACTGAATGCATAATTTCCCATATTTACTGTAATGTATTTGTGACCAGATATTTGTAGTATTTGATGCGGAACAATAGACTGTACAGAAGACAAAGAATTTCTTTTTGAGTCGGATTTGCATCACATCTTTACTGCATAAATATGTTATGGTTGGATAAAGCTCTGTCAGTTGGGAGACCCGATTATATTCACATTCAGAGGTGAGTTTATTTATTTCTTTAAGTTAACATTTAAACCAGGCTTGTATATATAGAGTGGATTTTGTTTCTATGTTACAAATATATCAACCCATTTCCCTACCCCGCCGCCTTCTATCATATGAGCAATACCCTTAGTTTTATTTCTTCTTGTTCTTCTTGTCTTGGAGCTTTACGCCATGTTTTTTTTATCATGATATTGGTTTGCATGACATAGCAAACCCTTATAGGGGTAAATTATCCACTGTCAGGCAGCCGAGATAATTTTTCCTCAATTCCCTTTCAAGTCGAGTTGAATAATGGCCGCCAAAATGTTCATCGAAAACAAAACATTCCAGAATGCGAGGTTAGAAAAAAAGTTTTCCCATGATCGCGGCCAACCTGTAAGGAGAATACTACACAATATTCTCATGGGCTTGTTTGGATCAATCAGAATCACATAAAGTGATATGTTCACGGGATATAATATCAAAAATATTAAACTGCACACACTAAAGGCAAAGTGTACCGATTAACTTTGGAAAAGTAAATATCTTCCATTATTAAAGAATGCAATACAAGATATATTCATAAAGTATATTTAAGACCATTATTTAACGATTCCGTTATTTGTTTTAATTTTTTTTTTAAATTAAATTTTTAAACCATTACAGATTTACAATATTCGAGTAAACACTAAAAGCATCGTATTCATCTAATAACTGTTGGTCGTAAAATCGTTAAGATTTGCATTTTATTCCTTTCAAGAATGCACCATCTACATTGTTTGTGGACTGTGAGAGAGAAGGCAAACTTTGATGTATTGAAAAGAAAACGTAATAATCTACCATATGTACTAGCCTATAAGACGAGGAACACTGCAAACTGTACAGACCCAGATAACAATGTGCCGGCAGATCTGAGTCTGTATGTTACAAGCAATCAGTAGCATAAACAATATAGACTTTAATCTGAAAGCGCATTAGTCCACGACAAATCAGAATCTTTGTTTTCAGTTTGACTCGACTTATACTGGAATTTTAAGGTACATGGAACATCAAAGTGTTTGGAAGAAAAGACCAACTCATACTATTTCATCTCTATCAAGACTTGAGTTTCATACATCCAGCTGATCCAACTTGAAAACTACTAGAAAGGTAGTTTATTAATACTGGTTAGGTTCTTCATTTCATTGCGATTACTTTTTCGAGTTTGCTTTTAACTGCTACAAGAAATTTTGTCTGTTGAGTTTAAAAAATATTGTTTCACAGCAGTTGGACAACAAAATTGCAGACACTATCTTCTTCTCTTCTTCTTCTTCTTCTTCTTCTTCTTCTTCTTCTTCTTCTTCTTCTTCTTCTTCTTCTTCTTCTTCTTCTTCTTCTTCTTCTTCTCCTCTGTAGCTGTGTCTGTCTGTCTCTCACTGTCTGTCTGTCTCTCTCTGTCTCTGTTTCTCTGTCTGTCTGTCTGTCTGTCTGTCTGTATCTCTCTCTCCCTGGTTCAGTGGCCTAGTGGCTACAGCGTCTGCCTCATCCGCGAGAGGCAACGGGTTCGGACCCCGGCCGAGTCACACCGAAGACCTTATAAAAATGATACCTCAGCTGTCTAACTAGACGCTAAGCATTAAGAGGT
>JAEAOA010000985.1:2430000-2452500 GCA_016746295.1 Potamilus streckersoni | reverse complement strand
ATTGTACTAACTTAATGGAAAACAGGCTATGTGCCTACCTAAAAGTAGTTTCGACGCCTCTATTTCTAAACATGGCGGCGTCTATATGGAATCGGTACACAATTAATAAAATCCGGTTCAGTACCCACGAATGTAGTCCCAGTCTATTTTTAGATCACTTTTTCCGGTCTAAATTTAGTGGTGATACTAGAGTCAGATTTTGGCATTCTTGGTAAGGATTTAAAGGCAATTGTTTATTCTTTAAAATGTGAGCTTATGGTGTGGTTGTCTGTGTGTATTTCGGCGACAGTGCACATTGAGTAATAAGGTCATGGTGATGATCCGGAAGTGAATTCTGTGTTCCGTTGCCTGGTGTTTTGTTTACAATTCAGCCTCTCAAAAAAATGCAGGTCAACCCTTGACAAGAACTAAACCGTAAAGTCATCTTTGAAGGTATTTTAGATTAACATATGACTTGTATTGATTGTCACACAGTGGAAAGTTCAGTACTGAGAAACAAATGTAGAGAATATATAGTGAAATTAATTGTGTACTATGTCCTGTCAGTAAAAACTTGAAACTGATATAAAATTTGTATTATTAATGACATACACATGAAATTTTAATAGGTTATGTATATTGACTTTAAAAATATAAAAATGAAATTAAAAGTAAAAAAATAATTTTAATTTTAAAAATTTAAATGAAATTAAAAAAAACAATTAAAAAATAAAAATTTTCCACCAAGTATACACATATATAATATTTTTTGGGAATGATATTAAATGATATCAGCATATATATACTCCTACACCATATACAAGCTCAAATGATGGATATTTGTCAAATTTGATCAGAGAAAATATCTTTATTAGTCAAAATGAGACCCTCATTTAAAATACATGAAGACAAAATTCTACTTTGCTTTGTACCTTTAGGTCATTGAAACTATTTATTTGGGGTTCAAACAGCTAATTTATGTGTTTATGATGGGGTGACTTCCTGAGTAACACATATCTGCTTGTATAGCTATCAGTAATTGTTTATAACCATAGTTATAGGGTATTTAGTGAGAGGACAGAGATGAAGACTTTATACTAGAACCTGTTCAAGTTGTCTACAAATTCATATTAAGCTGTCAGAGAATGAAATACAGGTCAGAGGGGTAAAATATACTTTACCCAGGTATATTTACCATTGCATGTAAGAAAACAGCAAAATGATGTAAGTTGAACACAGAATGCATTCCATTTTATTGTTCAGTTTCTTTAAGATGTTGATTGATGTAGTGCGACATTGTAGCCTAGATGATATTATGGGAATTCTCATGATCCATTTTGCTTTATGCATTATTAATGACTAATAATATTTGTTATCTGACACTTTAAAGATTACATAAGTAATATTCAAACAGATTATTTGAATTTAACTTTCTACAACTGATCCTAACATGGTTACATAGCTGACATGAACAAATATGCATATATTTTGTAATGTTTGGAATCAAAAGTTGACATTGTTAGGCTGACATGGTACCTATAGTGAATCTGTAAGGCTCAGTTTTGATTGTGTGCACTTAAAATATCCCAAGATGTTATTTTCATCATGAATATGCCTCTGTATGGTAACACATTTCAATTTAGTACTTTGACAGAGGGCGGTATTGCAGCATCAGCTGATATTTCATTCCATTGAATCATTGAATAATTGAACTTAAAACCTTGGTAGCCAAGACTCTTAAAAATAGACTAAAAATATTCAAACAGATTATTTGAATCATGTTTGCACATGTGATTTTAACAAGTACATTGCATATGTCCCACACATGCAAATATCCATCCTTGTTTACAAGTTTTCGGGATGCAAATTTCACATTTAGTTGATGATATAGGATCTATTGGTACCTATAGTTGATCTGTGTGGCCACATTTTGCTATATTCACTCACAATATCTAAAATTGTTTTTTCCTTCATGAATAGGATTGCATATAGTAATAAATTTTAATTTGGTACATTGTCATTTGACTTTCCACTATACTGGTATGTATCAATGTTTGCACCAATGATCAAACCTCACCATTCCAACATTGCCTTAAACTTTATGATACATACTCTACCTGATTAGTTATTTAACCTGTAAATGGCTAAATATGCTTGTAGAAACTTCATCTATTTTTAGGATGCATTTGTCACTTTAATACATGCCCATTGCTTCACATCTTTGAGTGTCACTCTATCAAGTTAACCTTTTTTAACCATATTTGCAACCTGAATGTTATATTGAAATCACCATATCTAACACATTTTAACTTCATTTGCCTACATCTTCCTTTTTTTTAGAATTAAGTGAAACATGTTATATATTTTCAGGTCTAGTCTGGTATCTGAAACAAAGTATTAGAGTTGGATCAATTTGGAAGCTCTCCAGTAGTCCAATGGTGATAGCAAGGTCTCATAAGGACATGTGCAGTGTGCTGCTATAAGTGACCAAGATGAGTTCATATCAGTACACTGATATACAGCATCTCAAAGACATGGCTTAGATCTTCATGAGAGAGATTCACATCTTTTTTCAGTAAGGTGAAACTGTATTTTCATATTGCATTGTTGACTTTTGTAGTTATCGGCATTAAAATGGAATGCATATTTGCTATAAAACATGGTAGTGGTCCCATCAAAACTTTAAATTTGAGTGGGATATTAGTTATACAAACAACTGTCCAAGTACCTGAAACAATAAATGTGGAACATAGTACCTGTCATTGTTTCTTTAGTATGTACACCTATATGCATCTGGATAGGCATATTGTAATTTGCTGTCAAAATCACTGTGAGCTATCATGCTTCAGTACCCCTGGGATTAATATTATCAGTTGTACAGACCTAAACTACCATTTGTTTTAAAGACCATTCATTAATCAACATTGCTGCCTTAAATTTGTCAAACTGAATGTCATAACTTGTATGAAAATTTATTTTTTGTAAAATAAAAAGTTTTTTAAATTTATATATTTTTTTAAATTTTCATTAAAATTTAATATATCAATATTTTTTAATTTCAAGACTATTTTCAGACAGGCCTTATCAAGTATTACAATTAGGTTTTTACTGCATTGAAAAATTCCTATAATTAAGGAAGATATAGCAAATTTAGTTTTGGTTTCTTAAGAACAATTGGACCTCAAATTGCACCCTATAGAACACCAGCACTACACACTTTCTGACAGCTGTCACATGTCTTGCTTGCAAGGAAATTTCAAAAGACTTTATGTATGAAGTTGAAACAGTAGTGGCATGCAAAATAAAATGCAAATATAAAAGTTTGACAAAAACATTGACCCTTTCAGGAATCGGTACACAATTAATAAAATCCGGTTCAGTACCCACGAATGTAGTCCCAGTCTATTTTTAGATCACTTTTTCCGGTCTAAATTTAGTGGTGATACTTGAGTCAGATTTTGGCATTCTTGGTAAGGATTTAAAGGCAATTGTTTATTCTTTAAAATGTGAGCTTATGGTGTGGTTGTCTGTGTGTATTTCGGCGACAGTGCACATTGAGTAATAAGGTCATGGTGATGATCCGGAAGTGAATTCTGTGTTCCGTTGCCTGGTGTTTTGTTTACAATTCAGCCTCTCAAAAAAATGCAGGTCAACCCTTGACAAGAACTAAACCGTAAAGTCATCTTTGAAGGTATTTTAGATTAACATATGACTTGTATTGATTGTCACACAGTGGAAAGTTCAGTACTGAGAAACAAATGTAGAGAATATATAGTGAAATTAATTGTGTACTATGTCCTGTCAATTGCTCCCCACTCTCACGCTTACGTCATACTATGTCATATTCATGGAAGGCAGAGCCACGTGAAGTCTGTAAAATGCTTGATAAGCATTATCACGGAAGTCATTCGTCAAATATACCATATAATGAGTACCCACTAGAACAGTATTAATGTATTAATTATGCATCGTTAGGCTATAAAAGACTGTTAAAAGACTACGTATCGTATATAGAGTCACGTGGAATATGTATCAGTCATGTAGTATAAGACATCACATGAAAATGAAAAAAAAATTTTAAAAAATAAAAAAATTAAAAACAACAAACAACAATCTACGCCAAGATTGTTAAATTTGTTACTTTGCCAGTTTTGTTGTTGTTGTTGTTGTTGTTGTTGTTGTTGTTGTTGTTGTTGTTGTGGGGTTTAACGCCATTTTTCAGCACACGATAGACTATACATAGCGGCCAGTATTAATGGTGGAGGAAGAAAGCGGGAAATCACCGGAAAGAACCACCGACCCACGAGAAGCTACTGGCAAGCTTGCTCACATATCCACATTCTCCGAATGTTAGACTGGAACCCACGCAAACAGCGGTGAGATGGCAGTGATCCGTAACGGAGAGCGCTTTAGACCACTCGGCCACTCGGGGCAGCTTTGCCAGTATGTATTTTTCGTATCACTTCCATGACGTTAAGAGTATCTAGCTTTCGTACCAATTTCACAACGCTGCAAGTACCTAGCTTTCGTACCAATTCCACGACGTTGCCAGTATACAGCTTTCATATCAACTCCACGACGTTGCTAGTATCTAGCTATCGTACCAGTTCCGTGAAATTGGTTCATGAGCTTAAATTCTGTTTTGCAGATGTCAAGGTACCGAAGGAAACAAATTAATATTCCAGTCAGATCGCCCCAAATCTGAGTTGACACAGCAATATATATATATATATATATATATATATATATATATATATATATATATATATATATATATATATATATATATATATATATATATATATATATATATGTCCTGACACATAACACTCCCTTGTTTTATTGACAGGTAGCAAGGAGACATCTGCATGATAAGAAAACTGAATCATTTAAAAATAAAGCAAGAAGTATATATAATAGAAAGAAGCATACAAAAAGCCACGGATTGCTAAGGAAAATGCCAATATTTAAAGGAGAAACTATTTCCGGAAATGATAGAATAGCTTAATATAGAGAAACTTCAGTAATAGCTTATTTTCAAAATACAAATGAGGGATATATGACCAGGGTTGTTACTTAGGTTGTTATTTAAATATTAAAAGTGAAAAAATGGTTCGATTAAATTTGATTTAACTGATTTTAATACTCATGCCAAATTTATTGTGACATTTTCTGAAGATATTATTCTGCTGAATTAACTGAACGCTTTTGAGCGTATAACGATTGATACATCACATAACACTTATTTTTAGGTTTGTGATAGAGATGCAAAGAGACCGTGATAGTAAGTACAGCTAAAATTTCTATGTGACAACTCATGTATATTCATTCCAACGTTTACTTTCCAGCACTAGCCAATTGACACATTGTTGACATGAGATTTTTTTTTCTGAGAAATAAACGTGTGTTCTTGCCATTAGCAACATTTTGTTTCATACTTGCTTAAGAATATAATATGGAAGCGAAATTAATGCATTTGACATTAAATGTGTGATTCTGCACTTTTTTCTACCAAGCACTTCTTTTTTCATTCAATACGGAGCGTCATGAAAAGTTCTTTTGAAACGCGGTTCCTTGACAGCCGTGTTTATCTATCAGCAGATATCTGCTTTCGCTTGATTTAGACGAAAATGGATGAGACGTTGTTCATGAGATCAACTCCCATTACACGCACAGCATCGTTCGAATTGTTCCATTGTAAGATCAAAGATGCCATGCCGTGAGAAGTATGCAACGTGAATTGTATCACAAACGCTGTAGAGAGAAGAAAGTGCAAACTGCTTAATTCCTCCGAATCTTGTACGGCAAAAGACCTATGTATGATTTCGAAGACTATCAGAAACTTTGCTGAAGTGTCGGGATACAAGACTGATAAAAATAATAAAAACAAAAAAAGTAAATAGATTCTTAGACTGCATAATTTGGAACTTTAATTTCGGTCTTCAAAGTAAATTAAATTTTAAATTAAAGTAAACTAAGCCAATCATTATTTGATGTTTCCTCTTTTATCTGTATTACCTTTTGATATGTTTGGACGTCTGCGTTGGGTGGGGGAGTAGGTGGGATTTACCTTCCCCCATATTGTTAGAAATACATTATGCTGTATATAAATAGCACCTTCGAGTTGGGCTTTGTTCTCTTCCCTCTCTCCAGGACGCCAATGCTAATATGAGTTCAGCCGGAAAGAACATAAAATGTCTGCAATGTTTATTTTATTCACTTTCAAACTCCGCAGAGTTTATAGGTGCATAATATAGTATAGGAATTTCCCATGGGGATTCATTTTGGGGGAAAATGTATTAGACAAGTTGCGAGGTATTTCCCATGCAAGGATCGTCACATCCAAGGTACATCCCATGCAAAGTGCATTCCATGCAAGGTTCTTCCTATGTAAGGTACGTACCATACCGTAAAAGGTAAATTAAATACAAGATGCATTCCGTGCAAGGAACATCCTCAAAAAGGCACATCCCATGCAAGGTGCATTCCGTGCAAGGTTCATCCTATTTAAGGTACGTACCATACCGTAAAAGGTACATTAATTGCAAGATGCATTCCATGCAAGGTACATCCCCAAAAGGTACATCCCATGCAAGGTGCAATCCAAGCAAGGTTCATCCTATGTAAGGTACATACAATATCGTAAAAGGTACATTAAATGCAAGATGCATTCCATGCAAGGTACATTCCTAAAAAGGTACATCCCATGCAAGGTACATCCCCCAAAAATACATTCCATGCAAGGTGCATTCCATGTAAGGTTCATTCTATGTAAGGTACGTATCATACCGTAAAAGGTACATTAAATGCAAGATGCATTCCATGTAAGGTACCTCCCCAAAAAAGTACATCCCATGCAAGGTGCATTCCATGCAAGGTACATCCCCAAAAAGGTACACCCCATGCAAAATTCATTCCATGCAAGGTCCATCCTATGCAAGGTACATCCCATACAAAGTTCATTCCGTGTAAGGTACATACTATGCAAAGTAAATACCATACCATAGAAGGTACATCAAATGCAACGTGCATTCCGTGCAAGGTATATCCCAAGCAAGGGGTATCCCATATAGGTACATTCCATGCGAGGTACATTCCATACCATACAAAGTATATCCCATACATTAGGGGTCTCAAATTGAAACCACCCTGAGAGCAGCACGAGGGCATTTTCGATGGCTCAAGGCCCGCACCACCTCTGTTATCCCTCATGACGCCTTAGGAGGCCAATCTTTGTGCGGGCCACAGGATATGGCTGGGCGGGCCGCATGCGTGTTTGAGACCCCTGCCATACATAGTACATTATATACCATACAAAATATATCCCTTTGAAAGGTTCATCCAATTATAAGGTACATTCCATGCAAGGTACATCCCATTATAAGGTACATTCCATTACAAGGTACATTGCATGCAAGGTTCGTACCATTATAATAACATTCCGTGCAAGGTACATCCCATTATAAGGTATATCACGGGTAAGGTACATCCCATATAAGGTACATTCAATGCAAGGTACATCTATGCCATACCAGGTAATAGGTACATTAAATACAATATAAATTACATCCCATGTAAGGTACATATTCCAATTTCTATATCATTAGTAGTTTTCAATATGACAAATTAAATATACTATATAAATTTATATAACTATTTCTTTTGACCATACTGGTATCTAAAAACCTAACACATACATCATCCACTCTTTGACAGTATATTGCCAGTAATAGCTTCTAAGATGTTTTCCTAGTCTTGAGTGTTTTCCATTTAAAATACTCTTCCTGTCAATAGAGTTCAACGAGATCTCACTGAAAAGCAACCCTAAAAGACACGAATGGAGGCAAATGTGTCAGTTAATCGATCAGTTTCGCATTCGCCTTTCTAGCGTTAATGAAAAGACAGATTCTGTCGAAATTGTATCGCATGGCTTGTCTCGGAGAATTGTTCTCTTCAATATAATTAGACTGAGTGATTTCCATTCAGCGACCTGTTATGCCAGAAGAAACAATGAAATGTAACAAAACCGTAAAGGTTTTAATCACGTTTTCCAATGTTTGCATTGATTTCTTGATGGATGATCAAGAATTCGTACCAGCATCTCGACAACGATTCGCATTTACGCATTATTTATCCTATTGCGAGCAGACAAGAGTAATTTGCAAGGCCAAATCGTTTCCCAGCGTTATGAAATGTGTCTGTAGTGCAACGTTAGCTTCATTTTGACAACGATTATTCTCCAATTTATCTACATTATGTTGGATTTGTGTGAATATGATTTTAGTAACCTTCACTAACCGACAACGATACGTCAACCAAATCTCACAAAAGCGGGCACATTTTCTCTTTTTTACACACGGGAATGGAAATACAGCAAAAGTCCCACAATAATCGGTACATTTGCTCATTTGAACATACCTGAATGGGAATAAATAAAGAACAACGCATTATATCATAGGCTGACTTATCGCTTCTAAAGTTATTTGCTATTGTGTGGAATAATGAACGTAACGAAATAGTTTTCTTAGATGTTCAAGCGTCAGATAGTCTCTAAAAATATTTAGTTTCTTTGAAAAGGCTTTCTATTCTTCAAAAAGGTAGGGTGAACCATAATACGAGCATATTATACCAGCCTGTACCTGGTCAGAAGAACAATGAACCAGACTATACTGGACTGTCTCCGACTTTCACAGAGCAGAATGTTGATTATAATGGGAGAATGGTGTTACCTAAATAAACGATGTAAAGAGAACACTGTATACTACAAGAGTCTATTCCGATCAACGAAGTTATGTCTTGTTTTCGCTTGGACAGAATCTTTAGCAAAGATGTTAATGACATTGTCACTTATACACTAGAGGTGAAGATAGTGACAATAAAAGTCTTAGGTTGTTAATATTGTGGCGTTTATGGGGATGTACAACAACAAATATTTACAGCTTTGGTAGACAATCTTCCCTATTGTCGTTCGTACTCTCGTTTTCCAGGCACTTTTATCGATACCTGATGTATATATTGGATACAAAAAATACTCCGTTTATCACTTTTTGTATCGCTAGAGTCGTATAAAATCCGTTGTAGGCGCTACAACCTTAGCCTACATATTAGAAAAATTACCTCAAATTATCTTGAGTTCTCTTGTTACCTACGCTTCTTACCTTAAGGACTATACATAATAATCATGAATCCGCGCACCTTTATATGCATAAGGTATCATGTGATATAGGTATCATGTGATATATCACGTTACCCGGTACCATGCGACTTATCACGTTACCCGGTACCATGTGACATATGTTACCCGGTATCATGTGACATATCACGTTACCCGGCCAGTCTATTCACAACTGGACCATCTTATTCTTGACATGAGGATACTGAGCAAAACGGTCGATTTAAGATGAATGGGAAAATTACTACATAACCCAAGTCTCCGAGAAATTAAAACATTGAATTATAAGAATAAATCAACCAACAAAACAACCAGAAATGCATTGATTTACAGTGGTTAGACAAAAATATAACAAATGTATTTACATTTTAGTTTCCGTGTCAGGGAACATCCTCTGGAAAAAATATCAAAAAACCTAATTGTATATATAAACATTCAAAAGACATTTCAAGCGTTAGACGAGAACAGAATATAATCATTTTCCAAATGAGAATCCTTTTCATTGACGTCAATTTCATCGGTAATCTAAAGCCATGTGGTTCAGGTAAATCTATATTTCTGACTGCCATAGATTCCTTTATACGCTTCGATATCCTCTACGATGTGTGTTAGACCCAATTTTCCAGTTAATTGCCGAATGCTGCAAAGCCGCATGGGTTTATAATGTACTTGACGTCACTCACTTTTGTATAAACCATGAACGGTGCCCCGCAGTGCCTCGAAAATTTGGGAGACAAACCATCTTTTGTTGAGGAAAGAATACATGCATCTTCTCTCCTGTTTTGAGTCTTTCTCTTGACAAATGTCGGTCATAATGTCGCCTTTGCCACTGCATATCACCTTATATATTTTTACTTGCTAGAGAGTGACCATCTTTAATTAGCCCATGCCCATCTACACTCAGGTGTACGATTTATATTAGAGGTAACATGATAAATGATGTCAAGAGAGGTAGAAATGTTTAGTCCCAGCATCATCATATTTGGCATGAAGCCGCTTGTCTTATGCCCAAGAGAACGTTGTGCACGTGCAATCTGCAGAGTTCCGTCAACAGGCGGTTTTCAAACTGTAGCCCTTTGTCAGAGTGAATTGCCGAAGGTACATCCATAAGTATAGCTACTATCTATACATCTACAATTCGCATAGGAAATGCTTCTGTGATTTCCAGAAACAATCCAATCATATCTACAACTACGCGTTCCATGTGCTAACCTGAGGGAGAATACTTGCGTCTGAAAATTTGTACACTAGAACGTCGTCATCGACGTGCACAAATCACGCAATCAGCATTATATTGGCTTATCTCTCTGACGACCAGTTCGGTAGCAGCTTTCCCTAAATTTGCATAAAGTTTTTCCAACACCTAGATGACCAACAGATATGCCATAGTGGCAGCCAAAATACTCTCTCTCTCTCTCTCTCTCTCTCTCTCTCTCTCTCTCTCTCTCTCTCTCTCTCTCTCTCTCTCTCTCTCTCTCTCTCTCTCTCTCTCTCTGTATGGCGTCACTGCCTATAGCTTACAGATCTTGTCAAAATCTTGCTTTTTCTACAGTGAACTCCATTCTGATGACAATTATAGCCAATTGTGCTTATAGTGATTTGAAAATGTATCTCAATCCTAATATGTCTGCGAAGTTAGGTTTTCTGCAAACTGTCTACAAGGTCGCCTGCTCAATGCAGTGTCATTTTCATTTAGCTTCCCTGACCGATGTTCAGTATCAACTTCGTCTGTTGAGAGTGTTTCAGTACAAACGGACTGTTACATTCGGGTTCAAAGGACACACAAACACCAAGTAAGGGTCCTACAACTTTTATGTAAAATAAAGGTAAAGCCAAAAACCAGTGTTGCTTACAGCACCAAGCCCTATTTAAAACTATCTGATATTTCACTCTGTTCTTGTATTAGCAGGGGTCAGAGATTTTAATTAATTTAACATTTGCGCCTTATTCTAGGGACACAAAATGGTCCAGGTTCAGTTAGCCATGGAAAGATAAACAAACGGGACTGAACCAAGTTAACAGTCTCTGATATCAAATATCCAGAAAGTTGTAATTGATATGTTGGCCAACTGTTACTGCTAACAGCTTGAATTTGATAGAGGCATTGAGATCAAAATACTACTGATAACACAGACACTTGACAATCTGGTATTACGTATATGTAATTTAAGTACTTGTGTGTTAGTTTTAAATTCTCTTTTATTTTATTTTATTTCATTGCATGTTATTGCAATAATAACATTATTTACTGGATTTGATAATTTTCCTGAAAATTCAGTTCAGTTCTGTTAAACCTGATAAACACGCAGTAGTTTTAAACTTTGTATCTTTTGGTGACTTAGATTTCAGAGCCAGCTTCAGCTCTGTTGTAGAAAACGTTTTTACAAAATTTGTTATTTTTGAATCTTATAGTAAGATTAGTTCAGGAAAATCGGATTCGTGTATGACCTACGTGATAATTGACATATAATGTTACTACGTGTCTTGGAAGTTAGTGATCACGTGGCGCTATCACGTGGTTCGTTTTGCTTTTCAGTTGGAGTTAAAGTGATGTGTCATAGTGTTTTTGGTCAGTCGTAATTCATACCTTGTTGCCAGTTTGATATGAATTTTCCTAATTTTCGTAAATAATAATTTATTTTCTCTTGAGACTTTATCAGGTGCTCATCAGAATTCTTTGAAAAAGATATTTGCTAAAAATTATTCGGAATTTTTTTAAGTGGCGCCTTTCCTGGGCAATGATCATCTGGCATAGAAAAACTTTCTCTTTTTCTTCGGAGATTTGCGAAAAAACAACGAATATTGAAAAATTGTATTGTTACGAGTCTTCGCTCTTAAAATAGATAACAGAACAGGGTGCAAGATTACAAGCTTTATAAAATTTAACAATGAGCTTTGTGATTATTTGCATCTTCAAACCAGAAAACCAGTATTAAAAAAAAACATGCTCTAATTAAAAATAACCATCTGGAATGATCATGATGCTTACATTACAATAACCTGGATTAGGTATAATTCACTTAAGAAATTCGAAACCTTTACCCAAATAAACATACTTCCTTATTCTATTAATAATAATACCGATTTAAACCCATACATATAGAATAATTTAGCTATGTATTATTTGTTTACAATGAAATATAATAGATCAAGTTAATTTGGGTCAAATAGTAATAAACTTAGTTTTGGACAAGGTCAAGTCCAATATGCAATGTTACATTATAATAGCATGCAATAAAATAAATGGAAAACACTACAACAAAAACCTAACAACCAATTAAAGTCAATATGCATAACAGTATGCACCTGGGTCAAGTATGAAAGACTCTGAGATATCAGGGTGAGGCAGTACAGGTGCGTGAACGAGAGTACCAGGAGCCCCTCGGTTGGCTCTGGCGTCCAGATAAAACTTATTCCCTTTCTCCGTTAGCTTGCTTAAAAGCTTTGTGTAACGCGCATTTGTAGTTCTAAAAGCCCAGGAAGGAAAGAATATCACTGTGTTTGTCTGGAACTGGGCCTTCCTTTTTTGGATTCATGCTTCTTTTGTTTGGTCAGTTGAGACACCATCAGCTGAAACGATATTACTAAGCATTCGACTTGCTTGGAGTATAAGGCCTACGTTTTTACCCTGCCTCTGCCAATATGTATAACACTTCATCTAAATTTAGGACATATCTTCCCAACTCTTTCCTATAACCAAGATTGCTTCAAAGTATATGAAACATATGTTCCAGTGAAATCCTGCCAGAACTGTTTCTTTGAGACGTTCGAATGTCGCCTGAGTATTGCTCAGGTCAAATATCATTATAGAACAACCCGCATTCAGGCTTGTTCAACCTCAGGGTCTCGTCCTTCGTCCTGGTAGGAAGGAACCCTGACGACCATGGACTGCAATAGGGTGTCACAATACCTCTGCTGATTATATTATCGATTCGCTTATTCACCTCTTCCACTGCATGTACTGGCTGACGACGACCATGTTTACTGGATGCAAATAATCACGAATGCTCAGACAGTCCGTTAGTCTGTCTCCATGCAGATTGCTTTGTGCTATTAAACAAATGACACGTTTAGCTTGGCTAAAGTCGCCTACCATCTACTGTTAAGGGATATAGTATTTGCAGTTTATTTGACAGATTCATCATCCGAAGCTAAACTGTGGGACCCGTTTACTAATGTTTTGGCTATCAATCGCTCACCTTTATGCAGAAACGATAGCTCTATCACCCCTAAGAATATGGACGTATTCTTAGAACGTAGGAGATTATGTGATTTCGTTTTATCTCACCTCTTGGCGGCACATTCATAGGTAAGTGCTACTAAAGCGTTTTTTTGTAACATCCCAAAATATCTTCAATCGAAACGGACATAAACTTGTTGCCATCATGGGTTCGATCTCCGGCCGAGTCATGCCAAAGACTTACAAAAATGGTACTAACAGCTGCTCTGCTTGGTGCTCAGCATTAAGGGGTTAGTGTTAGGACTGGTCGACCTGGTGTCAGGATAATTTGACTTGGTGGGACATCATGCTAAATGTCTTCGACAAGATGTCCCATTGCTAGACGTCACTATAAACTGGCACACTGCAGACATCGTAGCGTTATCACTTAATTTTTTTTTAACGCTACGTTAAAAATCCAAATCTCTCTCTCACACAAACACACACACATACGCACACACGCACAGAGTTCTTGGGACTTTAGCCACGAACATCGATGCGCCGTTTTTTGTGCGCGATCAAGGGGTATTGTTCTATGGCTTGGTTTATGGCATAACAAAAACATTTTGGATGTACATGTTGACTGCGATGCCCGAATCTCCTATTGCGTCGACAGGAGATTCACATGCCATAACTTCGGTGCTGTCAGGTACACTATATGAACAAGTCTTCTTTTACTTTGTTCAAGTTCAGAGATTGTTGAGCATCTTCTCTCTAACATGTGCGCTGTACAGTTCCGTTTGGTTGGGAGGTGAAAATCGTTCACTAATCGCCCTTTATAGATACTCGTAATTATCAACATCAGCATTCTTTCAATTTCGTGTACTCCATCCTAAACATTCTATCAGCCAACTCCGTGGCCCAATCTATGTTCTTCGCACTTTGTCTATGCCTTAAATCTGGTTGGGTTAAAGCAATTCGTCATCTCGTATTCAATAACTAATTTTACCAGCACTTTCTCGCAGTACCACCGAATATTAATAGTATGTAATATGTAAGGGGATACTCATGCTTTGGTTTTCTAGAGATTGGTACAGGTTCCTGATGAATTCCTCGATTAATAGTTGATATTAATAGTATGTAATATGTAAGGGGATACTCATGCTTTGGTTTTCTAGAGATTGGTACAGGTTCCTGATGAATTCCTTGATTGTCTAGTCCTGGCGTTTTCCTGAACGTACAACATAAACTAATTGACATTATAATCGTGGAAAGTCGTTTCACGCACTTAAACTCTAAACCTACATATTAGAATAATTTACCTTATGAATATTTAGACTTTCAAGGTTTTATCTGCTCTTATTGCTGAATCATTGATACGCATCATAATTCTGAATCCGTTCACCGTTGGTGTTTTTATGCACCAGGTACCACATGATCTATCACGTTACTCAACGAGTCGATTCATAAGTGGGCCATCCCATTCTTGATAGGGATACTTATCAAAAAGATCTACTTAAGATGCAAGAGAAAATCCCTAAATTATTGTAACAGTTGATGCCAAGTATTTTATGACAAATAGTGTTCATTTGCACTCACGTTTTGATAAACTAAAAACATTGAATGTATAAATATATGTATGTAGTTGGTATCTAGGTACGTAGGTAGGTAGTTCATCGCACTGGGGTGATTTTTCCAAAATATGTTTGTATGGGTGTGTGTCTATGCGTTTATGTACGTATGTATGTATATATGTATGCATGTGCTAATCATGAACATTTGATTGCATTTAGAAAACGAGCCAATATCGGTCCTTATTCGAACTTGTCCTTTCGGGCAACATATAGTCTCAGTTATGAGCAACATACAGTCACCATATGTTTCTTGATTCCATTCATCCAAATTCCGTCAGTATCGGTAATTTCTAGGTCGAGATCCAGTTTTCTTTACGGAATACCATTTTAAAAGATAATTCTTTCCCAAGACCAAGACCCCCTCTTCCACCCCCACCCCCAATGTGTATCATGGCGATGACTGCTAAAAGAGAGAAGCGTTTTTTTTTTTTTTTAGAATTTAAGATCTATACAGACCTTGAGCCGTGTATTAAGACTTGGTACTGAAATAAAGATGATACGATACGGGTCAGGTACCGTATGATTCACTAAAGGATATAAACTTTGCGAAAGCGGAATTGAATGAATACCGATCCATTATAAACGGTAAGGAAACAGTACTACACTTTGTTACTTCAGTTATATTTAAACTTTTCTTTTTTGCTGATAAATGCGTCATACTCCCGATGTTCGTGAGATCGTATATTTTTGTCATTCTATATCTTTAGTGCAGGCACGCAATCTCTTAACTATTTTTTCATGATGCACCGCGCTGATTTGAAGCTACAAACCAATCTCTGCAGTTCAGGGGAAAGATTCTCTATTGGTTGATATGGGAACAAAGTGACTGTTATGCGAAAGATAATAATATGGGACAATAAAACCATAAATAGAAGTGTACGTGAATTAATTTTAAAAAAATTCATAAGTCTAACATTGTGGGACTGTATGACAGTATTGGAAATGTAAGATTGTTGGACTGTAGGGCAGTAGTGGGAGGTTTACATTATGGATCAGGATGATGACAGCGGGAATAGAATATAGACTTGACTGATTATTATCCATCTTGATTGTTTAACTTACAGGTATTTAATATTGTGCGTTATTGTGGGTACAAACACCCTCACCTATTGACGAACACACAGTCTTTCATACCAACACCTTCATTTACTGACCAGCACATACACTTAATGACACTTAATGACTATCAATTACTAACCAATACACGTTGTAACCATCCATCACCCACGCTTACTAAACAATACACAATCTTAATGAACCAGACATACTGACAACTCATGCATACAAACCAATGCACAGTGTTACGAAAAGAGCTCACATCCACTGACCTGCAGATACACAAACTAAAGGTCACCCACACCGATTGACCAACAACAATCTTACTGACCAGTATTCACATCTACTAAACAGTACTCTCATTTATTAACTCATCGTTTTAATTACCGTTGATGTTGTAATTGCTGTTGGTGGCAATGATGTTGATAGTTTATGTTTTGGCGGAGTATGGCTGGTTTTTTTTTACAGACTTTGCAAAATGTGTTTTGTGTTTTATGATCTCGTCTATTTAAGGTAATTTATGTATGTAAAGATGTGTGCTGGTAATCATTCTATGCCCTTGTTTAGTGCATTTTTAAGTGAGATTACATGATATTAAGTGTGTGTATGATTTGGAATTTTAACGTAGCATTAAAATATTTTGAGTCATATTGCTAAGATGGCTGCAGTGTGGCAGTTTATAGTGATATCTAGCACTGGGGAATCATGCTGAAGTCACATTATCCTGACACCAGACCAACCAGTCCTAACACTAATCTCTTAATACTGAGCGCCAAGCGCCAACCGGGGTTCGATCGCACGACCTCTCGCATCAGAGTCTGATCCTCTAGCCACTAGGCATCCAGAGCGGTGTCTACATTATGTTAAAACTATGCATTTATTGTCAGATTCAGTGTATAGATTGTGTGTAGTTGTTGTTGTTGTTGTTGTTGGGCTTAAACGCCATTTTTCAGCACATGATAGGCTATTCATGGCGGCCAGTATTAATGGTAGAGGAAGAAACCGGGAAATCACCGGAAAGAACCACCGACCCTCGAGAAGCTACTGGCAAGCTTTCTCACATATCCACATTCACCGAATCCTAGACTCGAACACACGCAGACAGAGGTGAGATGGCAGTGATCCGTAACGGACAGCGCTTTAGACCACTCGGCCACTCGGGGCCCCTAGATTGTGTGTAGTAAACAGCCTGTGTTGGATTATAATTATATGTGATGGTACTACTTAAATATGTGTATGTGTTTGGTGTTGGAAAGTAAATAGCCTCTCCTTATTTGCAATTATGAGTGATGTTAGCTAAATTACCTTTATCCCTTTTCAAATATTCGTATGCATGTTTGTGTGGGTAGTGGATAGTAAAGGCGTGTGTTTGCTTATAAATAGCTGTGAGTTACCCTCAGCTAACCCCATTCTATCATCTATTTTGTTTCTAATGCTTGGTGTTACATTGTAATAATGTTCATTGGTGACTAACTCTTAACTCGTGTTTTCCTCGATTTTCTTTGTATATTTTGGTGTTGGGTATTCAATCCGGATGAGCGAGGAAACTTAAATACAAACACCGAATATAAGTTGCATTCTTTAAAAATCTTTAATTCTATACTTAAGGAAATTGATTTTCAAGCATTTTATTTAAATACTTCTAATCTTATTTTTTAAGTGTACATAGATTCTGAAATTTGTAAAAATTGTTTATAAATTTATGTCTTTTTTCACAGTTTTGAAATTTGTTTTTCCTATCAAGTTAGGTTTAAATATAAATATTTTATTTGCATAATTTTTAAAAGCAATATGAATATGTGCAATTTTACTGTTTAAATTTTTTAGAAATTAATTTGTAAACTTCTTTGTGGAATTCATTCATTTTGGAGGATATTATTTCCATTTTTGAGGATATTCTTTTAATCTCTGCTAAATTCCATACTTGTTTAGGCATTTTTGTATGTAACATTTAGTTTTAGCCATATGGGATTGTTATAGTCTGTGGCAATTTCGGAAATTGTCTAAACCATATTATTTACATTTTTCCGGATCTTTTGGGCTTCGCTCATATTTGTGACCGTTTTCGAATTTTATTATTACTTTTAGTCTAAGCCTTAATTTTTACATTCTTATTTTATTTTTAGCCTCTAGCCTTTACTTAAGTCCGTGACAGTTTTATAATCTTAGTGTTAATTTTAGTCTAAAGCATGAGTTTTACACTGTTTCCTCATTTTGTTTCAGTTTCTGCTAAGGTCTGTGACGCATTCAGGACACACAGATTTACCAGTTACCGGCCAATGATATTGACTTGCGTGGAAAGGTGAAAAAGGTAAAGCAAGCGCATGGATGTCCGGAAAATGGCAAGACAAGTTAGAGAAGAGGAAATGTGATTCGATAACTCAACTGTACTTAATGGAACTAGAACGGCACAATAAGTAAATGATGCATTAAATTGTTTGCTTAATATATTTCATTTACCGTGCCTTTGTACGTTTTATCTAAGGAGGTGGCATGTCTGATCACATTAAAATCAGCACATTTAATTACGTGAATGTCGTTCTTTTAAAGGAATTTTCCTTATTTTGAGAATTAAAATAGCCCGAGTTAGTTTTGAGATTCGTAAACACTAATATAAATAAATTTGACATATCCGAAATTTACCAATAAAATTTGAGTCTGGACTTAGATTAAGTATGCAGTTTAGCAATTTCACCGACATTTCAGGTATCTGAAGTCACCTTTAAGATGTTGATCGGTTGATTTTGTCTGACTCCAAATTCGTCCAGTCAGATCGCTGAATTTTATATTTAAGTCCAAGTTAAGATTCGGTTGATGAAATGCAGTCCTGACTAAAGAAGCGTTCATGTTCAGTTATGTTTAACTAATACAATGTTCAGCACCTGGTCATACCTTTAGGCTAAGACGAAGACACTTGCACTGTATGGTGGTCAAAGAGACTGTGCCAGTGTATGGTGGTCAAAGAGACTATTCCAATGAATGGTTGTCAAAGAGACTGTGCCAGTGTATGGTGGTCAAAGAGACTGTGCCAGTGTATGGTGGTCAAAGAGACTGTGCCAGTGTATGGTGGTTAAAGAGCCTGTGCCAGTGTATGGTGGTCAAAGAGACTGTGCCAGTGTATGGTGGTCAAAGAGACTGTGCCAGTGTATGGTGGTCAAAGAGACTGTCAGTGAATGGTGGTCAAAGAGACTGTGTCAGTGAATGGTGGACAAAGAGTCTGTGCCAGTGTATGGTGGTCAAAGAGACTGTGTCAGTGAATGGTGGTCAAAGAGACTGTGCCAGTGTATGGTGGTCAAAGAGACTGTGCCAGTGTATGGTGGTCAAAGAGACTGTGCCAGTGTATGGTGGTCAAAGAGACTGTGCCAGTGTATGGTGGTCAAAGATACTGTGCCAGTATATAGTGGTCAAAGAGCCTGTGCCAGTGTATGATGGTTAAAGAGCCTCTGCCAGTGTATGGTGGTCAAAGAGACTGTGCCAGTGTATGGTAGTCATAGAGACTGTGTCAGTGAATGGTGATCAAAGAGACTGTGCCAGTGTATGGTAGTTAAAGAGACGGAGTCAGTGAATGGTGGTCAAAGAGACTGTGTCAGTGAATGGTGGTCAAAGAGATTGTGCCAGTGTATGGTGGTCAAAGAGACTGTGTCAGTGAATGGTGGTCAAAGAGACTGTGTCAGTGAATGGTGGTCAAAGAGATTGTGCCAGTGCATGGTGGTCAAAGAGACTGTGCCAGTGTATGGTGTTCACAGAGACTGTGTCAGTGTATGGTGGTCAAAGAGACTGTGCCAGTGTATGGTGGTCAAAGAGACTGTGCCAGTGTATGGTGGTCAAAGAGACTGCCAGTATATGGTGGTCAAAGAGACTGTGCCAGTGAATGGTGGTCAAAGAGACTGTGTCAGTGAATGGTGGTCAAAGAGACTGTGCCAGTGTATGGTGGTCAAAGAGACTGTGCCAGTGTATGGTGGTCAAAGAGACTGTGTCAGTGAATGGTGGTCAAAGAAACTGTGGCAGTGCATGGTGGTCAAAGATTCTGTGCCAGTGTATGGTGGTCAAAGAGACTGTGCCAGTGAATGGTGGTCAAAGAGACTTTACCAGTTTATGGTGGTCAAAGAGACTGCTCCAGTGTATGGTGGTCAAAGAGACTGTGCCAGTGTATGGTGGTCACAGAAACTGTGTCAGTGAATGGTGGTCAAAGAAACTGTGCCAGTGTATGGTGGTCAAAGAGACTGTGCCAGTGTATGGTGGTCAAAGAGACTGTGCCAGTGTATGGTGGTAAAAGAGTCTGTGCCAGTGTATGTTGGTCAAAGAGACTGTGCCAGTGTATGGTGGTCAAAGAGACTGTGCCAGTGTATGGTGGTAAAAGAGTCTGTGCCAGTGTATGGCGGTCAAAGAGACTGTGCCAGTGTATGGTGGTCAAAGAGACTGTGCTAGTGTATGGTGGTCAAAGAGACTGTGCCAGTGTATGGTAGTCAAAGAAGTTGTGCCAGTGTATGGTGGTCAAATAGACTGTGCTAGTGAATGGTGGTTAAAGAGACTTTGCCAGTGTATGGTAGTCAAAGAGACTGTGCCAGTTTATGGTGGTCAAAGAGACTGTGCCAGTGTATGGTGGTCAAAGAGACTGTGTCACTGAAAGTTGGTCAAAGAAACGGTGCCAGTGTATGTTGGTCAAAGAGACTGTGCCAGTGAATGGTGGTCAAAGAGACTGTGCCAGTGTATGGTGGTCAAAGAGACTGTGCCAGTGTATGGTGGTCAAAGAGACTGTGCCAGTGTATGGTGGTCAAAGAGACTGTGCCAGTGAATGGTGGTCAAAGATGCTGTGCCAGTGTATGGTGATCAAAGAGACTGTGCCAGTGTATGGTGATCAAAGAGACTGTGCCAGTGTATGGTGGTCAAAGAGATTGTGCCAGTGTATGGTAGTCAAAGAGACTGTGTCAGTGTATGATGGTCACAGAGACTATGCCAGTGTATGGTGGTCAAAGTGACTGTCAGTATATGGTGGTCAAAAAGACTGTGCCAGTGTATGGTGGTCAAAGAGACTATGCCAGTGTATGGTGGTCAAAAAGACTGTGCCAGTGTATGGTGGTCAAAGAGACGGTGCCAGTGTATGGTGGTCAAAGAGACTGTGCCAGTCTATAGTGGTCAAAAATACTGTGCCAGTGTATGGTGATCAAAGAGACTGTGCCAGTGTATGGTGGTCAAAGAGACTGTGCCAGTGTATGGTGGTCAAAGTGACTGTGCCAGTGTATGGTAGTCAAAGAGACTGTGTCAGTGTATGATGGTCAAAGAGACTGTGCCAGTGTATGGTGGTCAAAGTGACTCCCAGTATATGGTGGTCAAAAAGACTGTGCCAGTTTATGGTGGTCAAAGAGACTATGCCAGTGTATGGTGGTCAAAAAGACTGTGCCAGTGTATGGTGGTCAAAGAGACTGTGCCAGTCTATAGTGGTCAAAAATACTGTGCCAGTGTATGTTGGTCAAAGAGACTGTGCCAGTGTATGGTGGTCAAAGAGACTGTCCCAGTGTATGGTGGTCAAAGAGACTGTGCCAGTGTATGGTAGTCATTGCTATGTGTCAGCTTCACAGCACATGTCCTTCCTTCTTTAAAGAACCAAGAAAACTATTTTCATATGGTTAATCTGATACGTTCGCCTAAACCTACGCATTTAATCTGGATAGTTGGAATCGCCTCCTCCAAACAATAAGCAATGAGTAACCTAATCAGTGACATAAAGAAGTTAACAGACTCTCTGTTAGTATGCATGGTGCCCCTATCACGTCGAACCTGATTTATATCTCAATTACAAATACAGGTTCTACCTTTTTGCGATACAGTACTAAAGGTAGGCAGATCAATTATACACGAAATAAGAAAGAGAAAAAAAGTTTGTACGAAGAGGATAACTTTAAACGGTGCCTTTACAGCGGGCGGGCTAAAGAAATCTGATTTTTGTATCGATGATGTCTGTTATTTTATCAAAATATAGAATGATATTGATTATGTACCCATTGGCGGCTTAGGATAAATGTTGATTAATGGAGCAAATAGCTTGATACAAAGAACAGTCTTATGTAATTTGCTAAGTTCAAACATCCCGTTCCTCCCACCGTCCAAGAAAGCAGACCAATATGTAAGATTTTCGTGAAGAAGTGCCCCCACCCCGTTACAGTAAAGTCGAAGTGAAATATTACAAAACTATCAGCTGCTCCAAAAAGTAACGAAAAGAAAAATCACGACAGCACCCCTTTGCATGAAGCCCAATTATTTCCTTTCGTATTCCCCAAAACCCTCGCTCCGCCAGTGTGTATAAGAAGCTTTAAGCATGTTAAGTGAATCGAATTGCGATATGCACTGTATCGATTATATCATGTCGATGGGCATACCATATGTATGATATCGATCATATCAACTTGATCGGCAATCCATATTTAGTATGTCGAAAAATCAACTTAATTGGAATACGATAATCAAAACAGAATAAGTTATTCAATCTCAATACAAAAAAA
>JAEAOA010000985.1:2385000-2425000 GCA_016746295.1 Potamilus streckersoni | reverse complement strand
TCACATTATCCTGACAGCAAACCGATCAGTCCTAACGCTGTCTTCTTATTAGTCTTTTGTATGACTCAGCCAGGTTTCGAACTCGCGACCAACACCCAAATCAAATAAAAGGAATGCACTGTAACTGAAAACTCCGTAAGTATTGATTAAAGTTAACTCCAATTTTGAACTTTTAAAAATACCATATTTTTTGTGTCACGAATAATATTTGTTTCTATGTAAACGAGAGTGGGTGTGGCGTAGGCCAAAGTATAACAAATGATTAGGTCTTTAACAAGAGGTGTGAAGTCTTTCCGATAGTAGGATGCGATACATGCGGAACATGGATTTCAATCTATCAATGAAATGTTTGGAAAATTCGGAACGGAGTTATGATGTTCGATAGTTGCCAATAATCGTTTTTCCATATCAATGATTGTTTTCCGTATCAATAATTGTGTTTCCATATTATTTGCAGTCTTACAAAGTAAGTTCAATGAACCATCATTCACTGTAAATGTTACCCATCCAACAAAAGAATTACTAAAGGCTCTAATCATTTAATTAACTTGTAAATTTCCATAGCTTCCTATCTTCCTTGATTCAAGTGTACTATGGATAAAAAGGGGCAATACATCCCCGGGGTTCTGGACCTAAAAGGGGACCCGGGCCAAACGCCACTCTTAATTTTATAAAGTCAAATTTTGTTTTGAACAAGAACTAAGAGGCCTAGGTGTTTCTTATACCAGGGCCCGTGATCACTTTCTACGGCCCTGTGGATAAACGTAGACTACTGAGAAAGCTGGTGAAAAGCCGATAACTTAAAACACAACTTCAGCTGCTGCTGCTACTCTTACTACTATTAAATTCTACCACTACTACCACTATTGCTACCGATACTACTACTACTACTATTACTACTACTACTACTACTACTACATTTGGAAGGGTTTGTCTTATTAAAGATTTTTGTAACAAATTAAAAATTATAATTTGAGAACCTATTTATACATACATACATACATACATACATACATACATACATACATACATACATACATACATACATACATACATACATACATACATACATACATACATACATACATACATACATACATACATACATACATACATACAATAAGAATGACAAGAAAAAGAACAACAGCCATTACAGCTAGTACGATTCCGTAGACACCAAATCTCTTTTGGTCCGACAATTCCTAAAGGAATTACGGGTTGGGGCTTCGTGTTCATTTTGCCGCTCGACATGGTATGCGTGTTTGGTTTGCAGTTGATTAGCTAATGTTACGGAGCTCTGATCTGAAGCGTGGTAATTTTCTGCACAATTAAATCTCGACATTTTTTTTTGGTCCAAAGTTTGGTAAGACCGTGACCGTACCATCTGTACCACCCGCCATGACCTTGGACTAGGCCTACTACCAGCTTTGTGCTGCTCATTTCTAGCGACTTAGAAGTGGCTTGCTCCCAGCCATAAAATGAAAAATACATACAATCTCCTCCAAATGAAACTGCAGCGCTCTGCTACGTGTTGTGACTTTTTTCCTAACGGGTCCTGAATTTGACGACCTATCAAAAGGATCTAGCTTTCCAAGGACTCGCTTTAATAATCGTCTTGATTAATTGCAATTTAATAGCCAGCTATAGGTGGACTAGTGCCGTATATAAGCTATCAGTCTTGATAAGAAAAGTGCACTTCGTACGAAAGCACTCAGACGGACTCAGTTGTCCTGGGGGTTTCGTAATTACAGTATACACAGGATTCGTTTTGACAAATCTCTTAATATTGGTACTTGAATAAGTGCATGGAGAAAAACTTCACATGGTCTTTCCGTATGCAAAGGTTATATTAACACACAGAAAGGGATTTCAGGGGCAAAACTGGAAGGATCTCCTTATCTTGCCAATTAGAAGTCTATATTAATAAAAACTATCAGGATCGTCGAACACGTAATAATTGTTTTAGTAAAGTTTACGTTAGTGTGTGTATGGGTGTGATGGAGAGTATTATTAATTAATTATTGCCGATCTTTCTAGTGTTTATATTGGTATAGGTACATTACGTCACGTGTTATCCTTACGGGTCATTATGTGACCTTATTCAAAGGATTTTAGTTGGTTCTTTACTATGTACTGTACTATCTCAAATTTAGTTTCGAAACGGCTAATTAATTTTCTCACACTGTTCTTATTTTTCCACGAAATAACTAATTAATCTTCTGTTTGTATTTTCTTCTATGAAATATCATATTTTCTCATACTTTCTTCATATATTCCCCATTTTATATATATATATATATATATATATATATATATATATATATATATATATATATATATATATATATATATATATATATATATATATATATACTTCGCTCATAATCTCTTCATGTTTTCCCACGAATATATTATAACCATTAGGCGAGAGTTAAACTATTCTTGTTACATTTATCTCTAACCACACAGTGTGAGATTGTTTTAATTTTGTTACTGTGTAATATTTTTTATAAACACCCCACACTACGTTATACCATCACATACCTTTTGTAGAAAAAAAACTTTTCTATATTAAATTTTTACAGAAAAGGAAAAACAAAACAAAACAAAATCAACAAAACAAACAAAAACAAACGAAAAACCCAACAACAACAACAACAAAACAACAACAACAACAAAACAACAACAAACAAACAAAAAATCAACAACAAAGCAAACAGAACTAAAACAAAACAATGCATTATTTCGAGATAGTCATATAATTTGGAAAGAATGTTACGGTATGGGGCCTTGCACAATTTACCAATGGCTGTGTGTTTATCTAATAAAAAAGTAATTAAAACAGTGCAAATGGTGAATAATTCAGCGCAGACGTTGTCCACTTCATGCATGCATTTCATACATACATTTTGGCTATGACCTGGTTGCGTATGACGAGATGAATGGGGCAATGAAAGGAAGGTTATGTCTACTCGAACACAGGTAGGATTGGACAGCTTGCTGTGTAAAATGAATTATTATTAGGAGTAGTAGTAGTTGTACAGTGCAAATTGAAAATGTACAGGTGTTCACACATATATGTGCGTCGGTATCGATATTTTTAAACAACCGTCAATCATACCAAAAGACCCAGGAAGATCGGCGATGATAAGCGCTTGAAACTGTAAATGCAATATTATTTAACGACCTTGTCAGATTTTAGACGATAAAATAAAAAAAAAATTGCTATTGGCGTCAGGTTTAGTTTTATTATCTAGATCGTATGCCGTTTTGCTCTAGAACAGGGGGCGATAGTTTTAAACTTCACACGCAATTTACCTATAGTATTATTCGGTAAAATGATTTACAGTAATCCTAATTATATAATGATCTATTGCAGACATGGTTTAAATGTTACAACTTGAACGTATTGCTGATTTTAGAAGAAAAGGGAACGAATTAAGATCTAAATATCATCTTTTCATGTCATCTTGTCTTGAATCCAATTAACAGTAAATTATCTACACGCAATTTACATACATTTATTCTGTAAGCATTGAATCAATTAAAAGTCGAAGATGGAAATGTTTTGTTTGATTTTCAATCCTTACTGGAATTATTACCCCTTCAGTGGTACACTCTTCGTTGCACTCTCTTTTGTGAAACCGATGCCATACGGATACAGGACACACACACACATACACACACACACACACACACACACACACACACACACACACACACACACACACACACACATATATATATATATATATATATATATATATATATATATATATATATATATATATATATATATATATATATTCAGATGTGAAAGAGTATCAATTTCTATGGGTGTCTCATATTCGTTTTCAATCAATGAATTGTAGGTGAAAAGAATAACATCCGAATTTTGTTATCCATACAATTTATATGCAGAAATGTAGCACCTTATACATATCGGAAAAAATATCGACAAGCGAATAGACTGTTACTGTTGTTTACTTAAGAAATTCTATTACTGCTGACTGCATTTGTGTTAATACAAGTCTGAATCAAACTGAGAGAGAGAGAGAGAGAGAGAGAGAGAGAGAGAGAGAGAGAGAGAGAGAGAGAGAGAGAGAGAGAGAGAGAGAGAGAGAGAGAGAGAGAGAGAGAGAGAGAGAAAATATAGATAAGTATCATATTTTGATACGTCAAGTATCACTAACCAAATCTGCATCGTACCTTCCATATTGTATCAAATGTGTTACGAGTGGATCATAGACCTTTAGGGTTTGCCACAAAATGTATTAAAAACGTCAGTGAGATGCTAACGTGATCACCCCTTTTATCAAAGTGGGTCTAACTGACTTCTTCATTATGCTTTCGGTATTGAAATCGTATCACAAGAGAGAGAGTGCAACGAAGAGTATGCCACTGAAAGGGTTATAATTCCAGTACGGATTAAAAATCAAACAAAACATTTCCGTGTAAGGATATGGGAAATTAATTATGGTCAAAACGTGGAAAGGAAAGATAAAAGCAAAGTACTATCGGGTTTAATTTCCAAGGTTTGTCTTTAACGACGGACAGTTTATCAAAGTGATGTAAGTGTACAGAGAGCGATGGTTACAGAGAAGATGATGGATCAGAAATTGGGATTTATCCGAGGATTTCGTTGAATAATTTAACGAGAACGCAGAGGAAAAAATGTTTTGTCAATATCGGTTTATTTCCATGCGTTTCCAATATTTAGCTTGTTACAAACTGTTTACCAAATGATGAGTATCAGACTGGATGTATTAACGGTGTGTTTTTCTTACTACATTCTTGGATCTGGGTTATTTGTCCAATCGTTATATTTAGGTAAGTGCCCTTTATCTACATGAAACCTTTCATGTTTATTATACATTATTTAACCTCTTAATATGTTAATGAGTCTAATTATTTGGGAAACATAAACATTAACGGAGTGTATCACTTGAAACTAAATATCGACGAAACATGTCGGCTGGTTAATTGGTATTAGCGTCAACTTTCAATAATATCAGTGCTTCTGTTTCCATAGACAGAATGTGTGTGTATGTGTGTGTGTGTGCGTGTTTGTGTGCGTGTGTAACATAGATGTATAATATATAAAAACACATACAACTGTTTTAACATGGACTTTAAAAATTTGATTTTTGCAGGGGATGAAAAATATTTCTGTCACATTTCGTGTTAGTCACGATTGTTTTGAGTTACGACAAATGTATTTGTTCTAACATTGGAAGTTAGCTTTCAAAGATCGCGCTGGCTGTAACTGGCATACTCATTTTTTCATGATGATCTTAGTTAAAAAGACGAATTCAAACAACGATTAATGTTCACACTTTCGAAGGGTGAATATGACATAATCTTTAACTAAACTCGTACACAATCTCACGAAAAGAGTCGTTCGTCTTTGCGTTGTGCTTGCATATTTATTAGCACGAGACGCAAAAGAGATATTTGATTAACTATGGATTGCCTATAATCTCTACAATTGTAGATATTGTTAGAAAAAAAGAAGACAATTTCTTTGGGAAAAATAACATCTGGTAATCATATCTGAGACAAAAATCTGTGTGTACGATCAATAAGAAAAACAAAATCCAGAATACGTAATGAAAATTAAAGATGATGAACTAGGTCTGTGTTTGTCAAAGCATTTTACAAGTGCATGTTTTTAACAATGTTAACTTCTCATATGAATTCGAACTTTATTTGCATTTAGACGAATGACTATTCAGCATTTACATAAATACACATTAAAGTTTTAAACATTGATGGCGACACCCTTGATACCTAAAATTACATACATATATGGCTTCTACAACTCTTTAATCAACACTAACGATATATACTTATGTATACATAGACATATTCCCATGCAAACTCGGCCAGACAAGTCCACACACACATATGTATATTATATGTATATACATATATTCAAAATAATACGTACACATGCATATATATATATGCATATATATATATATATATATATATATATATATATATATATATATATATATATATATATATATATATATAGATTTGCCAGTGTATATATATATATATATATATATATATATATATATATATATATATATATATACCAACAAACACATAACCACCCCCACACACACACACACACACACACACATATATATATATATATATATATATATATATATATATATATATATATATATACAAATACATATATATATATATGTATATATATGTATGTGTATATATATATATATATATGTCTATCTATGTATATATATATATATATTTATATATATATATATATATATATATATATATATATATATATATATATATATATATATATATACCAACAAACACATAAACACCAACACACACACACACAGATTACCCGTGAGTAGTCATGGTGGTTTGTGATATGTCAGTTATTTGATATTAACTGTTTATTGCCGTTAAATTTGAAATTAATTGTAGACAAGAAGGGACATTTTACTGAATGTTTTTGTTTGTTTTGTTTTTGTTAAACGGATTGCACATTTGATCGTTAAACGGATTTAAACATTTGATCGTGATTTTATTTTGACGGTGTAGCTCCTTCGGCACAGATCATTCAACATAAGTATAAAAAAAAAATTGAAGAAATCCTAACCGTCATACCAGCTATTCTCCAAAGGTTACGTTATAATTTATTGACGGTCAACCGGATTAAATTGACCTATTTCGAACAATCACGGACAATTTCACATCTTAGCGTTCATTCACTGGAATTTTTTCAACAGTGACTAGTAAATGAAAACAATAATAGTGATTTTTTTTATATTTGCTTTCTTGGTTTACCCATGTTAACACCATGACCAAAGAAAGGAACTAGATCAGATTTTAAAAGTCGCATGTGTGATAAATCCACATTGACGGAAACACGTTCAATTTATATTGGTTTGCATTGTCTCAACAGAATGATTTTAGCAACACCTGTTAAATGTTGTCTTTTCTAGAAGGAAATGATCTCCCCTTGCTCATGCTGTTTTCAAATATTTTATGTTAGCACGTATTTATGTTCGTATGTACTGGAAGTTAAAAAATGGAAAAAAGGCTAAATTAATTTTTGTATTTTATTTATAGAAAAGTTGAACTTCAAGATTTTTTCTGGGGTACCAATATTGCTTTATTTTGCGTTTCAGATCTTCCATTGATTTCTATTTTTGAAACACATCCAAACACTGGATAAAATACACAACGCATAATAGACACAATAACTACTTTTTAGCAATATCACACGCACGTACGCACACGCACGGAAGAAAAGAAGCCACGAGCTAGATTGAAGTAATAAAGTTAGCGTCCTCATTTAGTAATAATTGATTGTGAAAAAGTTGAGCGTTTCTTCTAAAACAAAAGAAGCTGTTGGTTTTTTTTTTGGTTAGAAGAGAAAAAACCGTGGCCTTCAGTTAAACGTGATATAAAGGAGGGAGGTGCCTCCACAATAGAAAGAAATGTATAAAAAAAAGAATCCATCATCTTCTCTTAAATAACAAGTTGCTCTTTATCTCTTGAATGCAGGTGGGAAAAAAGAAGAGAGACAGGATCTCTCTATGCAATGCATCTTTGATGATAAAAGGGTTCCATCAGACTGACAATTGATTTGGTATTGTGCAGGCGTTACATATAGATTTTTCTCCATATAAGCAGATTTTGAGTGTCAGTCATCTTTCATCCCTGCTTAGACATTTCCTTATCGCATTTCCCGCTGCACATTGACGTTTCTTACGCTGAAGCATGGAATACGGAAGTGATTCTTGCTGGAACGCGCCTCCCAACAAACTGGGTTGAAATAAAGAGAAATTTGCATAATCAAATTATTGTTAAAATGCTGGCTTGAGTTTGCTTGAATGTTGTTTCACTAAAGAGCTTCATTATAATTTCGTTAATTTTTTATCTACTAGAAAAAGACGTATGCAAATGAGTGTGAGTGGGATGTGCCCATTTCTAAAGAGGGTGTGTACTGCGCGCAGTCGTACATGACTCAATTCTGAATATTGTCGTACAGACTTCTGCTACATCAATGATCTTCTAAATTAAGGTCAAAAGCTTTATGAAATGTTTTGCGGTAAAATGGACAATGAGAATTATACGGTTGTTCATCATCGGCACTATTTTACTATTTTATGTCTAGCAGTCACTAGAAATCAGTCATTTGTACAAACATTATCAGAAATAACTTTACTTTATTCTTTAAAAGACTAGTATAGATTTGTCAGATGTGCTTCGCTGGAGCTTATTATTATCATTAGAGGGGTGAAAAAAGTGGAAGTTTACTCGAAGTATCGACAAACTGACAATCAAAAACTGCCGATTGATGGTCTTTATAGAGTGTTGGCGGGCGTCCGATTGGTGTTTCTTGTGGACTACTGGCGGGCTTCCAATTGGTGGTTCTCGTGGACTACTGGCGGGCTTCCCAATTGTTGGTTCTTGTGGACTACTGGCGGGCTTCCGATTGGTGGTTCGTGTGGACTTCCGATTGGTGGTCCTGTAGGACGCTGACAGGGTTGACGAACAACTTTATCGCTAATCAATTGTGCTTCAGTGTACTTTCAGCATGTTTTTATTCTCCTTTATTCACTGTAGCGGTGTGTCGGGGTTGGTTGAGGATATTGTAGGATCGTTTGTCTGTCTGTCCTGTTAAGATATTGGATCTTTAAAAACAATATGACAGATGAGTCCTATACATTTGAGTATGAACATGCACATATTGGGATCAATAATAAAGATATGGATGCAAATGATCAAAAACCTGGCCCTGTGGGAGATAGTTATAATTTTAGAGACCCTCCCATAGTCCCTTGAGAGTGGAGTCAAAAGTCAGATGAAACAAAATTTCAATGACAGTAAAAGTGTTGAAAGTTATGGATCAATATATATATATATATATATATATATATATATATATATATATATATATATATATGTATATGTATATGTATATGTATATGTATGTATGTATGTATGTATGTATGTATGTATGTATGTATGTATGTATGTATGTATGTATGTATGTATGCATGCATGCATGCATGCATGCATGCATACATACATACATACATACATACATACATACATACATACATACATACATACATACATACATATGAAACGGTTAATGAGTAATCAATTCACTGTCAAATGGATGTACAGTTTTCTATACTTAGATTGAATACTATTTGAAATTCATTATTTTTCATTGCACATAAATTTTTGGAAAATTAAAAACCAAGGAATATCGGTTTTCATTCAAAAAAAAGATTTTTTTCTTCTCCAGTAACTCTAGGAAGCTTCAGTATAATTTCCGGTTGTCTTCGATTCTTTTAAATATCACATTATGCTATATCGGATTCTGACTATCACGCAATTTAATAATGTAGCCTAAACTTCTTTTTTCAAAAAACAAAACTCTTTTTATAAAATAAAGGACGATGTTTTCATTAGGTTTGGAGTAATTAGATCAACTTTATTTGTTCTGAGAATAAAATCGATTCACATCTCTAGGCAGGAATTATTCGGTATCGAATTTCTCCCCAAGCAATATTCAGCTAGATGCTATATATAGCCAAGCTGAGAAACTTGTACACGAGGACTTATTAAGCGAGTGAAACTTAATACACTATGATTTATTAAGTGAACGAAACTTATACATGATGATTTATTAAGTGAATGCAAAATTGTTTAGAAACGGTAGGCTGCATACAGGTAAATGTTTATGAATGCATATTCTGTCCTGAAACAAAAAAATATTCGTCTTCCAAATCAAAAAGTTTATATTTACTATTTATCTCAACCTTCATTATCTCTGATTTATAATTTAAGGTAGTAGAAACATGTGAAAACAAATGCAAATGATTACGCGTATAAATTAATGGGATATGCCTGTTTCATGTAAAGCTTCTATCTCGTATAAAGTCTTATACACTGTACAGTATTAAAAAAAAATTACTGCATTTTTTCCCTCATGTAATGATATTTATTTTTTACATCTATTGCAGATTGTTGTCGTTGTTGTATTATTGTCAATTATATCAACAACAGATGTGTATGTCTACCTTGAAGACCAGTGAGTTTAAATTCTTGATCGATATGCTATTTTATATTGTAAAACAAAGAAAAAGATATATTCCATCGGAAGAAATAGCTTTCGTCATTACACCATATTGACTAATGCGTTATTTTATGTCCAACAGAAGATCTGTTCATACTAAAATTTAAAAAAAATCAAATCGAAAAAAAAAAACAACAAAAAACAACGCAACAAGCTAATGTAAATAATATATCGTAATTTATTTTGCCTCTTTATTCGCTGTTCATGAAATAAAAATGCTACGACTTTTTATTGCACAACAACCAGCTACACTCCGAAAGGCTATACGAGATGGATTTAATAAACTTCGAAACTGATTCGCCGTAATGCACGTTAGATTACACCAAAACTGGCAAGACCCTTAATCACTCTGACAGTTGGCAGGACAGAAATATTTACTTGGATGATGTGAACGAAAGGTGAGACCAAAATTACCACCAATTTGCAGGTGTCTATTTCAATGAACAGCTGTATCAACAAATCGAATAAAACAACTGCTGAAAAGCAAAAATCATCATAAAGAAAAGTTACTTCGCTACCAACGTGTCTTGTCTTCTCTTTTCCGTATAGGATTACATTTTGGCTCGTAAAAAAAGATCCGTAATAAGCAGTTACCATTCTTGCTAAGAAATGATACCGAAAGAAAATTCTTCGCACGTTTGTTTGGAAATGTTTAAGTTTACTTGCGTCGATAATTAAAGATGAATCTATATATTTAATCTTGCCTAACACAGCAGGGTTGAAATTTTCCCAGGGTAATGATTAAAAAACATTGGATTCTTTAGCTTTAACTTTATTCCTGTAATATACGTGTTGTGCCACTATGGTATATAAATTTTAAGTAATCTATTAGCATTATAATCTAACCACCAACCATTATCATACATTGTTAAAAATCAAATGTATCATCACCGCTTTTGACGTCAGTTATTTCTCAGTATTTCTTTTCCTTTTCATGAGAAACTAATTTTGCCAAATTATAATATTTTGTTATCATCCAAAGTCAGTTTTTATCATAATATATAACTTGGTAGTACTATAAGTTATATAGTATTTTAAATGGAACCGATCCGGTGGCCTAGTGGTTAGAGCGTCTGCCTTGGATGCGGGAGGTCGTGGGTTCGATCCCCGGTCGTGTCATACCAAAGACTTAGAAAAATGGTATTAACAGTTGACTCGATTGACGCTCAGCATTAAGAGGTTAATGTTAGGACTGGTCGGCCTGGTGTCAGGATAATGTGACTGGGTGGGACATCATGCTACAAGTTTGCGGCATGATGCCCCAGTGTTAGACATCACTATAAACTGCCAAACTGCAGACATCGTAGCCTTATGACTGAATAATTGTTAAAGCTACGTTAAAAATCATAATCACATAATCATATCACATATATTAAGTAGTAATATAAAAACCCACATGGAATATTTATAGGTTACTGCATTTGTATGGGAAAATATGAACGAGTTTTTCGGATGGCTATATTGCACGACCTTGTGAATTCAGTATATCCATTCGAAAAAAAAGGAGTTCATATTTTTCCATTCAATTGCAGTAACCTTTTTTATTATATGCTCATCTTTTTTCTCCGTTAACTTTACATTGTCAAAATCGTGCAATATTCACCGATATTGAACACCTTCCACGTGCAAAGGAACTATTTTCTAACGTAAACATTTTTTTTTAATGAATGAACTAAAGCAGATATTTCATGGACGGCCACATACCAGCAAATGTTTCATAGACTGACACATACAAACTGCTTTGGCACATTCCGTGTTTACATTTGTTGATACAATGTTTCAGATTTAACTATATATAGACGCTATACAGGTTCCTCACAATAAAATGCAAGTTATACTCATAAACTGTCTTCTTTAGCTGTTAATAAAAATGGCCAAAATATACTTACAATTTTACATCCTGAATTACCTCAAAAAATATATTTTCGTCAGTAAATCGGAATTAGATGAGCCATATCATGGGTTCTCAAGGTTGATTACACATTTTGAAATTGTACGGTAATTTCAAGCATATTCCAAGTGTAGTTTTGTCGGAAGGATATACTGCACTCCTAAGGTCGTGTAGTATATCCATCCGAAAATCTCGTTCATATTTTCCTATACAAATGCAGTAACCTATAATTATACGCTCATTTTGTTTCATTAGCAAAGACTTGATAATAAAATTCACAAACAAATATATTTAATAATAAAATTTATTATTTTATTATTAAAATAATAAAGTTCACAATCGTAGATTTCTTCATTACACAATGATACTATTCATGCACTTATAGCTCAGACCACCGACCTTTTGACTATATAGCGTACCGCGCTCACGTGCATCAAGCACAAGGATTGGAATATGAAGGTGTTCAATATTTGGGGAATATTGAACGATTCTGACAACGTCAAGTTAACGGAGAAAAAAAATGAGCATATAATAATTCATTTTCCTGTTGTGTAACGTGTTCAATCACCATATATGTACATGGATATGAAACACGTATCGATGTAGACGAACGTGATATGGCTCTGTCTTTTCATAGGATATGTAATGGTTAAAAAAAAAATGATTTTGTTCTTCATAATTTACAGACCTGCACAATTTTTGTAGTCACGCGTTGGAATTTTACAATGTTCGTTATTTAGTTTCTAGGAATGCTCTGTCAAAACCCTTGCTTAATCCTCCTTAGCTGATGGTACAGATAGAAAAATCGAACTGAGGATTTAAGATCGGTTGATCCCACTCCAGCCCGCTCCTTTTGGCTTGGTGTATTCTGCCAAAGACATATGTAGGGTGACGATTTGATTTTCCTCACAGTTTAAATGCTTGAAATGCGGTTCATACGTACGTTAATTTTAAATTTTGCCAGTGACGAAAAGTCACGAAGCTATTGAGAAATAATGTTTGAAATTACTAGGGTGATCGTTTAAAGGTCCTTGTATTTTACAAGGTGATGGAACCTTACGAATATAATGACAACTTAAAAATTATTCTTGGATCACCATCCTTCTGAAAGAATGTACACTAAGATATACATCTGACTGCATACTGCAATTCTTATTTTCCTTAAAACTGTATCAAATAAATTTTGGGTTCACTGTTGTACCATAAAAATTAAAGTTTAGGCTTCGAAATTCGTTTATCTCTTTTGATCAAAAAGTGTCAAAGGTAATGTCGACCTTAGTCGACCTTAACGTCTCAGGTGTTTGGAATATATATATATATATATATATATATATATATATATATATATATATATATATATATATATATATATATATATATATATATATATATATATATATATATATATATATATATATATATATATATAACCTGCCGAATGATTCGTTACATATTAGTAATTGCAGCCGAATACACGATAAGACGATCGAATTCACTGATTATACTTGAAAAAGTAGTTCCGTACAGGTGTCATATTCGACAAGAAAATCAAATTAACTGATCATAATGGGGAACAAAAGTATTGATAAATAGGTGACAAGTGACTTCAACCCTCCAATATTACCTGATACAAGCAATGTATGATTTTTTAAATGCGTAAATATACAATGGCGCGTATTTTTGCACATGTTGGTAATGTTTCCTTAAAATAATTGTTCTATGAAAATTTTTATTTTTTATGATCTTTTGATATCAATTTTATTACATACCAATTTAAATATTATGTATCTGATTTGGCTTAGAAACAAATTTTGAACTTGTGACTTTGTATCACACCCAATATCCATTAAATTAGGTTATTGACATATCCATTAAACTATATAAAAATGTTTGTTTATTCGATTCTGAGCAAAACGAGTATCTGTACATACACACACACACACACACAGACACAGACACACACACACACACACATATATATATATATATATATATATATATATATATATATATATATATATATATATATATATATATATATATATATATATATATATATATATATATATATATAAACAATGGTTATTGAGCTCCAGGATGGTACGATGCAAATAGCTTAAGCAAATGTTACCAAGAAATATTAACTTGCCACAGAACGTACAACCGTCCTTTACTGATAGAAATACATAGCCGACCACAATAAATAGTATAATTTAATCAATCGGTTTTCTTTTTTCCCCTCCTCTCTCATCAAGATTCCCTTAAGGAACTTGTACGTTTCACCTAAATATTTTGTACCAGTCTTTGCATGGGCGTTAACAGTGTAGTTTTATGACCTATCTTTGTCAGCTGGTTATTGGATTTGCTTAAACTCTTATAAAGCGTGCGAATTAATTTGAAATTCGAGGCTAGAAGAAGAAGAAAAAGGAGAAGAAGAAGAAAACTTCGAAATATTAAAGAACAGATCATGTATAAGCGACAGTCACACGTGTCAGTGATACACCCAGTCGAAACATAAAAATGCCATCTCAAGATTTATCTTATACTGCTGCTACGTGAGCAAAGCAAAAGTGGACCTTAAAGTTTGTCCTCTTTACCTTGGGATACCCTTTTTGCCCTGGGATACCCTTTTTGCCCTGGGATGCCCTTTTTGTCCCGGGATTCCCTTTTTGCCCTGTTATGCCCTTTCTGCTCCGGGATAACCTTTTTGCCCTGGGATGCCCTTTTTGCCCTGGGATATCCTTTCTTCCCTAGGATACTCTTTTTGCCCTGAAATGCCCTTTTTGCCCTGGAATGTCCTTTTTGCCCGAGGATACCCTTTTTGCCCTGGGATACCCCTTTTGCCCTGGAATGCCCTTTTTGTCCTGGGATGAAACTAAGATCCTTGACTTTGCGAATATAAAAAATGGACATTGTATTTTAGCCTCTTTGCCCAAATTTGGATTATCTTTATTTTGTGTCTTAGTTGGATACCAAACCTACTAGGAACTGTATAGGTATGAATGTGCTGATGTGCCTTTAAACCACATACCTACATACATACTGAGTTGCAAACAGTGAAATTAGAAGGTAAGCATCGTCAAGAGATCCCACATAAATAATTCTGCTATATTTGTGTACAGAACGCACTTGTCTAAAATTAATAGTCATTGAAGTGACATAAATTATTATTATTATTATTAAAAGTAATCGATTCATTATGGATTGATGGACAGTGATGTGTTTGTCTCAAAAGGAATATTAGTATGTAGTTTTGGTTTCGTGTTATCTTATATTTTTCATCATCATCATCATCATCATCATCATCATCATCATCATCATCATCATCTTCTTCTTCTTCTTCTTTTTACTATTATTATTAATTTTATTATTATTATTATTATTATTATTATTATTATTATTATTATTATTATTAGTAGTAGTAGTAGTAGTAGTAGTAGTTTTTATTATTATTGTTAATTTTTTATTATTATTATTATTATTATTATTATTATTATTATTATTATTATTATTATTATTATTATTATTATTATTATTATTATTATTGAGTCCTAGTTCTGTTTTGCTTTGGAGTCCTAATATTATTATGGAGTCTTACCTACTGTGCCTAATTTTCTTTGTCTTTTTCTTTGAATTCTCCTTAAGTCCTATTGGTTATGCCTCTACATTTCTCTCGAAAGTTCCACCTGCGGCTGGAGAATGTAGGTCAAGCTTCACGCGACCTTACGTACGTCGTGAAAGCAACTAATGGACGTAGGAACAGTTGTTCGCTTGCGCGACTCGCGTCGCAAAGGGTACAGCGTGGAATCATACCATCATCTCTTTCCGAGTCTGCTACTGTGAATTGTCATTGGGCGAGTCCAAAATTTTCTGCACTAAATTGTGCTGCTGTACTGTAAAACACCTAACAAAACCCAGAAATATGTCTAGCTCATACGACTGTTCGCCTACGTTATATTATGCTCTTAAGAAATTTTTGGTCGGTTGATCTCTTATGTATAAAGAACTGTATTACCTATGTGTCTCTTTCATCAAATGTCTAACACTGGGAATCACGCCGCAGATATGTATCATGATGTCCCACCCAGTCACATTATCCTGACACCGGGCTGACCAGTCCTAACACTAACCTCTTAATGCTGAACCCCTAGCGAGGCAGCTGTTAGTACTATTTTTATTAGTATTTGGTATGACTCGGCTGGGGATCGAACTCATGACCTCCCGTATCTTACACTGACGCTCTAAATAGTAGGCCACCGGAGCGATCCGTGTTTAAAGAAGGTACGTAATGTATCCTAAAAACTGATCAATGGATTAATTAAATTGTAACTGGACACATAAATCACAATGAATTTATTAAGTTGTTACTGGACACAAAGTTAACAATGAATTTATTTAGTTATTACTGGACATACAAATGACATGACAGAATTAATAAAGAATCTAAAAGCACGATTTAGTTTGACATATAATTAGACAGGTTAGTTCTGACCGGAATCAATTTCATAAACTTCGTTTATTTATGGGCTAAAAGAACTAAATGAAGTACATGTACCTTTTCCGCAGTTAATGCAAAACTCAGTGATAAACAGAAATAAATGTGATTTAGTAGATAAGTTTACTAACAGATGGTATGGAAGTTAATTAGGCTCTCTCAGATCAATACCGATGCTTGTAAGGTTTTAACAATTATTTTTTTATACGAATTTTCTTATTTTTCAGAAGACGTGTTTATCACAGGTGAGAGTAAATGAGTCAAGGGAGCTACCAATAAAATATGTTTGTTTTTTTCTTAAGAGACACAATATTTCCTTCACAGCTAGGTCTTTTAGAATGTATTACCTTTACGTTACATGATTCCTGTTTGACACCCTGCGGTTTAACTACACGAAGTACCGTCTGTACTTTATTATTAGTTGGACCTAACTGCAAAGTGCACAAACGGAGATCTGTTGTCGCATAATGCGTTGACAGATCTTGGTCTGTGCAGTTTGTTACGCGTAATGAGTAGAACAAACGAACAAGAGAGATCATGATCTGCTGGCACACTATATTCCGGCAGATGATGATTTTGTCTTGTTTGGAACTGGACCCGACTTGTATGCAAATATATGACGGTAACTGAAAAAAAGATTGAATAACACAGGGAGGCAGCTGCTGGATGAAAGACACATCGTCTACAATTTGCTGGTGCTGACAGACTCTGGCATTATGTTGATATTGCTTGTCAGTCCCTTTATCTGAACAATATCAATACAAATGTCTACTCCTGCATTTGAAGGAACGAACGCGGCTCGTTCCCAGTTACTCTGCTTTCATTCGTCGTACATTTTTAGTACTTTGAACTGTTATTAAAATTATACAAAGCACTGTTTTCTGTTTTTAAGAACAAATACATTTAGGATGCTCTAAAGAACCATTGCGCATGCTGCGTTCAATACTTTCAAGAACAACTGCAGCTAGGCGCATGCGCGACTACGTACGTGCGACGTGTGAACCTAGGATCATAGACAGCGGTTGGAAACTATGGACTATTTCTCGCTTTTAACATAGTAGGCAACTGCACCCACTATATATAAAAGAACCACACATTCAACAACCTAAATATTTCAGGTGTGGAATTATTGCCTGAATAATACAGATAAACTTGAAATAGAGTAGACAACTGGCAGATGTAACTTGAACGTGCCAGTTCAAAGCGAGAACGCTAATAATTCGATATATTTAGTACATGCCGTTTAGACGTCAGATGCAGAAGTCTAATGTGATCTAATAAAAACCTAGTTTATTTCGATTGTTGAGAGATCTTAGCAGTTACAAAGGTAAGAGAGCGCTCTTTCTACCGTTAATATGGTATCCTCATTAGCACAGACATTGACAATGTAGAGAAGTCATACAGCTGGTGCATATATTACAGCATGCTCATATACAGAATATATTGTTGTATTTGCACAAATACGGTTCGGTTTTGATCAATCTATCATAGTCACGTAGTCACGTAGAGGAGATATATCAATTGGTAGAGTATGATGTGATTATGACTTTTTAACGTAGCTTTAACAATTTTTCAGTCATATCGCTACGATGTCTTCAGTGTGGCAGTTTATAGTGATGTCTAGCACTGGGGCATCATGCCGCAGACATGTAGCATGATGTCCCCACCCAGTCACATTATCCTGACACCAGGCCAACCATTCCTAACACAAACCTCTTAATGCTGAACGCCAAGCGAGGTAGCTGTTAGTACCATTTTTTCTAAGTCTTTGGAATAACTCTACTGGGGATCGAACCCACGACCTCCCGCATCTGAGGCGGACTTTCTAACCACTAGGCCACCGGAGCGGTCCAATTGGTAGAGCGTTGGACACGTAATACAAGGATCTCTGGTTCACAACAGGCCTAGTCGAACCCGTACTGGATGAATCCGTGATTGCTTAGCAAAGGAACGTAGCTTTCATTTTCTCGGTATGATGTAGCTAATAATTTACTCAAAGTAGAGTTAAACTAATAACTAACCAACAAATTCTATCATTGTCTGTAACGTTTTGAGTGCACAAGGTGCTGGGTATAAAATTACTTGAAACAAACTGACTCTAAACCACCTAGCTCTATATATTAACTTGTATTAATGCATAATCACGTGTAGCCAAGTCTAAAGCAAAAATACATTTGGTCCAATATTGCATATATATGCGCACACAATGAAGCTTATTCTACGAACAGCGTTGCCATCTTACGGTAGAATAATGCAAGGAAGAAGGTGTTTGTATTCTAGTCACAGTGTTCTTGTAGTTTTAGATGAATACTAATTTGGGTAATACATGTATTATGATAGGATTCTTATCATAATCTTCCTGCTACGAGAAGGAATTACGAATCTCTTATGAGCGGGTTCGGTCCACGATTAGAAAGATAGAGAAAAGGAGAAAAAGGTATATTCATGATAATGTAGACACGGCTACATTCCTTTGGTGATGTTTGGCAAGCGAGAGTACGGGATCTGTAATAAATACAAGAGTTCTCAACTAGTTGAAGCGGGCAGTCAGGCTGGTTTATTTATATAATTGATATAGAAGATATATAAGGTTACAGTCTATAGATACACTTCCTAAAACTTTTACATTGAAAAATACACAAAATGCATTATAATTCTTTTCTTTCAAGTTTACCAACTTCATATATTTGTAGCTTTTCGCATTTTAGAATGTGTTACAAATAATAGATCTGGATTAAATTAAAGATTATAAATTAGTTGCGATTAATGCAACAATCATTTTAAAGAAATATATTTTACAAAACATTTTTCTCACATGGATATAAGATTACGACAAGTAAAAAATTCATTATTTCCTTCCTTTTTGAGGCATGGTTGGCATAGGTGGGTGGGTGGGAGTCCTTTCAAGATAATGGTTGTATTACATTTACATTATACTACTGTAGCAAAGTTTTCAAAATCATGACAACTCAGAACAATGACTTTTCCATGATGGTGCAATTTTGAAAAATCGGTATGTAACAAGCTACAATTTGACCTAAATTTTATTGCAATATTTCCAGCGTGAGCTTTTATTGCATAATGATTTTATTTTTAAACAAAACCGAACATTGAGAGTTCATTTGAAACTCCATTCTTTTACTCCAATGGTTCTTGTATCTGATAATGATGCAAACTATATTCATGGTTGATGCCTTTTTTAAAAAGTGTACATTTTCGTTATACTCATACACAAAATTTGACAATACATTTTCATATTTTTAACACAAATCATTACCAACAAGTGCTATTGAAATTAAAAACAATTATAGTTTCAAAGGTTTGACAAATTCTGGGAAGAAAACTTTTATTTTAACCAGCAATTCTATTCAAACAAAATGTCTATCAAAAAAAGGAAAGTCTTTAATCTACTACGATTATAGTATGACGCTGTTCAACGAGGATCATTCAGAGAGATCGACAACTCGGCATAGAGCTGACCCCGATCCTTAAAATTTTCTTTGTGAATTTCTAATTTGAATATCAGTTGCCACTAATACATAAACTATATCAGATGTAGATATACAATATGAATTATGAATTAGCCAAATGAAGATGGCACAACATCATTCCATTTTCAACAAATCAATACTTTGATAAGGGCACGTGTTGTCTCAAATCATTAAAACATTTTAGTCAGATTCTTTTTCAGTATCAACGAAATACGTATTTTCTTGTATGTTAAACACCTTGAATAATTCGTTCGTTATGATTATCTTTATTAAATACACAATCTAAATAACTCAAGCCAGTAGTGGACATTGTAAAATTTAGTTTATTCATTTTACTTGTTTTTTTTTTGTTACACTCCACCAAAAGATATTATCACTGTCATAATTTTGTTCGAATCTGAGGGAATGCATTCGGGATCAGCTAGTTTCGTTCGGGTGGCGATAGAGTTTTAACGTGCAAGATTATTTGCCATTTAACTGTCTCCGCCGCCGTTGAAAACTGACTGCTCCTATACGCAAGAAACATTTATCATGGTCAACTAAGTTACTTTAATCACTTGATTTTGGTGTTTCCAATTACTTAACAATGGTAAACAAATTTACTGTAATAATTTACACGTGTTGGTGTTTCCAATTAATTAACAATGGTAAACTAATTTACTGTAATACTTTACATGGTTTTTGGTGTTTCCAATTACCTAACAATGGTAAACTAATTTACTGTGATAATTTGTTTTGGTTTTTTCAATTACCTAACCATGGTAAACTAATTTACTGTAATAATTTACAAGGTGTTGGTGTTTTCAGTTACCTCATAATGGTTAACTAAATTACTTTAATAATTTACATGGCTTTGGTGTTTCCAATTTCCTAACGACGGTAACAAATTTACTAAAATAATTTACATGGTTTTGATGTTTCCTATTACCTAACAGTGATAAACTAATTTACTGTAATAATTTGTTTTGGTGTTTCCAATTACCTAATCATGATCAACTAATTTACTGTAATAATTTACATGGTGTTGGTGTTTTCAGTTACCTCATAATGCTTAACTAAATTACTTTAATAATTTACATGGTTTTTGGTGTTCCCAATTACCTAACAAGGGTAAACTAATTTACTGTGATAATCTACATGGTTTTGGTGTTTCCAATTACCTAAGAAGGGTAAACTAATTTACTGCAATAATTTGTTTTGGTGTTTCCAAATACCTAATAATGGTCAACTAAATTACTTTGATAATTTACATGGTTTTGATATTTTCAGTTACCTCATAATAACACAACATATTACGTGAGGGGTATTACTATGTTAAACAAATTCATATTTTCGGTTAAAAGCATTCCTTTTAAATACATCAATTTAACTTCATTTTCGGTTTCTTTTCGTTCGTTTTTCTTAAAATTAATTTATTTCATTAGCAGATAATTATCATTCATTTTTGCTCATTGTCTTAACAAGTAAACAGAGAGTAAATTAAGAGTCCAAAATACTTCCATGCAAGTTACTTAAATATTTCGAAAATAAGTTTTTTGATCAGTCTTTATCTAATAAACATGCTTCATAAAAAAGGTGAAATTTCAAAATGTTCCGCAATAAAATAGCTTGGAATACCAACGAAACTTCTTGCTAAATCATAAGGATTTGCTAGCCCCACCCCAAAACAACACCCCTCCCTACTGAAACTTAAAAACAAAACAATACAAAAAAGTAAATAATTCTACCAGTTATCAGCTCCGCCATTGAAGACTCCAAACGCATGTTTTGACGGACTACTCATGTACATTTACTAAACTGAATATTATTTTGATATGATCATTTGATTTGATCATTTTTTTTAATTTACAAAAATGCGTAAGAAACAAAACTTACAATCACATTTGCGACGGTTTCCTGTTATTTTAGTGGAATCAATCCTTTCTGTTTTGACCTGGTGTTCGTTTGTTTATATATTGTTGGTAAGAAAAAAAAATACATCACTGTATTTCTGCATTATTTAAGAGAAACAAATTTGAAATGAATTTTGAGAGAGTCGGTGATAATTTCCAACATTGAGAGTTAGCGGTGCAGGCGTTTCCAAGGAGAAACAAAACTCGACAATAAGAACATAAAACATAGATTGACGTAAGTTTTAAGTTACTGGACACATACAGCGCTCAATCTGCACTGTTTGCACGTAATTCTTTGCGAGACATGTAACGCTTAATAAATACTGTTTGCTCATAATTTCGTGACAGATGACTCTCTCAATCAGCACTGTTTGTACATAATTCTTTGCGAGAGAGATCGAATTCTCAATCGATACCGTCTGTACATAATTCTGTTCGTGACAGATAAAGCACTAATATAGCACTAATATCTGTATGTGACAGATATAGTGCCCAGTCAAAACATAAATCTGTACGTGACAGATATATTGCCCAGTCAATGCATACATCTGTACGTGACAGATATAGAGCCCAGTCAATACATAAATCTGTACATGAGAGATATAGTGCCCAGTCAATACATAAATCTGTACGTGACAGATATAGTGCCCAGTCAATACATAAATCTGTACGTGACAGATATAGTGCCCAGTCAATGCATACATCTGTACGTGACAGATATAGAGCCCAGTCAATACATAAATCTGTACGTGACAGATATAGTGCCCAGTCAAACACATAAATCTGTACGTGACAGATATATTGCCCAGTCAATGCATACATCTGTACGTGACAGATATAGTGCCCAGTCAATGCATACATCTGTACCTGACGATATAGTGCCCAGTCAATGTATACATCTGTAAGTGACAGATATAGTGCCCAGTCAATACATAAATCTGTACGTGACCGATATAGAGCCCGATTAATGCTGTTCGCATATACGTGGGTTAAGGTTTTGACGCTTAAATAGCATTATGACATAATTTTGTTCGCAAAATATGCTTTGATGTAGCTATGAGAAGGCATGTAACCACTCCTCAGCCTATTTGCCAATATAAACACAAACTGATGGAATAATTAATTACTTTACTGTAAGATCGGACAGGTTGAGTCTGTCTTGTTTGTAGCTCTGAAGGGTAAATCATCGAAGTTGATGACATCTGTGTGATGAACTTAACATATCTGGCATGCAATGCAATTTTCTCATTTTGATTTTCTTTGAATGTGTATCTACATAAAAAAAACTCTACTAAATCGGATTTAAAACTTTCACATAGTTTTTGTTTTAATAAACTAAAGTATTGTTGAATTTAGTTAAAATCGTATTCTTGTGATGTCACCGTATGACGGCTTTTTTTTTATAGATATCAATGCTCTTTGTTCTTTCCTCGAATGCACGTTTTTCATTATGGAGTGTCGGAACATCTTCATAGTTAAATTTTTAAATAGCATTAGCAAGCTTCTTTTAAACCATATTAATTTTTCAGAAAATTCGTATGAAATTTAAGTGTTTTTGCATTTACTGAGGTGGCGTCGGTTTTCCATAGCAGAAAACATGCGTGCCGATTTATGACAAGCTGTTAACACTAAAGATTTTTCCTACGCTGTCGCGCGCTTTTCTTTGGATTTATCCTTCCTTTGTATCTTATAACTGTTAAATTAATATTTGAAACTATGTATTTTTTTCTTTCTTTTCTTTATTTATCAAGAGACAGAAGTCTCAATCAAAATTTTATGCAAAATCTCTCACTGAGTTAGTGCCGTTACGATTCGTCTGGATAACGTCATAATACTGACTTCTTAATGCAATCAACTTATTTCGAGTTGCGTAAAAAGCGCCAATTTTACAAAAGTGGATTGTTTTTAAATTATTAAACGTGTAAGTATTTTCATTATGTTTAGAAGTTAAAGTTTTCGAATAAGGTATCATAAGATACGTTTTACAGGTGGCGCTTTCCAAGCTACACGTGTTTTATCTGAGCGTTTATCGCCATGCATTTGTCATACCAGTCTGGTATGAAGTCAACAACAAGATGGTGATTCAAACGATCTGTAATTGTACGAAGTAGTACACACATTTATACTTTTTCGAAAATTGAACGTTACAAACATGTTTTCACAGAAAGTTTATATCGGTACTTAGCAACATTCACTGTCTTTTCTGTTAGCAACATTTACTGTCTTCTCTGTTGAAACATTTTCGGGAATAAAATGTTGTTTTATGGTCGAGTAAAATTATAGATCATTCACCCATAGATTGTGATACCTTCTAATTTTAAAACAAATCTCGTAACACGAGATCTTAGTCACAGTCTAAATATTGCAGAAAACAAAACTTTCATGGTCGCTTGCAATGATGTCATCCTTGCAAAAGATGAATTGCTTCATTTTATTGAAGATAAAAAAGTTTCTTTTTTACGGAGCTCTAATTGCTCTGTTCGGAACAATAGAGACGCGTAGACTGGTTGTGGTGCTGATTTAAAAGTCAAAGCAGAGAGTATATGTATTCCAATCGAAAACAAGAATACATTAAGGTGCTGTTCATTTTGAAATTTCAAAAAAGAATTTTGATTTTGTTACAAGAATGTATCTGCTTTCTTAATTTTGCATCAGAATAAAGCTGTATTATACATAGGTACTTAGTGCCGTTCAATGTAACTCGAAATCGGAATAGCTGGAGGATGTTTGTTTGGGTACCCACTTTCTCTCTCTCTCTCTCTCTCTCTCTCTCTCTCTCTCTCTCTCTCACTCACTCACACACACACACACACACACACACACACACACACACACACACACACACATATAACATTGACATTAGTTTCTTTGCACAATTAACGTTGAAATTATTGGAACATTTGCAAATCTGACCTCTCGAATATGCATTGTTTAAGTTTTCTCACATCTCAGGTATGCTTAAAGGAAAGCAAAATGTTGTTGATACTATGGGAAAAATGTCTGCAACATAGCTTTCGCACGGTATGTTAAGCTTTATTTATTTATAATATTATCCGAGGAGGTAAATGATAAAGTAGATAGTAAATGATCCGAACAAATCTCCTGTCTGGTGCCCTGGTTCATTCCTAAATGAATGTCATTTAGTCGCGACACAGAAATCAGTTGGCAAGTCAAAGCAGGGCGCAATAAAAAAATCTGGATTACATACCGTATAGAACAGATCTATGAAGTCTACACATGGCGGACAAGAGCGAAGGGTGGTGGTGAGCAACCAAGGGTATATCCCCAGGGCCGTGAAAAACAACACTTTCTAATTTTATTAAAGACAAGTTTTGTTTGAACAAGAGGGCAGGATGTTTCTTACCCTAGGGCTCGTGATCGCTCTTTACAGCCTTAAGGTCACAACAATGTCGTTTTGTTTTGCGCTTAGCGTTTGTGTGTGTGCGCGTGTGCGTGTGTGTGTGTCTTACAGAGAGAGAGAGAGAGAGAGAGAGAGAGAGAGAGAGAGAGAGAGAGAGAGAGAGAGAGAGAGAGAGAGAGAGAGAGAGAGAGAGAGAGAGAGAACCTGAGTTAAATGATTTTATATTAAGTGACTAGATGTACAGTTATTTAGTAAGCATTTGAAACATTTGCAGATAGCCATTATTAGGCGTGTCTAGTTTCAGTGTGGAATGCAAAAGATGTAATCTCAAGAGGCTACCAGTGAGAGCCAAGTTTTATCTTTGACTGATATTGCGTAACTTGTATTTTATTGATACCAACGACCAGGAGAAAGATGGTTTGTAAACTCTGTTTGTTACTAACTTCAAGTTTCGTTACAAACAATTCAAGGCAAATAGTCTTAAATCGTTAGCACCTAAAGGAAAACAAAAATTTTGGTACAGACTTCTATTGGTATTTTTAGATGCAAAATTGTTATTTTTATTGATTTGTTTCTTTAAACTGTAGGAGTTAAATTGTTTACATGTTTCTCTTGACGATTTAAGAAGTTCGCTATTTATTTCATTTACTATCAGTGCTTGTGTGTGTGCTTGCGGCTATGTGTAAGTTGTTATTTATGTGATTATTTGCATGTGTGTTTGTGTCTGTCTGTGTGTATGCTAATGGGGATATATGCATAAAAAAGGGACAACGAATGACATGTATTCTTTCATTTTATGATTGTGTTTACATCACTGTAGTAACAGAATGTACAGTACATATTTTCTTAGCTTATTTATTTATACAGATTTTGCATGAAACAGCATCTCTGTGGAGTGTGTATATATCTGTATGTATATTTATAAGAGTTTGTATATTTATAAAAGTGTGTCTGTTTGTAAGTGTAAAATAATAAAATAAAATAAAATTCAGTCATACATATAATTCTAATGTTATAAAGAATTTGCAATTTATCAATTTGAAAAAGATAATTATGAAATGTTATATATTGCATTGGCATTAAGGCGATTAGGATACAAATTATCTAATTTATCAATCCAGTAAGTTTCTTTTATAAGCCTATTCACTTCTCTATGCACATATATATTGTGCAAGGAGACATGAATAGACTCATAAAAGAAACTTATTGGATTCATAAATTAGATACACTTTGTATCTTAATGAATTTAATACCAGTGCACTATACAAAATTGTATAAAAAATTTTATTTTTGTAAATTGATAAATTGTATATTCTTTATAACAATATAATTATATGCATGACTCTTTCATTTGATTATTTTACTGATTCATATTTCAAGACTCGTGTATTTATTTAGATCCTGTCATATATATATATATATATATATATATATATATATATATATATATATATATATATATAGTATAATTTTTCGAACCCAGGTCCCGAGTAAATATATATTATCGGCGTTTATGTTTGTTTGTTTTATATACCAATTCTAATATTTGTAAGTGTGTATATTTCTAAGTGTGTGCATATCTGTAAGTGTGTATATCTGTAAAAGTGTGTATATTTATGAGTATGTAAAATTATAAATGTGTATACATTTGAAAGAGTATGTATATTTGTAATTGTATGCATATTTGTCAGTATATATTCAAGTGTGAAATTTTGCATATTTATAAATATGTATATTTGTTAGTGTGTATATTTTTGTATGCATATTTGTAGGTGTGTATGTTTTTCAATATTCGTATACTTGTAAGTCCACGTATATTTGTAAGTATGTGCATATTTGTAAGTGTGCATATTTTTGGTGCATGTTTGCAAGAGTGTGTGTATGTATGTATGTATGTATGTATGTATGTATGTATGTATGTATGTATGTATGTATGTATGTATGTATGTATGTATGTATGTATGTATGTATGTATGTATGTATGTATGTATGTATGTATGTATGTATGTATGTATGTATGTGTATATATTCATACATATACATTCATATATGTATGAATGTATGTATGTATGTATGTATGTATGTATGTATGTATGTATGTATGTATGTATGTATGTATGTATGTATGTATGTATGTATGTATGTATGTATGTATGTATGTATGTATGTATGTATGTATGTATGTATGTATGTATGCATGCATGCATGCATGCATGCATGCATGCATGCATGCATGCATGCATGCATGCATGCATGTATGTATGTATGTATGTATGTATGTATGTATGTATGTATGTATGTATGTATGTATGTATGTATGAATGTGTATATATTCATACATATACATTCATATATGTATGAATGTATGTATGTATGTATGTATGTATGTATGTATGTATGTATGTATGTATGTATGTATGTATGTATGTATGTATGTATGTATGTATGTATGTATGTATGTATGTATGTATGTATGTATGTATGTATGTATGTATGTATGAATGTATGAATGCATGCATGCATGCACGCACGCACGCACGTACGTCCCTACATACGTATATATATATATATATATATATATATATATATATATATATATATATATATATATATATATATATATATATATATATATATATATAAATAAATATATATATATATATATATATATATATATATATATATATATATATATATATATATAATTTATTTATTTGTAATTTTGTGCATATTTGCCAGAATATTTGTAAGAGTGTGATTAATTGCAACAATATGCATATTTTTAGGATTGTATATTTGTAGGTGTTTGTTGTTACGTATATGTAATTAGACTGATTTTGTGTTAGTTTTAAAATTGTTTTTGTTTATTTTTGTTTCATTGCATTTTATTGTAATGAATATTTTTATCTGACTCGAAATTCTTTTTCAGTAATTCGATATTTTCTTTTGCTGAAAGTTCTTTATCTAAGACATGAAAAGTTTGACACAAGAAATATTTTTAGTTACTCTATTTAGTCTTAGGTTGGAAAAGTTTGTAATCAGCTATTTAAAATGATTTGTCAATATCAGTGCCATACTTTCTTGCGTAATCACCATGTGTAAATAATGTTTATGCTTGGTTTTTAAGTGAGGTTATACTGGCGCACGTGATGGATTTCTTGTAGTAAGGGACCACATGACCAATTTTGCGAGACTTGAAATAATATTTTGGTGGCTTAAATACTCATTCTTAATATTTTTTGTGGCATAGTCGTTTAAAGATCTTGAAGGAATAAGGAATTATTTTAATTTGTTGCCAGATTGTTTGTTTTTATCTGACTTTTGGTTTGGATAATTTATTCTCCTGGAAACTCAACAAGTTGACTTTCTTATAAAAAAAACATTCTGAAACATATTCATGGAAATTTATTCTGAAATTATTCGGAAACAAAAACTGTGATTCAATTGAGGAATTGATATTCGTATATTGGATCACATCTGACGTCATCGCCGTCCATATTTGCATGTCGTCGAGATTCGAACCTTGATTCGAATAGAACTATTTAGTCATAGGTTCATTCTTAGGATCAAAACTTAGATTCTATTCACAAAGTGTAAGTCCTATTTACCAATGTTTACATTATTTTCTAGGAAAATAAATTATCTAATTAAAAAATGCAAAGCTTGTTGTCTTCACGCTTTTCTTCTGTTATATTTGTTGGAGCCTACACGTAACAGGAGAAAATTGGGTTGCTCTTCCTTGGGATATAATAAATTTGGTTAAATATTTCCAAAATTGTTTTTTGAAATTTAAATTCCCCTAGTTTTTAAATCCTAAGTACTATTTTACATTTTGTGTGAAATCTTAAATCAAAGCAACAGGCTTTCATTCACAATATCATCCAAAGTAGACAATTTTTCTAATTTTACTAAGGAGTGTTTGAAAACTTTAAAAAAATTAAATTCAGCTAATCAGCTAAAAAAGGCTGGAATAAGAGGCATGAGAGGTTTAATATCAGATGGAAAGATGCAAATAGACAAGGAAGAAAAGAGGAAGATAAACAAAGGCAGTTACATAATGAACAAATGGAGTTACAATTTAAAGAAAGAATGCAAGAAATGCAAAAGGCAATTTGAAGAACGACAAAAGAAAGAAATACAATTTGAGAAAGAAACATTACATGTGCAAATGCAAAGAGAAATCAAGTTAAAAGAATTAGATGTATATAGAAATATCAAGCTAGTGCCCTTTCAGAGAAAAAGAAGTAGATATATATTTTCCTTTTTTTTGAAAAAAGTTGCTGAATGTTTCAAGTGGCCAAGGGAGTACTGGACACCATTATTACAGTGTGTACTTACCGGTAGATCTAGTGATATTTATTTGTCACTGTCACTAGAACAAAGGTCTGACTATGATTTAGTTCAGAACTGTATTTTGAATGTTTATGCGTTGGTTCCCGAGGCTTATCAACAAAAATTCAGGTTTTCTAGAAAATCAATTTACCAGACCTGTGTTGAATTTGCATGGGAAAATGCACAAGAATTTGAAAGGCGGTGCTCTTTCTGAAAGGTCAATAATGGTTACGAACATCTCAGACAACTAATATTAGTTGAAGAGTTTAGGAAATGTGTTCATAGTGACATCAGGATGTATCTTTATGAACATAAGATCAAAACCTTGGAAAGTGCTGCTGTTGCAGCAGATGAGAACTTCTTAACTCATAAAGTTTTTGTTGTAGGCAAATCATTCACTTAGCAGTCTACTGATAGAGAGGTATTTCAGTCTAATACGACTCCTCCTAAAATCAATCTGGCACAACTCCTAAAAATCAAGCTTCTGATAAACTTGATTCAAAAACATGGTCTCTGCCAACGTGTACCTATTGCAAGAAAAAAAGGACACGTCATGTCTGATTGCTTCATGTTGAAATATAGGCATCAGAATCAAGATAGACCTATCCCAAATGCAATTGTTTATAAGAGGTCAAGGTCACGGTCACGGTCATGTATTAAAAGCAATACATTTATTGAGTCTGATTATATTATGGAGAATTATGAACCATTCATGTCGAAGGGTTCTATATCACTCTGGGGTGATTCGGCCAATCCTATCCCTATAAACATTTTAAGGGATATAGGAGCTTCTCAGAATGCTTTAGTGTCAGGTTTTTGCATTCTTCTGAGAAGTCCTGTTCTAATGAGAGTGTTCTCATTCAGGGAGTAGAGTGCGGATTTGTTAATGTTCATCTCCATTCTGTAAATTTGTCATCAGACTTATTTTCAGGACCTGTGACAGTCGGTATAGAGTAGAGTCTACCTGTTGAGGGCATTCGTTTGTAGCTAGGCAAGAGTCTACCCGTTGAGGGCATTCGTTTGTAGCTAGGCAACGACCTAGCTGGAGATAAGGATGTAGTTAATCCATTTACAACTGACAGCACTATTTAGATCAGACACTTTATACAATTGAAAAAGAATACCCTGAGCTATACCCAGCTTGTGCAGTTAACAGAGCTATTTCAAAGAAAGCTCTTGAGAAATAATTTGATAAGAAAAAAATTACTATAGCTGACACTTGTATTGGACACGGACACGCTTTTGATGAGGTCACTTTCACTTCTAATTTGAATGAATCAAACGTATTGATCACAGTGATCATCATTTTCTTTTATCTAATCAGAATCAGAGTGATAAACAACAATCACTTGTCGTCGAACAGAAAAAGATCCTGAAATCTGTTTTTTTTTTCAGAGGCCACCATTAAAATTGAAGCCATTAAAAAAGAAAATAGAGACCTCTCGAGGTAACTGCCAAAGACGAGTGGTCAGTGAACTATTATATTGTAGTTCCAAAATCTTACAGACAGAAAATACTTAGTCTGGCCATTGAAACTCCTCTGGCTGGTCATCTAGGGGCAACTAAAACTTATAACATGATCTTGACTCACTTTTATTGGCCAAATATTAAAAAATGATGTTTGTAAATTTTGAAAATCTTGTCATACCTGTCAAATGGTAGTAAACCCCAATCAGACGATACCTAAGGCCCATATGCAACCAATTCCTGCATTTGACGAACCAGTTAGCGGAATTATGGTAGACTGTGTTAGTCCCTTACCTAAGAGCAAGTCAGGCAACCAATATTTGTTGACCATTATTTGTGAGTCAACAAGATTCCCAGATGTGATTCCTTTGAGGAATATTAAAACCAAACCTACATTAAAAGCTGTAATATAGTTTGTTTTTTTAAACTCAGTTTGGCCTTCCTAAATCTGTCCAATGGGATCATGAGTCAAATTTCATGTCTGTACTTTTCCAGCATGTTATGCTTGAATGTGGCATTCCGCAATTCAAGTCAAAATTGAAACTATGGTGTCACAGAACTTTACTTGAGAGAACATTTGAGTCCTTTAATAGAGTTCATTCTTTCTTGCTCATTCTTCAAAATTTTCTTCAATTTAGATTTTACAGCCCTTACAACGTAAAGAATAAAATAATTGAGCTAAATTATAATAATACTACACTCGGCATAAAAAAATAATGGAATACTAGTATATTGAAAGAGATAGACAAGTAAATTATTACAATTAATTTAGTTGTACCTGTCCCACAAACTGAGGATTTAACTGAAGAAATTAGATTAGACTTTGTTTATCTTAAAGCAAAAATTCTAGAGAATTCAGAAAATTATGAAATTATTAAAGATCTAGACCAGAAACTTTTATATTTGGAACAACAAGAATTTATATTTTTATACGATTATGGATATTTTAGTTGTGTGTATAATTCTAATAGTATGAATATTTGTAAGTTTGTGTAAATGTGTGAAAATGTATTTAAGTATTTATTGGCAGAGAGTAGTTATATCGTATCTAACATGTTTGCGTAATATTTTGTGTAGTACAGAACACATTCCTGTTGAGTATGTTCTAACATACATATGAGTAGTTTAGAAATACATCTGTGTAGTTCTGAGTTACATCTGAGTCGTTCTTAGATACATTTGTGCAGTTATGAGATACATCTGTGTAGTTCTGAGACACATCTGTGTGGCTCTGAGATATATATGTGTCGTTCTGAGATACGTCTGTGTAGTTCGGAGAGACATCAGTGATGTTCTGAGAGACATTTGTATATTTTAATATACAACTGTGTATATTCTTGCATACAGGTGTGTATATTCTTGTAAATTTGTGCAACATACTTCGTGAATTTACGGATAATGATTAACCAAGATAATAGTAATCACGTGAACTAACAATGTCATCGACATACAGAGGTATAATTTTCCATATGAAATCAAATTATATTCAAATTAGATCTGAGTCACTTTCAGTGGGCTGTCATCTTGCAACGTAACCGGAAGCAATTAGACAACGTAACTATTGCGAAGAATTACTGCTTTCACGGGTGAAGAGCTAACATATATGGCAACATAATATACATTGGGAAAGTCATCAAATAAGCCAACAAAATCTAAACCTTACCTCTTAAAAAGGGGCATAAAGCAAATGTTCGGTAAATATATATAATTTTATGGACATTTGATATTTTATAAAGTCGTAGTAATTACTTTGATCTTGAATAATTGTTGCAAAGACACGTGCTGACGTAGCCTTTCTAGCCTTTGACAAAGAGTATGAAAGGTCAACTCGCATTATTTAACCTGAATACCAGTGAATTATTCTAAATATTTAAGATATTTTTCTATGCAACGTTAGTAGCCAAGAAAATTAAATGAGCACATTTCCATTGGAAAAATGTATAAATCTGGCTTTCCAGGTATTATCCAAAGCGATATATCGAAAACATTTGGGCATCTAACGCAAGTTAAATTCCTTATAAAGCAACATGTTGGTACAACATTTGATATAAATTAAGAAATTAAAACGTAATGAAAGACATATTAGACAAATATCTGTTGTAGATAATGTATTTTGTGTTCTCAGGTACAGATTATAGCAACGAATAGCTCATTTTAATTTGTTTTCTTTTTGTAATTTTTAATAGCCAAATGAGCCTTAGTTATCTCACCTTTCCATCGTGGCTCGGCGTTTAGTCTGGTTACAGGTTTATAATTGATAGCACGAATTTATTAGAGTGCATAAGTTTGATCCCAGTATAAATCTGTTCACCATTTTAACACCATGACAACGGCAAAAGCCATAAACTTAAGGCTTGATTTTTCTTTCCTGAAAAAAAGATGAAGCTGCATGTACAATAATAGTATTTGACAGTAAAACTAAACACAGCTAAACGTCGTAGGAGGTTTTTTTTATAGCTTACTTTGAAACTTTTCCCCAAAAATTTCTTTGCAGCGTTAATAGATTTTATTGCCTGAAAATCTTACGAGAATTCAGATTCGTGAGAAACAAGCCTCACTCCGTACTTTTTCAACACAATGTTTGTTTTAGAGGCACATATTCCATCTATTCTTGTTTCGCACGCGGCCTCTATCACTGCAGTTGCAGAAGTATTCAATTAGGCGCGTATGCATTGATAAGCCGATATGAGAAATACACAATGAACGAGCCCGATAGGCGCTTGGTAACATCAGTAGCGGTAAATCCTTTTTTTCCCCAAACTCTTAATCAGGTATTTTAGGTTGGGCAATATAGGATATTTCATTCTAACAATACTTTCCTTTACTTATGACGTACACGTAATATGTCCAGTTGAATGAAAGAATAGCTTTCTTTCTACGTCTATCCTGTCTGATTCTTTTTCTTGTTTTAAATGAGAACGATTACTTTGTAATGCAAAATAGAATAAATGAATCTTGTTTTGCTATTAAAATAATTTAATAATATCATAACGAAGTTGTTGAAATAATTGTTTTATCATTTTACGGCTGATAATGAACATACCGTCAAGAAAAGGACGTAAAGATTAAAAGATTCAACATTTACAAGATTATCTCCCGAATTTATGTACCTATGTATTATTCATATAAGTACGTGTGTATGTATATATATATATATATATATATATATATATATATATATATATATATATATATATATATATATATATATATATATGTGTGTGTGTGTGTGTGTGTGTGCGTATTTATGAGTGTGTGTGTGTCTGCAGTAATTACTTTGATCTTGAATACTAATTTAGAGATAAAATCCGACGAAGGAACATGGGATTGTCTATATTTCTCTGTTTAATTATTGTTTTAAAGTCTTAATTACCTGAGGGAAGTGTTTATTAAATCCTTGGTCGTTAATATTTGCTTGATCAGAAGTACCGTGGTAGCCTATAATGTGATCGATTTGGCATCATATACGGGATTTATGGCTGAGAGCTGGGCAGATGATAAAAAGCCTGGTCGCCAGCCATACACGTGTCCTACCAATTATGACCATCAATTAGTCTCGCTCTTCGGGTATGTGAAAATAAACTGTTTGGGACCGACCTTTCTTATCATAAGTCAATGTAACCACAGCATGTTCACTCCCATATCAATATGAAATGAAATTCATTTGAACAGATTCGCATCTAATCCGGGCTCTCATATCCGTTATTATGCCTTTAAATCCACTTCCAAATAATAAATTTGCACTGATTTAACCTTAACAGCCATTGTGTGTCTTACGCGCATAATCTTTGTTCTTAGTTTAACAAACGATTATGTCTGTCTTAAAATTATAAACTATTTTGTTTACTGTTTGACCTGACCTGTTTGGATCAAATACCAAAGATAATTTAAAAACATTTTAGTTAAGACTTTCAACTTTTAATGCGATGAAGCGAATATTTGTCTTCAAAAATATATAAGAAAAATAAATTAGTGTATTCTCCGATGCATAGATGTATCACGAATTTGATACGTTTTAAAATACATATAGTTTCCGAAGAAGACGCGCGCGCACGTGTTTGTGTGTGTGTGTGTAATAACACTTCAGCACGATACTGGCCAAACTAAAGAAGTACAGAAAAAGAAAGACAAAAAACGGTACGCATTCCCAAATAATATGATTATTTTATTATTGTATTTATCATATAATAACATGAAGTATTGTAAAGTGTAAAAGGGAACAGTTGCCCATTGGGACAGTTGTCATATGGTCATGTTAATTAGCTATTCAAGACACTATTGTCACTTGCTTGGTAACGTACGACGAAACTGCGTAGTTATTTTGCTATTAAGCCGATAAACATAGTCATATTTAAGTCTTTTTATCAATATATAATACAAAATGCATTTATCTCGACCACATTCAGAAATTATTAATTTTATACTTATAAGCACATATGCAGTACAATCAAGCCGATATTCCATTGCCGTGATATGGCGAAATTACCGTGATATGGTGAAAGGTGTCGAAAGAATGATCAGTACTTAGTTGAAAATGAACGCTGGCAGACGTTCTACTCCCCGCTTGCCTGATGGCAGGGTGCTATCAAACATACGGCTTCATTCCAGATGCTTTCCACATTTTTGAGGAGTGATGAACTTGCCAGTCATTTCCCCTATGCTTCATTAACAGTTAAGTCGATGATATCTCGCTTGCCTTTGCTTCCGTACACGAGGCACTTGTCTGAAAGCTATGTTCAGCAAGTTCGAAGTTGGGTTGAGAGAGGGGAAAATAAACAAACAAAATCCTAGATTAATGGAAGAGAATACCAGAGCTATGTAAAATGCTGCAATAGATTTTCGTTTTTAATGTGCGCAAATCAGTCATAATTTACGAATGGGACAGCATTTAATTATACCTATAGATTGATCTCAGAATGATATTTCAGTACTGTTTTGCCTAATTAAGAAATGACATAATTATGTATAACCTTTATAAAATATAATTCTTCAGGCAAGCTCTGATAAAGCGTTACAGAGATTGATTGATTGACTGATTGATTGATTTCATTATTTCAGTGCACTACCTACCTACCTACCTACCTACCTATCTATCTATCTATCTATCTATCTATCTATCTATCTATCTATCTATCTATCTATCTATCTATCTATCTATCTATCTATCTATCTATCTATCTATCTATCTATCTATCTATCCATCCATCCATCCATCCATCCATCCATCCATCCATCCATCCATCCATCCATCCATCCATCCATCCATCCATCCATCCATCCATCCATCCATCCATCCATCCATCCATCCATCTATCTATCTATCTATCTATCTATCTATCTATCTATCTATCTATCTATCTATCTGTCTATCTGTCTGTCTCTTTGCCTGTCTGCATTCAGAATTATAACTGCACTTACATGTACAAATACGACCTAAAATGAAATAAACCCTATTAATTTATGGAGATAGCAACGTCAATAAAGCTTCGCAAAAGGAACATAAAACGCGAACTTATGTCAGACAAACCTAAAACCTACTTAACAGACCATATATCATTACCATCTTCGATAATAAAAACTAAGCAATGAGTTATCGTTCATCATTTTCGAAATATATATGTTACAAAATGTGCAAATAAAACTATATTTCCATAAAATAAAATGATACTTAGATCTCCAAAGATGTATCAGGACTTAACAAGGACTTCATAAATGTAGACACAATTAAAATTTAGGATTAAATAAAAAAAAAAACAATTTCACTGCTATTTACCGATAGACGAGGCTAGTGTGTCGAAGGATAAAATTGATTGCAAATGATTTGCGTGTGAATCGTTTGACATTTTATTTTTCATTATGGATAAAATATTGACAATTTTAATCAGATTATGAGTGTGTGTATGTGTTTTGGATTTTTAACGTAGTTTTAACGATTTTTCAATCATATCGTTACAATGTCTGCAGTGTGGCAGTTTATAGTGATTCCATCACTGGGGTATCATGCCGCAGACATATAGCATCATGTCCCACCCAGTCACATTATCTTGACACCAGGCCGACCAATCCTAACACTAACTTCTTAATGCTGAGTGCCTAGCGAGGCAGCTGTTTGTACCATTTTTATGTATTTGGTATGACTCAGCCGGGATTCGATTCTGCGACCTCCCGCATCCAAGTGGGCGCTCTAGCCACTTGGACACCTGAGTGAAGTAGGAAATAATGAAGAATTATATATATATATATATATATATATATATATATATATATATATATATATATATATATATATATATATATATATATATATATATATATATATATATATTCCTGAGACCTCCAGTAGGTAATGAATGGTTGTCTAAAAACACAAGATAATCTAGCTTGTCTTCTTTGGGACTTATGGCATGTCACTTCTCCCATTAATATCATCTTTTAAGACGTAAATGGTCGTTTTTCACAGGTATGTAAACATCCTTCGTGTGCAGATATTAATAAGATCCACACATATTGAAAGGATATCAAAACCCAGGTGCGATGGCAGTGCTTAAGGGTATTGACCGACACACGTGGAATGTTAGTCTTAGAGAGCATTGATGAGTTTCCTGGGAGATATTGGATTATCGCTATCTGTTTTAAAATGCGATCGATGACTGATTTGAGTGATGATGTGTATCAAGAACAAGACACCTGCGTGTCGAACACACGCCAGAGTCGTTATTATAGACTACTTTTATTGGAACAGTAGATGTCAACGTCTATAACCTTGCAAGTAAGTCGTATGATGTTGATTAAGGGTTTGAATATTAAAGTGTCGTTACACTAAATTGTTCCAAATTGTATGAATATAATCCAAGAAGGGTTTAAGGCAAATGTAACCGAATGAATGCATCAAATTTACCTTAATCTTAAACAGAAATTTTCCATGTAAATGACCATGACGACAATGTCAAAAGGAGCTAATGATTCAGATTCAGTTACTTTTGCCTCATACCGAGACATTCCGAGTATGTATGGGTTTGTTTTCATTTGACGTCACAAAACGTGTGCTCTCCGATGTCGGCCATTTTGCTTCCATTAGAAACACAAGAGTCCATTAAATTAGGAAGGAAAAAATAAGCAAATAAATAGACAAAACCTGAACAAAAGCCGTTAAGGACAACGCATTCGTCTCTGCAGTAAAAATGACGTCTTTGTCCAACATTTTCATTAGAATAGTCTGGACAATGCAGAAATTTTTGCAGCAGACACAAATGTACCACATTCTTCAGTAGGACGAGAACAAGAAGAGAACAGCATGATGCTACAATAAACCAGATATTGCAATACTTTATTTGTGTCCCAAATGGATTTAGTTCACTCTTCCCACCTGACCTTACGGTCAGGTCAGCGGATTTAGGACACTGCATTCTTAGTCCACCTATTAGGCATTACTTGTTACGACCATGGAGGCGATATTTCTGATCAGATATAGGTCAAACTTGGAATGCTGGCTTACATTGTAAAGATCTCAAACAGGTTCGATGATGAGTGAGATCCACGAATATACAAGAAGTGTTCTTGCCATTGATTAACGAACCTAGTTACAAACCTGAAGGTTATCGTTTTTGCCAGATTTGATTTAAATTTTTAATATCGGCTGATACGATCAAGATGTCTCAAGAGTTCGAAAACCTTAGGCGTTTATTAACAAACCGTTTTTAAAAATAAAAACAAAAGAATACAGTCAAAAGAAACGCGAACAGAAACATCAACAGAAAGAACAACAACCATTCCATAGCTGATTTCATATGGCTTTTCAGAAATGCAAGAGAGATTTAAAAATCAAGGACAAAGCTCGGTTCTTTATTTCACATAAATAATTTGCAAGAAAACGTATTTTCGTTTTATTTTCTTTATGTTAATTCTGTATTTGAAGTCATGGGTCTCAGAAGTGCTTTCAAGAGAGTCAGTAAAAATGGTTTTGCAATGTTTTTGATGTCATACGATACGCGCTAATCTGACTGCTGTTGTACACTCCCTGTGATGAAGTACGCCAATTATAAGTAGAGTAAACGTAAGTACCAAAAACAAAAACGTTAAGAAATTTTTTGTTTGTTTGCTGCAGATACATATCAATAAAAAATGAGTGTTCTATTGCCACTTTTAAGTATGATGTTTTGTGCTATCCTTGCATCTGTTCGCTTTACCAAGTACCATACTAAACATCATAAGAAGTATCGTTTTTCAAAATTTTGCCTCAGTGTAAGAGTCGGTGTCATGAAATACAGTGTGTAGGGATATACGGTACCCATTCTACGTTGAGTGAACCAGGATGATAATAGACATATCATTAGCCATGATAATTAAAATTTTGAATTCCTGCTGGATTCCTGCTGTTCTGCATGGGGCAATACTGGACTTCAAAGAAATCTTATCGGGAAGAAATAAACACCGAGGAAATATTCTATTAATAATACACAGGTAATTAAAATAATACAAAATTGCTAAACGGATTCATTAAAATTAAATCCATGACATTAATATATCAAAGCATAAACTTTCTTAATTCACTGTTTCCAATTTGCGGATAATAAATATTGTACAACATGTTATATGGAAGACGCACCTTCTCTTCAATAGATATAAATATATTTACCGTTTTATTACAAAAGATCTCCATGGAATTATTTTAAGACTAGGGATATATCAATATCAGCAAGAAACTCGAAAACAGACTATCCCTTAAAATCTTAGATGCAGCCCCTGCAATTTATTTAATTTATGTACCTTGCTTAAGAATGTTTAAAGTTGGTGTGTGTGTGTGTATATATATATATATATATATATATATATATATATATATATATATATATAACTATAACTATATATGTATATATAACTATATATGTATATATAACTATATATGTATATATATAACTATA
>JAEAOA010000985.1:2350000-2380000 GCA_016746295.1 Potamilus streckersoni | reverse complement strand
GTTAAAACTGGCTGCTATGATATAACCAGGTATTGCCTCAGATGAATCAATTACACACTTTCCTCGAAGATAAAAGAACAAAGATATTTGTTGCAAATGTGATTAAATCTTAATTAGGAAACGTTCTAATCAATCAAACGTTCTTATAAATCATTATCCACATGTGTCGAGATTCTATTTATTCCTCAATGACAGAATCAAAATGCTTTGTGCCATCGTTAGAACCATTCAACGAACCGTACAATTTTCAAGATATATAAGGACATGAGATGCCAAGTTTTTCATTTTTTTTATTTTTTTTTAATTATATTCTTTTTTTAAAGAAGTTACAGGAAATTGTCAGATGTACAATCCGATGGGTGTGGTTTTATTTCCTGGTAGGTGCAGTGTGTAAGAAATTCAATTGTCTTTTGGTAGGTTAATTGTCGCCTGCGAAGTTTAGCCAGTGTAGTTTATAAACGTAACATACAACTTTCGTCTATTTTCGCAGGTACGTTAAACGTTTGAGCTCATCTGTGATATAACGTTTTTTTTTACAACTTTTTAAAAACTTTGGCATCCAGTATTTATTATATGTCTCTTATTCTTGACATATTGACTATATTTTCCCTGATGTGTGAGATCTTCGATAGGTATTAAACTAAACGTTAGAAAGGGATGTCCACAAGCATCCCACATCGTTTCTAATAGCTATTTCAGCTATGTTGTACAGGCAAAACAACATGAACTGCTTCGCAAAAAGAATTATTTATTTTCGTTACGGTTTCTGATACGTGTGGCTCGCAGTCCGTTTGTTGCAAAGCGATATTTCTTTCCACCTTCTCGCATTAATAGATAAGCATGCCGCTTTTCGGTGTGACTTTAAGATCTGTACTTCGTTTGAACTAAAGCGGAGCGAATCTTCTATAGCAGAGATGCAAACCATGTCTGTATATTAAAAGAAAATTTGTTTGATAGATATTATGTTACTTTTGCAAAAATAGTTCCCATTGATGATCGGTTGTCATGGAAAAACTTTAATCGGCTTATCACGAACATATTGCGTGTTTTAACTTAAATGAGCGCTTTAATGTAGAAAGAATATTTAAAGCAAAGTACGATTGTCACACGGACAGATGTTTAATTTTCATATCATAGACAGCTTATTAAAGAGTTTAAAGATGATCACTAGTTTCCTCACATTTGTTTCAGGCGAGTGCAACAGCGCATTGGGGATGCAATCCTATGAGATACCAGATTCAGCCATCACAGCCAGTTCCTCCCATGATGAGAAAACAGTGGGACCACAAAACGCAAGGTACGTTTTCAGTAATGATTCATTTTGCAACACGCTTCACCTAGTTCGCTAAACAAAGCAATTTTGATTGGTAACATTTAAACTCCAAGTGGTTAGAATGTCCGCCTCGGGTACGGGAAGTCTCGGGTTCGAGCCTCGGCCGAGTCACACCAAATACTTATAAAACTGGTACTAGTACCTGCATCGCTTGGCGCTCAGCATTAAGAGGTTAGTACTAGGACTGATCGGCCTGGTATCACGATAATGAGACTGGGTGGGACATGATGCTGCATGTCTGCTGTGTGATGCCCCAGTGATGGACTACGCTTAAAACTGCCACACTGCAGGCATCGTAGCGATATGACTCAGATTGTTACAGCTGCGTCAAGATTCCAAATCACACGCACATCTTTGTTGTAAAAAGATTATACAAATCTCATTAACGAAGCAGTTTTCTTAGACTTTGTTTGTTAAATGCTATACATGTGTAATAACAGGTGAAAATCAAAGTCTATCTATCATCGAACTTTGAGACGTGAAGCTTTATAGCACATGTCTGGGACCTTGCTCAAGTGAAGCTTTGCGGCAAATGTTTGAGATCTTACTGATATGAAGCTTTGTAGCAGCTGCCAGAGATCTTGCTTCATAGCACATTGGCTTGAAATAATCGGACAAAATATGCATGTTAAATTGTTTTGAAATAATGTGATGAGTCTAAATCGATAAAGGGCCATAACTCGATTAAAATCAAACTATCGGCCAACTCTTCCCATTGTTTAGATAGTCTCTCCATACATATGATTCCCGAAAACAAATGTTCATCAAGGGCCATAACTCTTATAATAAATAGAAGCCAACGTTTGCAAACGCGATAAAGATTCGTTGAAACATATGAATACTAAAATGTTGTGAATTAGTAAAGTCTGTGCCATCGTATTAGCGGAGGTCTACAAGGACAATATTAAGTTCATCAAGGGCCATAACCTATTTAATTTAATCGTTAACTAAGTGATGCATATTCAAGATCAGGAAATCTGGAAAGGCTGTCATGTCAACTAAAGTGACTTCAATAAGCTTACCTACATTACATTGTTTTCCAAAATGTACCTTAAATATTTGCAAAAATGACAGATAAGACACAAAGTTTTAACGTAACATAACAGGTTTTGAAAACAATGTACAGACGATCCCAAAAATTTCTATAAGCCAATCCGTTTCATTAGTCATCCATTTAGTCATCCGTTTAGTCATCTGTTTAATCATCTGTTAGCTGCAAATGCAGACAGCACAGTCAACATCTCTTAATTCATGTGTAAAATGTTTCCCTATTTTACAACTAGGGAGGTAGCATTGCATTTTGTTATGTACCAATTGTTGTGTATTTTGTGGTTGCTACAAACCACGATTTTAACGACGTAAACAAATATGTGCCATCTGTAAATCCAAGAATGACTAGTTAGATTAGATCTATGTAAAATGTGAGAAGCAATTTTGCAAAAAAATCAACCTCCGGAATAAAGGAGGATTGCACGCAAAGTATCATATGTTTTCCTGGTTTATATGAAATTGTTTTATTGATTCACTCACTCAACAAGAACGCGATGCGTTTGCTCAGTTTTAATGTGCATGTGTTGACGGTTATTTTATTTTTGTGCTACGTAGACGAATCGGCTTGTTTGTCCGTTTGGAGATAAATATCGTTTATTATAGAGAGAGATAACTATCGTTTATTATAGGAAGCTTCAGGACAGTTGATGGGCACTTATCTGACTAACTCTGTCATTCAGACAGCTAATAAATCCCTCAATGGCCTTTTATTGTATCCTAAATTTGCGTCGACATTTATCCACTATATTGTACTTAATTATTGCTCTACCAAGCAAAATGGAGTTAAGAAAGCGACAGGAAAAATAAGTCAAGTGGTCAGAAGGGAAGACACACACAGAAGGAGAATTGGATCATGATAAAGAATAAACACAATTCATATGCTGGGTAAAATATTAACGAGGCATGCAATAGTAAAGTTAAATAGACAATAAAATATATATTGTTTCCTCGTGATTTGATAAAGAAACGTTAATTGGGATTATCATTCTACGTATAAACAATCCTTGTTTAATAAAGCAACACCAAAAGCAACATTGTCCAATGGAAATAATTCTCCGATTTTGATAATGATTGTCATGACATTGATTAGTTCACGAAAATTTAATAGATAAACTTGTGCGCGTATGTTTGTCGGTAGCATGAATTATCCACATCAGAAAACCTGGCATCATATTTTCATGCGAGTACAGCATAAGTATCATATTTTCATGCGAATTCAGCATAAGTATCATATTTTCATGCGAGTACAGCATAAGTATCATATTTTCATGCGAATTCAGCATAAGTATCATATTTTCATGCGAGTTCAGCATAGGTATCATATTTTCATGCGAGTTCAGCATAAGCATCATATTTTCATGCGAGTACAGCATAAGCATCATATTTTCATGCGAATTCAGCATAAGTATCATATTTGTATGCGAGTACAGCATAAGCATCATATTTTCATGCGAGTACAGCATAAGTATCATATTTTTATGCGAGTTAGCATAAGTATCATATTTTCATGCGAATTCAGCATAAGTATCATATTTTCATGCGAGTTCAGCATAAGCATCATATTTTCATGCGAGTACAGCATAAGCATCATATTTTCATGCGAGTACAGCATAAGTATCATATGTTCATGCGAGTTAGCATAAGTATCATATTTTCATGCGAGTACAGCATAAGCATCATATTTTCATGCGAATTCAGCATAAGTATCATATTTTCATGCGAATTCAGCATAAGTATCATATTTTCATGCGAGTTCAGCATAGGTATCATATTTTCATGCGAGTACAGCATAAGCATCATATTTTCATGCGAGTACAGCATAAGTATCATATTTTCATGCGAATTCAGCATAAGCATCATATTTTCATGCGAGTACAGCATAAGTATCATATTTTCATGCGAGTTAGCATAAGTATCATATTTTCATGCGAGTTAGCATAAGTATCATATTTGTATGCGAGTACAGCATAAGCATCATATTTTCATGCGAGTTAGCATAAGCATCATATTTTCATGCGAGTACAGCATAAGTATCATATTTTCATGCGAATTCAGCATAAGCATCATATTTTCATGCGAGTTAGCATAAGTATCATATTTGTATGCGAGTTCAGCATAGGTATCATATTTTCATGCGAGTTAGCATAAGCATCATATTTTCATGCGAGTACAGCATAACCATCATATTTTCATGCGAGTACAGCATAAGTATCATATTTGTATGCGAGTACAGCATAAGTATCATATTTGTATGCGAGTACAGCATAAGTATCATATTTTTATGCGAGTACAGCATAAGTATCATATTTGTATGCGAGGTCAGCATAAGTATCATATTTTTATGCGAGTTCAGCATAAGTACATTTGAAAGTCTTGTATAACTCAGATTAGTGCTGGCCAAACTATGGTGCTGATAGCACTACGAAATCCATTGTAGTCACGTATATCTCACGAAGTCAAGGAAGTAAAGTATTCTTTTATGCGCTTGTACAATTTATACCTTTTATCTTTCTGAGTTTGGGATTAGTTATCATTATATCTGGATTAATATATTGCACCTTGACAGTCACACTGCATCCGGCATTTCTCGCTGATATTGACACAAATGCGCACTTTTATAATAGCTTTCATCGTAATGGTAACGTCTTTTTTTGGCAAAGTACATCGTAATGTCAGAGGAGCAAACAAGCTACAGAGCGATATTTAGACTATTACGTTGTTTAAATTACTGTTGTGTGCCTTGTTGTGTTGACACAGCCATTCACGATTGGATAACAATCAGTATATATTCAGAGGGCACACCCATGAGTATTTGATACGTCCTGTATTTCCTTTTCTAGCCGTATAGGAAATGTAAACTATGTCAAGTAATTCACTACCGTGTGATCTGGGAAAAGGAATTACCTTCATGAATGTAACTCTCTTTCACCCTAAATTACAGCTTTGTTAACTTTCTTTACAAATCAAAACTAGTCCGTATAAACCATCAAATCAAAACCACCCAATAAAAACCATCAAAACAAAACTAGCCAGTCAAAACCATCAAATCAAAATCAGCAGATTTGACTACAGATATGCCAAAGAACAGAATGGTTTTCAGTTTTCAGTTTGTTTCTAGTTTTCTCTGTATTGATCGGTTAGAGTAAGACCATTGTTCCCTCCTGGCTCAAGTTTTTCTTTCCGACATTGCATGTCATTAGTGAACATATTAAGAAACAACTGAAAAGATTAATAATTTTCGGCGGGAAACTTGTTTTGATGAATGCCTATTGAATCTTTTTTGCCTCCACATCTGGTCGATTCTTCTGCTGTTAAATAAATGTTCATTCAACCTTCGCTGCACGGTAGGTTATCTCAAAGAATCAGGCCTTCGGTAACGTGAGTATTAAACACAGTTTACGAGAATTCTGACGGGTCCAATGGATTAAATGCCATCGCTCGAGGACTAGAATGCTTCTGCAACAGTTCAGATGATATAGACAATTTAATGAATATAATCTAATGGTCTTTTCTACATAATATTCTTCGTTTTTTTTCAAATAGTGTTTTAATTTTTAAAATCCAATAGCGTGCAGATTATAAATCATTTTGCTCACACTGATAAACTTTTTGAATATTAAAAAGCACCTAGGTAACTTAAACTTTAACTCATTACAGACCATTTTTTGGTGGCATTTTAATAGCCAAATAATTTAGTTTTGCACGCTTAAGAATATCGAATCCATTAGCATATTTTCCACTTCTAAACAGCCAAACGGACAACACTAACGCACAGTTTTAGACCATGTATGTTTTAACTCATTAAAGCCGAAAAAAGTAATTTTGCGTGTCATAAGGAAGTACTCTTCTTCCATGTCATGTGACGTCATCACTGTTCATGACAGACCCAAACATATAGCATCAGAGAAATGAACGAGGACGAAGCTTCAACCTGATCCCAGATAATGTAGACATATTTTAAAAAATACACCTGATAAAATAAAGCAATTTTGAAATCTGGTTTACTTTATGCAAATAAAAGGAGGTTGTAGGAAAGGATGTTTGAATTTCTCTACAGCAGATCTAATCAAATTTCGGAAATCTTAGACTAACAATGTGATGTCTGGCAAAAGGTGAGAAGCATGCCAAATAAATAAAAAAATTAAATAAATAAGTAAATAAATATATAAATAAATAAATAAATAAATAAATAAATAAATAATTAAATAAAACAAAAAAGCAAACATTCACCTATTTGCTAATACTTTGGCTTACAGCCAATTGGAAACAAGTTCTTTTACAAGTCTAAACAATTTTCAGTTGTAAAGTCTTCTTTAATCAGACATGCCACGATACAATCGGAAACAAAACGAAGCGTTCTATTCCTCTCCCACCTAAGGAGAAAATACGCCCCTACCCCCACCCAACTCATGGTCTTAATGAGTTAAAGTGGTTAAATGAAATGTATATAGCTGGTCTAACTTCAGCTAAATCACGCATTGCAATATACGGTCCTCGTCCTGGTTTTATCCGCTTATTTGCTTCACCGAGTGTAACTAAACTCTTTTATCCGACCAGCACCCTGGAGGAAGTTGCACATGCCTGAACTTTATTTCTTTTATGCTTGTCAAACAACTGTCAGACTCCATTAATACCATTGCATGGAATTATTCTTTCTGTTGTTGTTGTTATTATTATTATTACTACTTTATTATTATTATTATTATTATTATTATTATTATTATTATTATTATTATTATTATTATTATTATTATTATTATTATTATTATTATTAAGGATCCGTACAGAGCTGTATGGTGGAGCGTGGTGTCCGAAGTCGGCTATAAATAAAGACTCATATGAATTTCTCCAGATCGATTTCAACAGACTGATGGTCATCACACAGGTTGAGGTCCAGGGGAGATTCGGGAACGGCAAGGTTAGAGTTACCATTGTTGTCATGGTGTTAGAACACTTAATACATAATAGGATACAGATAAGCCTATTAAAACGACTTTACAACACTAGGTTAAAACGACATTGCAACGAAAGGATACAACAACATTACAACGAAAGGCTGAAACGACATTACCAAGAAAGGTTACAACAATAAACAAAAAGGCGGGGCCAGTATAGGTTAGCACATTTTCAAAATAATTTGATGTTGGACATAAGAGATATTGTATCATCATCACAGCTTGGACAACCTTAAAGTAATGAGCTTTATACAACTGAAATTCATACCCACATCTGAGTTGTTGCTGGGGATGTGGTGGTAGATAAAACATAATGCCATCAACGCCGAATGTGACAGGTTAACTGAGTAATTGAGTCATCGTCTTGAAAACTGTTGATTATTGTGGAGAAGGAAACGATATGTGTCACAATATTACAACGATATGTGTTATAATCTGAAAACGATTTGTATTATAACATTAAAAATATTATCTAATATGGATCATATAACACGTGAATTAAAAAAAAATAAAAATAATTATTCACAGGCCTAATAGTTAAACCTGTTTTAACAGCAATACACATCCAACTGCTGAACAATGCTATCTGATTGCATAATTAAATACAAAATTAGCCTGGAATCAGGTTAATGTACGAAAAGATCCTTCGCTTTTTAAATTAAACCATAAAAAGTAAATAAATGAACGTCAAATGGTATATATAATTACACTTGTATGACCATTTGCGTTATTCTCAATTCAAAGTGTCATTCCTTTACAGCAAACATTATATTTTTGGGTGGTGGGTGGGAGGTAGATAAGAACTTAATATAGAATGTTTACGGCAACGGTATTGTGAGAAAACCTGAACGATGATGCAAGATGATACGCGTAATAATCCATTACGGCAAGCATAAAGTAGTTTCAGAGCTAGCTGAAGCAGTAAATATGCATATCGCACAACGTGGATGTTCATACGCTGTCCCTCGTTAGTAAACTGCACACGAATTTCGTTTAAAAATTTGAAAAATATAAACATTCACATGCGTTAAATTTGACTCGGCCTGAAGTTAAGAAAGATGATTAATTATTGATTTTGTAAGCATATACCATTGATACAAATTTCCATTTATCCTTAAAAGACGTAAAAAAGTAAATGTTAAAGATTCCCCGTACTGTATTAAACGCAAAAAAGCGACCGGTTTAAGACAATATGGCTAAAGTGAAAGCATTATGAAAATATCTACTATTTGATAACGGGATAAAGATCAACCAAAGACCTCAAAGCTTTTAGTGTAGTTTACCGAGCCATTATATTTCTTTCTCTAATGGTATGCGGAATTAAAGATTGAATTCATTTATTGAAGCATGCATCAAACCAAAATGAAATAATTTGGAAGAGAGAGAGAGAGAGAGAGAGAGAGAGAGAGAGAGAGAGAGAGAGAGAGAGAGAGAGAGAGAGAGAGAGAGAGAGAGAGAGAGAGAGAGAGAGAGAGAGAGAGAGAGAGAGAGAGAGAGAGAAAGAGAGAGAGAGAGAGAGAGAGAGAGAGAGAGAGAGAGAGAGAGAGAGAGAGAGAGAGAGAGGGGGGGGGGGAGAGAGAGAGTTCATTTCCTGTGATGCCTTTTCGAAACACTATCAATTAGGGATTTACTAATTGTCATATTGTTTTAAGAGTCACCTGTAATTAATGTTTATAGTGATGAATTAAGCTACAGATGCTCTATTTCCACATATGTAGAGGCTTTGATAACACAATCGCGTCGTTTAAACTTGAAAACGAAACGGAACGTAACAGACTATGATGGTGTCAACATGATTAGGAATTGTTATAAAATCGGTAAATGTTTATTGATTTATTCGTCCATATTCATACAGCTATTCCAACTAAATCCTTTTTCTTTTAAATACACGACATTACTCGAATGTCTCCAGTCACTCGAATACCCGGCATTACTCGAATGTCTTGCTCTGACATAGCGTAATGTTTTATTTTAATAATAGCATTCAAAGGTCCAGGTGCTATAAAAATACTTAAATCATAAAAACAAAATCTATGTTGCAGGGCGGCAGTGTATCAAGATTTTACAGTTCGACAGTAATAAAGGTTTCTACATTTTTTAGTTCTACAGGTGGCAAAAATGACTCGGCAGACGTACCAACGTATTATTTTTTTTGAAAGAAGGGGTCCATATGAAAAAATGAAGACTACTTGAGGTACCCGATTGTGATGAGTGGTCAGTGGACTATCAAATTATTATTCTGAAGTCGTAGGGACCAACAATATTTAATGTATCCCATGAAACTCGTTTGGCATGCCGTTTAGAAGTCAATAAGAGTTACCAAAAGATTATACGTGATTTTTACTGGCCGGAAATTAAAAGTGATGTTTCCAAATATTGTATCTCTTGTCTTATTTGTCAACTGGAGAGTGTTAGTTCTGTTCAACAATATTTAGGACATACAGTTCATAGACCACTGTAGTTGTTTAAAGAGAATTCTTTTTATTGAGGATTTAGATATTAATGTTTTAGATTCTCTCATTGTGAAGTACCAAGATATAATCTTCTATCTAAATAGATGATTAAGTACGCCTTCACAATTACTAACAAAATAATTATTTGTAAGAATGTTTATGAGATTTGGCCATTTCCCCATTGGACCGGTCGTGTAGGTGGTATCCTAGAAGAATTCTGTTCTTTTCCATTGTATGTGCTCGGTCACACGAACAAGTATTTGGAAATGTTAGATTAAGTAGTAAGATCTGTCACGTGAGTATATTACGACATAAAGTCGTAATAGACTCTTGAATATACATATATAAATATAAATAAATAAATAAATATATATATATATAATATAATATAATATAATATAATATAATATAATATAATATAATATAATATAATATAATATAATATAATATAAATTATATGGCAAATAACAGCCGTTTCAAGCGCATTGGATCCAGCAAGATATCACGAGTGTCAGGGAATGAATGAGATAGATGCAATAAACTAACGTCGAACAGTGCCAAACTAGTATCTAACTAGCCTGGGTGCTTTCGACTCCTAATGAGTCTTTTTCAAAGGCATATGCAAAACATAGACAAAACAAACAAAAAAAAACCCCGTAGAAAACGTTGTGTTTCTAAAACTCTACATGGCTGTTTCTACATGAATTAAACCTATAGATGCATCATGTCTCAACAAGCCTATATAGACTTGTTGCGGATACTGAGAATTATAAAAAATTTTATTTTCTTTTAAACTTTTCATTCTTTTAGACCTTCTCAAAAAAACGCCATAATTTACATTTTTTCCGGATTAGTTTAGATTTACTTCATAATAATGTTTCTACATTTTGCAGTTCAACAGTATTACATATTTCTGCCTTTTTAAGTTCTACATTATTAAATGTTTCTACGTTTTAGGGAAAGGAATATGCCACGCACTTCCTGTTGCAATATCAGAGGGAAGATGGAGGTGAATGGATCCATTTCCGGAATAAGACAGATGGAGAGGTAAACCACGTGACAATTATGCTTAGATTAGGATCTTTGTTTCGGTTTGAATGTTAGACGGAACGGAAGAGATAAAGCCCAATTTTGCTGTTTGCATTTTACAGTCGTACGAGAAGCTGCTGAGGTTCATAGGTTAGAGTGATGGACTCTTGCCTCTAAATACTATACATGTGTTGGTGCGCCGTGAAACACATCCAAAGCAAACTATTTACAATGACACGGGTAGAAGGATGAAAACAAGATTAAAATTGACAAATATTGACTTTGGATTATTGAGACTGTGTTACATGTCCGTATGAAAAAACGTGAGCGGCATGTGATGGATTTTTTTAATGCTTAAGAATCGAACACACACGCACACACAGACACACACACATACATACACATACACACACGTGCAATTCTGACTAGTTTGATCTTTGTTAGTGTTAACTTCTGTTTAATTAATTGAAGCTATTTCAGCAAAGAGGCAGAAAGATTTAATCCAAAGTCCGATTAAGACAATAAAACAATAGTTGGTAAGTTAAGTTTAATAAAATGGAAATTAATTTGTGTTATAGGAGTGAATACAATTTTAATATAATACCGTATCCACTCAAGTACAAATACCGTATCCACTCAAGTACATATACCGTATCCACTCAAGTACAAATTCATTCCATCTTCATATAAACTCAGATATTTCATCGTATAAGGCGTTGGGAGATGAGGGTCATTACATTTTGTCATGATTCAGAAGTGCAATGTCAAACATAAACCGTGACCTGCAGGCACATTTTATAACGGCAGATCTGAGTTTTTCTTGAGTATATACGGTAATACGAGGTTCATATTGTCGTTTAGATAGTTGCAGATTATGGTATAAAAGATCAAAAGTTCACGAAAAAGCAATGCCAACAAATGTGGCATGTTACGACGCTTAGTCTGGTAGTTCTTCGTAACGTTCAAAAGTTCAGACATTTTGACACTTAGTAAGCAGCGCTTTAGAGAAGCAGAGGTTTCTAATTGTGACCCAGGTCATATAAGTTCATTATCCGTTTTCAAACTGATGCTATCATTGGCGTTTTTCAGTTATTTCCCACAAGTGTTCTAGACGATCCAATTTTTATTAGAAACAAATCATTTCCATTACCTTACAATACCTGAAACAGGCCAGTAAATTTTTTGCTGTTAGTAGCCCAGTTCGTCGTGTATTTTATGCAAGCGTTTTGAAAGACATTTTACCTAACCTTTTAATTCATTTTGAAACAATCCAGTACAGACATGCATGTATGCATACTTTCATACTTATTAATAAACGAATTTTAGACTAGCTGCAAGAAGAGAAACAATTACGTATCTTGCAGATTTTCGACGGCAACTCAAACACATATATTGCGGAGTTACGACCAGTGTCGCCACCTATCATTGGAAAACGGATCCGGTTCATTCCGTACAGCAAATATCCTCGGACAGTCTGCATGAGAGCCGAGATCTTCGGATGCCCTTGGATGGGTAAGATACCGACTAACAGGTTCAAGTTCTTCTCATCTACTTTAATTATTTAGTATTGGTTTTGTTCATCACGTCTTGTTGAGATAACACGAGAGTGCAAAAAGTTTACATGCATATTGAATATTCTTTCAGTTATTCAGTATTAGCCAATCTTTAATTACTTATCAGCTCTGAGTGCAATTTATTTAAAATAATTACAATTGTTTCATGACTGGGTCATTAAAAAATTCGTCAATGTTTCGTTTCTATTGCAAGCTTTCTTCGCAAATATCATAAATATTAATATAAATGCTACGTGTTCTTGTTAAATCCCTATTTTATTTGCTTTTTTATAACATATATTATTCCGCCATTATTTACCTGTCCAATCCTATTAGCTTCAAAATACTGTCATCGTATTCTTTTTGATAAAGATTGTAATAATATTTGCCAAGAAACAATTTCCTTGACGTTTTTCAGCTATTGTAAATAAAGTTATTTAAGACTCAAAATTTACCTCATATTGATCACCAGAATTTTTAATTGGTTTGCAACGAAATGGGGACAACGTCTACCTCATGTTGATTACGAGAAGTTTTCAATTGATCTGCAATGAAATGGGGACAATTGCTACCTCATATTGATTACCAGAATTTTTCAATTGGTCTGCAACAATATGCGGACAATTTACACTTTTACCGAAATGAAACTAAACCGTTGAAACAATCAAATCAAGATTTCCTTTAAAATGTACATGACGTCAATGCTTCGCGAAAACGTCAATCAACATGTACCGACGGTGGAAAACTATAGAATTAAAACTGGCTTCGCCTTTAATTTTATTCGAGAGGCGTACGCTTCGCTGAAGGAGTATAGTGATATAAAAAATACCCAAGGCATTAAAACCTGTGTTGTACTCTTGTGCAGATGAAGGCATATTAAAGAGCAATAAAGACTAGCGTGGATTCAAGCAGTTTCTGAAATTAATGTGCCTCACCTGTTTTAAAAAACCGTTTATTGCTTATCAGATATCATGGAGAATACTCGGATAAAAAGATGACAAGCTCTAGACAATTTTATATGCTGTTTTATTGTAGCATTAGAGATAACTTATTGATACAAAACTGATACTTAGACAGGCGCCATAAGAGGAAACCCGATCTTCTATATTAAAGACATGTGAAAGTAAATATATGGCAATAAAATGTGTGGTATCTAGTAGCATAAAAATAAAGTTACATTTCCAACAAGATTCTCTATCAGAGGCGCAAAGCAAATTTACTTATGTCAAGAAAACGTCTCGAATTTTAAAAGTTCGATTCTTGACTATTTAACATTAAGTCCAACATGCTGCTGGTTATTTTCTTGCAGGCTTATTTTGGATGTAAAAATGACATCGCAGTTCACAATTGTGCAAAAGGCAAAAATAGCCGCAAAAAATAACTCATATGGTCTATGTGACCTACTTTCATACACTCCCTCCATTAAAATTAGTAGCAAAATATATTTTCTTTGTATCACGTGTTTAGAGTTATTATGAAACAGGTTTAAGTGCACAAGGGATATCCAAACAAAAGCACGCGTCTATGCATAAAAACACAAACGCTCGAAAATTACGTTGGCATTTCGTCATTCTCATGGAAATTCAAGCCATGTTTCTGGCTGAGCGCTTTCCACCTTCAGAACTGTCAAACAAGATATTTTCTAAATTTTCTTTTAATTTTTCTTTATTTCTACCATATTTCTCTCGAAAAGGTTAGGTTTCAAGAATGTACTGGCATATATTCGAGGTGCAAAGCAGAAGCCATAATTGCAAACATAGTATGAAGTCTGGAGAAAGAGAGCATACAATCTGATATATTTCTTTAGCTAAGGAACCTTGTCTGCGCAGAGCTGAATATATATATTAAAGCAGTCACCTTGAGAGAGTATAAATAAATTACGCAAATCATTTTTTCTTTTTGTTTGCTTAAAAAACTGCATTGATAATTTCTACATACGGGTTACAAAAGGCTTGGCGCCTTATCTCGTAGGTGAAAACATTTCGTTACTCAATTGTTAACATTCTTCTCAAAGGATACAAATGAGTCGGATATCAGTCTTTGATTGCTTGAATGCCAGTGATGATGTTAGTGTGAAATTATCAATTGCCACCTTAAGTGTATTCTCAGATTATTGCCAGTCTCAGATTATTGCCAGAGGTTTAAAAAAACCTAAACTGCCCAAATATTTCCAGATTGCTTGGTAGAGATTTAATAAAACCCTGACTAATAGTTTCATTCTATCTTTTAGTTCATTAGTTTATGTAGAGTAACAATTCGTTCAAATTGATCTAGATAAATACACACGATTCCAAAGACTCTTGAATATATGACAATTCCATGAACTCTTGAATATATGACAGTTCCAGGAACTCTTGAATATATGACAATTCCAAGGATTCTTGAATATATGACAATTCCAGTGATTCTTGAATATATGACAATTCCAGGGACTCTTGAATATTAAAATTCCAGAGACTCTTGAATATATGACAATTCTAAGGACTCTTGAATATATGAAATTTCCAGGGGCTTTTGAGTATATAACAATTCTAAGGATTCTTGAATATACGACAATTGCAGTCACTCTTGACTATGTGAGAATTCTAGGGACCCTTGAATATATGTGAATCTACATTTTTAGGAATGATTCATTTTTCATGGAATCTTAGTGATCTATAACATTTTCTCTGAAATGAATGAACTATTGTATTAAGAATCAACACACTTGCCTAAAAATTATCCTTGATTCGATAAAGTGTACAAGCACCACGATATGTAAGTAATATTGCAATGTTCGTTTTATTTATGCATGCTTTATTATGAATGTTTGATGAAAGCTGTAAAACGTGAAGAAAACAAAATGTTCCGATTATTAAATAGAGTACATAAGAAGAATCCAGTTAGATAAAACCGGCAATGCACCATTAATTTCATTTAACGCTTAGTGTACCTGTTCTTTCATCGGACAACCCTTTTTGGCAAGAGTGTGTCATTGACAGCAAAACTAAAAGATGTTGGTATTTCTAACTAAAATCAGGAAAAGGGCCCGATTGTATTTTAGTTTCTCTTTCGAGAAACAACGACGCAAAATGAATAAAATATAATGTGTTCAAGCAAATCAAATAAGAGAAGTCATGTTCTATTCCAGAGAATTATATATTTCTTCTCATTCTTTAGATGGCGTTGTTTCGTACTATGTTCGCCAAGGTGATAGGAGAGGTGCGGAAGTGGACCTTTTCGATTTCTCTTACGACGGGATGAGTGAAGATAACTTTCTCACACAAGGACTAGGTCAGCTAACGGATGGAGAATACGGGGATACGAACTTCCGTTTAGACAAGGTGGCACATAGAATAAAAGGATACGAATGGGTGGGATGGCGAAATGATTCGACGGAAAACAGTGGTCCAGTGGAGATCAAATTCAAATTCGACAGTGTCAGAAAGTTTAAGTCTGTGACTCTTCATTGCAACAATTACTTTTCTAAGGATGTGAAAATATTTCGTAGGGCACTATTGTATTTTAGTATCGGCGGTATGTACTTCTTGAAAGATCCGATTCAGTATGACTTCATGCCAGACAATTTGGTGGAGTACGCACGTAACGTGACCATATCATTAGCGAACAGCGTAGGTCAATTCGTCAAAGTAAAACTATTTTTTGAAGACAAATGGATGATGATAAGCGAAGTAATATTCGATTCAGGTAAAATATCTCTTTTCAGTCTACATTCATATGTTTATGTGCATTTGTTTGTTTACACCATCAAAGAAACAAGTCTATAAGCATAAAAAATATCTTTTGATGTATTTGTTAAATTCAGTCGTTTACTATCGTCATTAAACCCTCAGCAAGCAATGGGAAATAGTTCATACGTATTAGGTTCACTTTACGTGGAACATTATTAGGATACGTAGGGCCGAAAAGGAGGGGGAAGGGGCCACCGAGGATATAAGTAACAACACTTTTTAATTTTAAAAATTTTAAAATCCTGTCATCCTTAGTCCTTCAGAAGAAATTATTATGTCGATATGTGATTTTCACTGAAAGACATTAAGACATTTTAAAAACTTTTTTCGTGGATTCTTAAAAATTTTGTTATAGGCTAGTAGTACATCATTTCCTTCACTGAACTCATAAGATAATATATTTCACATAAGAAATTTCATGGAAATATTCAATAGTATCTTTATGTATCGGCAAAATTCATTGAATAGGTCAGCATGCTACCTCATGAATAGGTTATTATTCTACCTCATTAATCGGACAGTATTCTGCCTCATTAAAAAGAGTATATGCTACCTTATTAATAGTACATTATACTTCATTTATAGGGCATTATTCTACCTCATTATCGGACAGTATTCTGCCTCATTAACAAGACTGTATGCTACCCTATTAATAGTACATTATACCTCATTAATAGGGCATTATTCTACCTCATTAATCGGACAGTATTCTGCCTCATTAACAAGACTGTATGCTACCTCATTAATAGTATATTATACCTCCTTAATCGGACAGTATTCTGCCTCATTAACAAGACAGTATGCTACCTTATTAATAGTACATGATACCTCATTAATAGGGCATTATTCTACCTCATTAATCGGACAGCATTCTGCCTCATTAACAAGATTGTATGCTACCTTATTAATAGTACATTATACCTCATTAATAGGGCATTATTCGACCTCACTAATATGATATTCTACTACTTCATTACTAGGACTATATTCTACCTCATCAATAGGTCATTCTTTTACCTCATTAATAGTTCAGTATGCTTCCTTATTGTAGGTTAGTATTCTACCTCTAATAAGATATTATGCTACGTCATTATTAGGTCAGTAGGCTACCACATTAATAGGAAAGTATTCTACATTTTACATCATTAATAAGTCAGTATTGTACCTCATTAATTGATGACGAAATAATTTATATTATCATAATGCAAGTAATTGTATTACAGCAAAATGCGGCTGAAATAAGATATATGAATAATTTTCTAGCTGTTGTTGATGGCAAGTTCCATCCAGAGGAACCGCCTTTTACCACGCATGCCCCAACCCTGGCATCAGAAGAAAGCGTCCTCCAAAAAGCAGATGTTGAAGAAATAGACTTGCTACGTCCATATGGTAAGAAGCTATTCTACGATAGAGGGATAATGTACATTATAATGAGGTTCCTCCCGTAAAACTACCCAAATACGTGAATATTATAATCGAGTTGTCAGTCATTTGCAACTGATTCATTTGACTGAGGAAAATGACAATAAAAATGACGACATTCGGAATATTAAGATGATTATTTCACGAGTTCAGCTCGCTAATGTCTCTTGTTTGAATAAGAAATCGTGCAGAAATCACGTGTATACTTTATGTGTTTGGATTTTATCCAGTATACATATTTTATGACTGTTTTCATTTGAAATATTGTCGACATTATAGGGACTTTACATCTAATTACCATTCCGTTCTGAAAATGTCATGCACGCAAAAAGTACGTCTAATAGCAATGCAGTATCAGTGTTAGCATTTGAACTTTTTCTTGAAAACTAAAACACCAGTACAAATAAATTGGTCTATATTGTGATTATTTACATTGAGTGCGTTCTGATATTAGTTTCAGCGCGTCATGTCCTGTATCTGTAATAGATTAGAAGGCATTGCGTTACAAAGTGCTTCGTTGTTTGATGAAGGAATTATTCAATTTTCACAGTTGTATACATATTTGTGTTTACGAAACGACATATTTTGAAATGGGTTTTTCAGAAATGTTAAGGCTGTTTCGGCCACTACGTTATAAATCTAGGAACACATTTGTATCAACTAAAAATGCGACCGACTCTTACAAAGTATCACAGGGCGATTTTATGACGTGATGATGATGGCCAGATTTGTTGTAAGTACTTAGGGGTTATTATTCATGGTTATATTACTGATTTATAATTATTCATGGTTATTACTGATTTATAATTATAAATATAATTATTCCTAAACCATTCATTTGATCACAATATTTTTTTTTGTTTCTTTTGCATAATGAAAGGTGTGATTCAATTAATACATATCTTGCATAATGAAAGGTGTGATTCAATTAATACATATCATGACGATCATTGCGATGATCGTTTCAATGTTACGTTTGTTTTATTACATTATTTATTTCATATACTACAAAATCTTACATGTGTTATTTTAAGAAACTATCCTTATCGATAATTATATTTTCGCAGGCGGAAATGGCGACGGAGCGTCGGACTCTTCTGAAGGCATTAGGAAACAAAGGAATGCAGCTTCAACAAAGACACTGGACGGAGACTACATCAATATTATAATCGGATCCCTCTCCGCTCTTTTCGTTATACTCGTTATAATAGTTGTAATAGTCATAGTAAGACTTAAACGGCGCCAAAATAACAACAGACAGACATTAATGCCTGTGATTGACTCAGTTTTATCAGTAAAGCTTCAAAATACAAACGGAAATCCGAATGAGAAGATTTCCAACGGGAACATGTACTATAGCATAGCGACTGGCGATGGCAAAATGGACGACAAACAGTTCAATGAAACCGGTAGATATTTTCTAAGCCCATAGTTTAATTAATCCTAGGCTATGAAGTTTTTACTTGTTTGTTGCTGCATTGAACACATGTTCGCAATATAGTTATTTGAACTCTGTTATATTTTTTTCTTTTTAAGAAAATATAATTTGTTTATAGATTGAGTTAGGTGACAATGTCAATAAATATGAAGTCTCTTATTAAGATCACACATATATATCATGATCTGCATTAAGATAATTTGTACTCATCCTGTCTTTGACAAGATTTCCGTTATGGTTTTATATAAAATTGTGTTACTAGGGCATAACCGATTAGCATTTCTTTTAACCGATTTCCGATTCCGTATTTTGGGCATGAAATATTTCCGATTCCAGATACGATTTGAATAATCGGAAAAGCCTACTACCAGGAGATATTTACATACTGGAAATCCCGAGGATAAAACGTTCCAGCTTCTGACAGCTGTCGCTTTTGTTCAATACGGCCATCTAGCGTCGATAGAGAAAGAAGCTTTAGCACCGCAGGTGCTATTTGCAGCGACAAACGATCGACATGTCCGCTGAAGAAACGGAGATGCTACTAATTCTTGCAACGAATTTGGAAGTTATAAATTTTGATTTTTAAATTTCTTTCTTGTCTATTAAACTGCGTGCGTCATGCCCATACGCATTAAAATATTTTAATTAATTTAAATCTTTCTGTCTAACTCAAGTGTTATCGTTTCATCCCGTTGTGTTGACCATATAGGACTTTTCTGACTTATTATTTAACTTTATTAACGCACTACCGAATGACACGCAGTGTTAGACATGGTGCTATAGATATTCAACTTTATTATTTTTTTTTATCCGAATCGGTCGTTCCTGACTTGTCCGACTCCGATTAATCGGAAGTTTATACTATCCGGTGGAATACGATTTCCGGATCAGAAGTCGGTTATGCCCTATTTGTTACGCCATGCATAGTGTGAATGAAAAGCAGATAAGAAAATTTCGAAATTGTGCAAAACTATTGCCTTGAAGAAAACCGAGAAATGCAATATTTTAGTTCTTGCAAGTAACAATGATTGGAATCCAGGAAGAAAAATTGTACGCCAAATTATTCTTCACATAATACCCATATATACATACAGCCAGACAGATACACATATTTTCAGACGTAAGTAGGACGGCTCCAGTGGCCTAACTGGTTAGAACGTCCGCTTCAGATGCGGTAGGTCGAAAGTTCGAGCCCCGGCTGTATCGCACCAAAGACTTATAAAAATTTTGGTACTAGCAGCTGCCTCGCTTGACACTCAGCATTACGAGGTTATGGTTAGGACTGGTCGGCCTGGTGTCATGATAATGTGACTGGGTGGGACGTGATGCCACATGTTTGCGGCATGATGCCCTAGTACTAAACGTCACTATAAACTGCCACACTGAAGACATCGTAGCGATATGACTGATATATTTTAAACCTAGGTTAAATATCCAAATCTCTGTTTGACTGTCTCTCGCACACACACACACACACACACACACACACACACACACACACACACACGTAAATAGGTATACATGTGCAACAGCCTAAACGATACTGTTTAAAAGAAAATCTCCATAACTTTATTTCCTTGTTCACGTAATGATACAATTAGCTTGGATCACGTGCTTGCAAAATCAGGTCACATATCAATTAAATTATTCAATATGTCCTAGAAGCAGGGGCCCAGAATGACTACGAAGAGCCTTATATTGGAAAAGAGAGGAATGTGATGGCTACTTTCACACCGGTGAAAAATCAAGGTCAGAAAGCTGATTTCAAAAGACGGTCTCCAGTGATGGCGAATGCTCAGGACAAGCACGTGCAATATGACGCCTTGTACGCCGCAGCTGATATCATAAACTCCCAAGTTCCAAACATTCCTAGTATCCAGGGCGTCAGCGGAAACAGTATCTGTGGCGTCCATAGCAACGACCTGCTTCTAAGCATGGATCAGTCTGTGATAGAAATCCCAAAGAAACACCTACGATGTATTGAGTTCCTTGGCGAAGGACAGTTTGGGGAGGTCAGTATTCATGTTAAATAAATATTTTTCGTAGCGAACATATTGGAATGTTCAAATTCTTTATACTGTAGATGAGAGTTACACAAATATACCTAGCGTCACTTTCCTTAGTGTGTACACAATTTAGACCAAGTTATAATTCACAGTATGAGATGAAATGTAGAAATAAATCTTGACGTGATATAGTTCGACAATCCTATTATTATTTGAAAGTGAATATTTTATTATAAATGGACTGCGCTTACTATAAAACAACCTCCCAACCCCCAAACGTAAAAACAGCAAGTAAAACACAATAAATTAACAATTCAAAACTAACGAAACTAAAAAAACAAACAGTTATATAATATATACATACATACACACACACACACACACACACACACACATATATATATATATACAGAGAGAGAGAGAGAGAGAGAGAGAGAGAGAGAGAGAGAGAGAGAGAGAGAGAGAGAGAGAGAGAGAGAAATTCTTCCTTTACATAAGCCTTTGCAACTTTTTCAAGAATTTATGTGTAACAAATTTCTGTTAATATTGTTTCTTCTATAATGTAACGTTTATTGCATTTTCAGGTACATTTATGCGAGGCAACTGGCATCCAAGAATATTTAGAGGATCATGACGTCATCAACAGGAGGTCGTCTTCCCCAACCTTGGTGGTTGTGAAGATCCTTCGCTCGAGTGCTGATGAGAGAGCGAGGTATATTCAAAGTACTTGGCAAAGAGGTCTTCACATTTTGACTTATTATATATGCCCTATCTGTTGTATGTATGTATGTATGTATGTATGTATGTATGTATGTATGTATGTATGTATGTATGTATGTATGTATGTATGTATGTATGTATGTATGTATGTATGTATGTATGTATGTATATATATATATCGTTTAAAACGAGACACTGAAACTAGGTGATATTCATATATTCATATATTAAATAATAGCTAGGTAGCATTGTTTTATCTTGTCACCTTTTTTTAATGAAGTTGAAAAAGTAACGTAACTCAATATGAAAGACTGAACATCAATCTTCATTGCTATCTGACAGGAACTGAGTTGATCGCCTCATGAAATGCTCTTCGGGATGCTTCGAGTACAACGTACATATTTTATACTTACAGACCTATGACAAAGCATAAGCTCGCGCCTAATTAATCAACGAATACCTCCTATCTCAACAGCGTCAACTATTTTCGAAAGTTATCAACCAGTATTATATTGATATGTTTTTCTCTAACTGGGGTATTTGATATACTTAAGAATTATTTCATTGTTTAAGCAACATAACTAAATCACTGAATCCACGAGTTTTCAGACTGTGTAAGAGTTATTCCGAATGAATCGTCATCATCCAAAAATGCGACACTGATATTGAAGTTCATCCATGCATGTTTCAGCAATAGGCCGTACAGGGTTAAGATATTTCCGTTGAAGTTCTGTTTTTCTAACTTAGTCGGTGATTTTGCATCAACGTTCTCTGTCACGTTTGATTATCACAAAATCTGAGAAATTTTACAAATGATTTAGACTAGGCTACATCATCGCTTATAACTACCTCTTTGCTCATTATTTCACAAATCTTTAATTATACGCATTCCTTCCCCAGGACGGAATTTATACGAGAAATAAGAAACATGTCAGTACTGAAAGATCCAAATATTGTTCGAGTCCTTGGAGTGTGCACACGTGAAGAACCAATCTGTATGATCGTGGAGTACATGCAATACGGTGATCTGAACCAGTTCCTTGTTGATCACCTACCGGAAACTGATGTTTCTGCTCCTAACGCCAGGAAGCTGGGGTGACTTATTTTTCCAAAAAATATCTTTTTAAAAATTGTAATAGTGCTTTCAGTTAAAATTGTGAAGATTTTCTTTTACTTTACAAATATAACAGGTGTATGAATGGACTGATATACAATATTCATATCACATAAAATGGACTTCACTATCTACAAGTCAATGTAAATATATTATTATAAGTTGAACGTTATCATTGTTTCTTTTCGGGATCATATCTGATGTATGATTATGGATTTTAATGTAGCTTTAACAACTTTTCAGTCATATCGCCACGGTGTCTGCATTGTGACAGTTTATAGTGATGTCTAGCACTGGGGCATCATGCCACATACATGTAGCATGACGTCCCACCCAGTCACATTATTCTGACACCAGGCTGATCAGACCTAACACTAACCTCTTAATGATGAGCGCCAAGCGAGGCAGCTGTTATTACTGTTTTTGTAAGTCTTTGGTATCACTCGACCGGGGGATCGAACCCACGATGTCCCGCATCCGAGGCGGACGCTCTAACCTCTAGGCGGTTTTCGGGATTATATGTATTCACCTGTATCCTATTTTCTTATCATTGCAATTAAATCTCAGTATAAATAGAAAATTGCGTCCGACCGCTTTAAGACTCTATGAAATTATAGGTTTAGTCTTCTACAGACCCTCTAGACCAGTGGTTCCCAAAGTGGGCTGTGAGATTACCGTGTGTGTGTGTGTGTGTGTGTGTGTGTGTGTGTGTGTGTGTGTGTGTGTGTGTGTGTGTGGCTAATGCTGAATATGGTAGGGGGTGCTGAGAATAACCAAGGGAGCGGTGGCCAGTAAAAGTTTGAGAACCACTGTTCTATACAATGTAATCACGTTGCTACCATTATTGATATGCTTGAAGTGCAGCGTTCATACTTATCGATTACATTCTAGGATTTGATCAAAGAATTACTGTAATAATTGACTTGACACAAGCTCCCAATATGCTTCTGGAAGTGACCCAAAAATTATTTAATTTTGTATATACTGAGTCATAAAGGTACTTCTTTTTCCTATGTCGACGTTAGTCTTAATAAACGACAATGTTATTTACATTTCATTTTTAATGATTTTCGTGTTGTTAGTTTAGTTCATGTTTTAAGACTATCCTCGTATTTCCAGTTATGGTTGTCAAATATACATGGCCTCTCAGATTGCCTCTGGAATGAAGTATCTTGAGTCTTTGAACATGGTACACAGAGATCTAGCCACTAGGAACTGCCTTGTTGGTACACATTTTGCAATAAAGATATCAGATTTTGGGATGAGCCGAAGCTTGTACAGTGCTGATTACTACAGGATTGAAGGCAGAGCCGTGCTTCCTATTCGATGGATGGCGTGGGAGAGTATTTTACTGGTAAGAATGATACAATAAGACATCTATTTGAACCTGAAGACCTCCCTGCAAAAGGCAATACAAAATCGACTTCCACACATCAAGGAACTTTTTTTCAGAATCATATTATAATGAGTGTGCATTTCATTGTCCTCTCGCTCTACATACTTTTTTGTTGCTTAATTTAAAATAATATTCTGTAACTTTTTTTAACCATTTTGAACGGAAGTTTTATTTACTTACTTATTCATGATATTTTAAAGAGGGAGATCTGTGTAAGTTAAACGTTCTTTAAGAGAAAAGATATAGAACAAACTTGCACCAGTTGTTTCTAGAGTAACATGTTTTGGAGTACATTCCTGATCTCAGAAAAGTTAGTTCCAAAATAACAAACTTCCTTAAGAACAATGGCTAATTTGCAAAATTATTGAACCTGGATATCCTCTTGGCCTCAAAAGAGAACTTGTCGGACATTTTGCAAAACTTTCCCACCCCTTCATTCATAAAATTAAACATAGCTCTTTTAAGTGTACCGTTATCATACAATAAGGCACTCCAACATTTTTATCGCAAGTTATAACGATGAGAGGTTCTGAATGCTGATGGAATGCATCAGTTCTGATCAGATTTTTTTCGGACAATAGTCTGATCAAATAATTGTATCCACGAACAAGTCAGAAATGTAAACAGGTGTGTTGAGTGCACGCAGTTTTTGTATCTATATATAAAATAAAGTTAAATGATCTTTATTTCAAAGAACAATTAAATACGTTCGACGTAGTGATGAGAGATCCGTTAATGTCTTCGCGACAATTGTTGATGTGCGTTTTATATAATGTACTAATTTTGCAAAATATCTGTTTACTTGACAGGGTAAGTTCACGACAAAGAGCGACGTCTGGTCTTTTGGTGTGACGCTTTGGGAAATTCTGACGTTCTCCAGAGTGCAGCCTTATGAAGGCATGTCAGACGAACAGGTCATTGAAAACTCCGGTCACCACTACAAAAACGACAATCAACAAACATATTTACCACAACCGGTGACTTGTCCCAAAGAAATCTACGATCTGATGCTAGAATGTTGGAATAGACACGAATCTGAGCGGCCCTCATTCCGAGAAATCCATATGTTTCTCCTTAGAAAGAATATGGGTTATGACCCAAAGCTGGAGATTCTAGGACGTACAAGTATAGGTATAGTTCACTCTTGAAGATCCTTCAACTACAGGTTTGATGCAAGCATCACTGGTTTGCATAGTCTTGTCTTGGCTCTTTTTATCAAAGACTTCACGTCTCCTGTGTTGCTGATTTTCGTAGTACATACCTTTTGCGGATTCTCTGGGGTCATGTGATCCGTTAGACCCAATCAGGATTTTCCGGAAGAAAGGTGACTATTGATTGTCCAACAGCTGCCAGAACAACTCTTAACTATTGTATTTCTTTTTGTCTTTCTTTCAACTCGGATGATACTGTGAGCGGAACAATACAAAGGAGTTCAGTGTGGAAAGTTATTATTTTTTTGTTGTTAAGATCTTTTAGTTAGAAGGGATGTTTGTATTTAATTTATACAAAAGATTTTACTTGTTCTGTTTATATGCGGAGAATGAGGGGACAGTGGAAGATGTCATCATTAGCATACTCAAGTAAAATGCAAATGAATAGGAAAATGTACAAACTCTTTCTAAACGTATTTTAGCAGAGGCAATTACTAGTATATTCATCCTTTGATTGAATAATACTATGAAGAACCGTTAACTGTTTAGGAATTTAAGAAATAATCTATTATTTCTGGTGACCTTTTGACATAAGCTCCAATTGTGTAGTTGTATGTAATATTAGTATCCAAAGTCATTACATGCTTAGCTGAAAATTGAAATCCATTTGAAAAGGAAATTTACTTACAATGAAGTTACATACTGTCATATTCCACTTTCCACATGATTACTTATCCTTGCTTTTCTTTAAAAAGATACGTAAAGGTAATTCAAACGAAAACATCGCTCGGCCATTTCCGTTTGGTCGTGAGAGAACCTAGGCATTAGTAAGAATACACATCTATTAGATGTGTTCGATGATTTAACGCATCCAATATGCGTCACTTATGTTACGACCTTAAATGAGCACAACACTCCGATTGTGTCTTTGTCTCCTTCAAGCGCCATTTTGATTTAAAACGTGAACAAAGTAGATCGAAATATAGATCTCAATGGAGTCGAATTGTGTCCGATGTTTCTTTCTCGATTAATGGAAAAAGCTGTGGACGTTCAGACTGAAAAGTTATTGTAATGACATAAATTTTAAAATTTATAGTTTTGGCATTTATTTGACATGGTCTAAGTTAGGCGTATATGAGTGACATTATAATGTAGCCTTCACATATAAGGGCATTGATTTTCCAGATCTAAAGTCGTAGTCTGCTTGCAAATATTCAATGTTCTTTCTTAAATTTGATAAGCGGTTAAGAAAATGAAAGTCACTTGAGTAATGTCTGCCGAATGCCTGATGAGCGCATCCCGAAGAGACTGTTTTATGGGGAACTAACTGAAGACAAGCGTTCCAGAGGAGGCCAAAAGAAGCGGTACAAGGACATGCTCAAAGCCTCAATGAATTCATGTGGCATATGATCCAGACAAATGGGAGCAGCTTGCCGAAGACCGCGATGCCTAGCGCCACCAGATCAATTCAGGCGCTGCTGCCTTTGAAGAGCAACAGATCACCGAGACCAAACATAAACATCGGCAGAAGAAGAGCAGAGACAGCGCCAACCCTCAATCGATCCAGGCCCAGGCATTTCTCTGCCTTCATTGTTCATGATACTTCCGAGCGCAGATTTACCTCACCAGACATCTGCGCACTCGCAGACTAGCCCAGACGTGAAGTCATGGTCGTCTTCGAGAAAGAAGGACAAACAACAACAACAACAAGTAGGAAGATTGTTGACTAACTTTCTTCAGTTATGCAGTTATACCTCACGCGTAAACAAGAAAATGGCACAATTTCCTTCAAAGGAGAGAAGAGTGCAGGGTTAGATTTGCAAAAATACGAGAGAAGAAACGCTATAAACATCGGTTACATATATATTGTTAGTAGCAACTACTACAGACAAAGTTTCATCTTTTCTGAGCTATTTGAATGCAGATCACGTCTTTAACCAGGTGCTTTATTCTTGCCATGATCTTCAAAACCATCGAAAGTATTAAAGGCTGGTGTCACATTATTTGCTTTGGTGTGCAATTTTCTACATGGATTCAAAAACTGCATGATGGAAGTTCTGTATTTTGACACGAAAAAGCAGACGATATTCATTTTAGTGTAGTTACCTACCTAAGCTGCAAAAGGAAAAACTTACAATCAGTCCGCTATTTCTGATCGGTTCGAAAGAATGTATAACACTCGTAGTGGAAGTATATTCATATATATATGTTTATAAGCACAGAAACATTCCAAATGATTCTGTCCTTAGATTATACATGTTAATCACATTATAATTATGCTCTCTTCTTTATGTTTGGATTACCTGTCGACAGAATGGCTGCTCCATGTAAGTCTTGGAACACACCATTAATTATTTTTCGAGTCTATTCAGAACAGCAATCAATAGCATTTGGCCAAGGTGGATGTTTAACGTCAGAAGATCAGAATAAATTCTTTTCTGAACTTCAGATTTTTGCACCACGTGGCAGCATGATTCGGAAAGCTTTTGTTATATATGTGATTTTCCAGATTAGCTGTTGGAGTCATGAGATCTCATTAGCTTTTGATGAGTATATGATATTCTTAATTAGCTGTTCGAGTTGAAATGTACACAAATTTTTTCTAACAACAACTGTAACGAACAAGCATCATCTTTCATTTTGAACTATTTTTTGATCTTTTGAGTGTGTTACACCTACCATATTTATAGCCAAGTTGTTTTACCTACTCCATTTTAAAGTTGAGTTGTTATACTTACTACCCTTTTACGGCTGACTTGTTCTAATGATTCTACACATGGTGAAAGGTACTAGCAACTTCTATATGCATTTGCGGTAGAAAGCCTGCTGTTCGTTTATCGTATTTAACACTTTTATCTCGTCTTAAGTTATTTTGTTGGCAAGCATAAACTGTATCACGTAAAAATATGTCACCTGGACAAGCATACCGTGGTAATTACTTTGTTCATTCTTTAAAATGACGATAAGTATATACCGTGGTAATTACTTGTACATTCTTTAAAATGACGAAAAGTATATAGGCCTACCGTGGTAATTACTTTGTACGTTCTTTAAAATGACGAAAAGTATATAGGCCTACCGTAGTAACTACTTTGTACATTATTTAAAATGACGATAAGTTTAATATATTTATATTTGAAGGAACTAAAATGATGTTTTATATAAACACAAGGTTGAATGTTTCACTGATGGCCATTATGAATATTTTCATAAAATATTGTAAAATTAATTTTAATTATTGTAAATTGTCCCGTTTATGGGATCGTAAACAGTAATATTTCGCATCATTACCTTGAAATATGTATCTTTCGGGTAAGATGTTATTTTCTTAAACAAAACTTTGAAACGGTTGTGAAGTTCTTGTCCTCAGTAGATGTTTCGAATCAGTCGAAGCAGCTGATATCTTAAAATATTTTTGTTAATTTGCTAGAGCTAATTAACTACCATGTACAGAGATGAAAGATTGAACACTAGAAACTATTTAAGTACAGCGTACAGTAATGAACGGTTAAAAGCTAGGAACTGTTTAAGTACAGTGTACAGTGATTAGTTTCTAATCATTAGCAAAAGTGAAAGGAGACTGAGGCACATGCTAATGTGTATTGTTTTATCCTGCGCAATTCGTATTGCTAATGAAACATATAACAAAAGACCAGGAAAGATGATTGTATCACCATAGTCCACTTTAGTCAATCAGTAGCGACCTTGGCGTGGTACAACACGTGCGATCTCACCGGACCCGCAAGCTAGGGGGTCAAATAATTTGGAGATTGTTTAAAACAGATTATAATTAAAGCAGATTATTTAAAAATAATCTTAATTTTGAGGAGCCATTGTTCTCATTTCGTACCGACGCTGAATTCACTATAGTCTGGAATGTGGTGTTTTATCCTTATTAATACATGTATATGTCTTACAGCGTACATTGAGGAAAGATTGGTCACTAACAAACGCAAAAGATGATTATGTCACGAATGTGTTACCATATGTGCTCTTTTTATCCTCCGTGCAGCATGTTGCTTATTTAACGAAATATGTTGCAAGTGTCAATATATGGGATATCTAAATGAAAGGAACGTATACTTAGACATTACTTTCTATTTCTTTTGCTGAATTATCAAAGACAATTAAAGTATTTTAACGAATATTTCTTTGTTTTTTATGATCGTGAAGGCTGTTGCGTACATCTGCTGTTCAATACACGTTTTAATTCTTACGATAACATGTAATAGGTTCCGTTATTTTATGCTGGTTAGTTTAATAATTTCTATCATAATCACAAGTCCACTTTTTATTTTATCACACTCTAAAGAGTCAGCATTAAAAATTATTTTTAATTTTGTTGGGACTACTTTTTTTCTTCAAAGTAAAAACGATTATTATGTATGTATGTATGTATGTATGTATGTATGTATGTATGTATGTATGTATGTATGTATGTATGTATGTATGTATGTATGTATGTATGTATGTATGTATGTATGTATGTATGTATGTATGTATGTATGTATGTATGTATGTATGTATGTATGTATGTATGTATGTATGCATGCATGCATGTTCGTACGTACGTATGTATGTATGATTTATGTATGTATGCCTTACTTCACGTTATTAATGTATATGAGTTAGAAGTATTAACAGCATCT
>JAEAOA010000985.1:2250000-2347500 GCA_016746295.1 Potamilus streckersoni | reverse complement strand
TATATATTTTGCCAGTCTTATTGGTGGCATAAATGGTAAACTATTCATTCCATTTCACATGACATATTTTGTCACGCATATCACCATATATCTGATGAGCAACAAACATTTTCTACTCCCTAAAATTCTAGAATAGAAATAAACATTGTCTTAATTTCTGATGGTTTCAATGCTTTGAAATGTACATAAAAACTAAAAACACAATTGAAAAGTTTTCGTTAATCTGAGCTTTTACTACAAACCATAGAGCTGCTGGGCATGTTATGTTTTCTGAAGTCGTGGATGTACAAAGTCATGTTGCAATGACAGGAAACGGCAGGTCAAAAGATGACGGGAAAAAAAACCCCTATCAAATATTTAGACTTCAACAATAGCCATATCAATGATTGGAATGTTGCTGTTAAATTAATTGGTGCATCACCCGTTTAAGCAACAATTCCAATTGAGCACATTGTCTAATGTGATACACGCGTTGCACAGAAAGAGAAATAGAAGATAGTATATCTAACGATAAACTAATTGAACAGAAGAAAAATAATGAACGATACGTTAGATATTGACGTGGTAGAGACAAAGAAGTCTACGAAAGACTGGTCTTTTACGATCACAGTAGGAACAGATGAAGACCAACTTCCGTGATGAAATATAATTATATGATTTAGATATTTAAATGCTAATAAATCATTTTATCCTCAAAACGGTTCACTTGCTAAATAATGTGTTGATTTAATACAAATAAATTGCAAAATTGACGACACCAACAACAAATAAAAAGAAAAACTGCAAACAATACAAACAAACAAAATAAGCAAACAGCAATACAAATGCGTGTTGAAAGCTATGGAAGCAACTTGTGTATAATCAAATGAAAAGATCAAAATGAGAACGGATTTTACATTATATTTTGATGTTGAAAAATAAAATCCAGGAATAAAATAATAAATAATATTATATATTATTTGTGGAGTGTGGACTAAATATAAATGTCCAAACGAATGAGCATAGGTTTCAACGATCAGGAGCACATGTTTAGAACATATAAATTTGCATTCAAAAGAATCTTGAATTGAGCAGTGAACCGGAAGCAGATGAAACAGAAATATACGAAAGTATAGAGATATTAAAACTGAAGCAGAGACTGAAGTGGACATACCAAGTTTTACATTTGACGCTGAATGGATGAGTTAAAAAAGAAATCAATAATAACAAAAAGAAGTTTAAATAAGTTACTAATTGTCTGGATGTATGATGTTTTACCGCTTACAACTTCTAGTTAATCATCTCGAGAAGATGGAACATATAATGTTATACATGTTGAACATTTGTAATGTCAAACTCCATTCCAACCGCTCCGGTGGTCTAGTGGTTAGAGCGTCCGCTTCGGATGCGGGAGGTCGTAGGTTTGATTCCCGGTCGAATCATACCAATGACTTACAAAAATGGTACTAACAGCTGTCGCACCTGACGCTCACCATTAAGAGGTTAGTGTTAGGACTTGTCGGCCTGGTGTTAGAATAATGTGACTGGGTGGGATATCATGCCACATGTCTGCGGCACGATGCCCCAGTGCTAGACATCACTATAAACTGCTACACTGCAGAAATCGTAGCGATATGACTGAAAAATTGTTAAAGTTATGTTAAAAATCATAACCACATCACATCAAACTCCATTCCAGAGATTATTACGCTTTACTGAATGCAAGTTTGACAAAACACAAACAATAAATGTAGCTCAAATAATACAAAATGATCCCTACGCAAAACTTGTGTCAACAAATACACGAAAATGACGTCGATTGTACAGCGACTTTGACATTATGTAATTTAGTATCAGTCAGTTTACTGACTATTAATTAAGGATCATTGTGCTTTTTGCCGTTGAATAGGATCTTATAGAAGCTATCCAAATGAGAACAATGTTCAAAATACTGGAGTAAACAAAAAGAATGACATCTTCAGTCATAATGTAAAATATAACTTGCAGCAGTGTCCAAGTTTTTACTCTGAAGTAGAATAGATTAAAACATTGTTTATATGAAAAACAGACTGCGTGAGTCGAAGTCACATCCTTTATTAAAAGAGAAATGACAACATAGGAAGCAAGACTCTATTCAAGTTAACTGATCCAGATGACCTGAAAGAGAAAAAAAAAGAAAATCGAAAAGTCAAGGACATGCTACGGAAAAAGATATGATGAATTAAAACTGTGTTTGGATAAATGTCCACGTGAATGAATGACCGAGAATAGCGAGCAAATAAAGCTGTGTTGTTATATATTTCAAACATATCCTGTATTATTGTGGATAATATCTTTCCACTAATATTTAAGTGTCATTTCCATAAAGCGTTTAAACCTCTCTGCAAATTATTTTATGACATCATCTTTTACTCAACTGTAATGTAGATTGTTATGTGAATCTGAAGTTATCTAAAATTCAACTACTAATACTCTCCTTAATTTCTGAACCTATCAACATGGAAATTCTTACTGAATGATATTTATTTTTGTAAATGGACGGTATAATTCTTATGTTGTCATCTATATCAATTTCGAGCAATGTTTCATATAACTTAAGGCTGTCATGATATTGTACAATACAAATGAACAATGATATATAGTTTGGACATTTAAAATTTAAGTTGCACTCCGATTGCGCTGGACGTCTATACATGTTTGTTAAACGTTTATGGGCTATATTGTCTTGCCTTTGCCCCTGTGCAGACTATAGGTGTTGGGTAAATAATTCCTCTTGTGATGGTTTTGTAGTAATATCCAATATATTGCACAATAATATCTTGTGTAAAGTACAAATAGAAGACTTCTAGAATACAAGTTCACTATTAAAATTTTATATCTCTGGTAAAATGAGTGTTTCAAAATCACCAGAAACAACATACGTAGCTTCAGATAGGTGTAATGTATACTTCATTTATATTGTTTGTTAGGTTATTGTAGCCATTATATGCAATAGGTTATTTAAATTGTATTTTATTGCTGACCATGTCCAAAATCAAGTCGATTTTCTACATGACCGGAACCATTGATTTTGGTTTTGTTAACAAAATGTTTATCTCAGTTTGGGTCCAGAACATTGGAAATTGCCCATGTAATGCCGGATCTATTTGAAGTCTATCACATTCTATATTATAATTATAGTAACAGACGTTGCCAAATTAAAGCTTGGAATGATTTGGAAATGAACTTTTGTCCTACATCCTGGTATGTCTTTTGTATCTTAGTTTTAATTAACCTTGTCTATCTAAAAAATATTCATCCTTGTTTTAAAATATGGAAGCAGAATCATTGATGTGTTTAGTGTCTCGTTTGGTCTGAAGTCATTTAGTTTTATTCAAATTATTTTTTTCTGGAAATACAAGGCGCTCTAAAAAAATCTTGGAAAGACTTTAAGTGAATTATAGCGAAGACAAACAAGGAAGCCTTGAATTATATTGCAAAAGACTGCTCACATATCATTATAATTGAGGTCATTAGTACATTAACACATTAAAGACTACTACCATTCAAGTTACATCATCACCTTCAGTGTTTGAAATTATTTGGAATATCGCTGAAGTGAAGAAAAATTTAATAGTTAGGACTTATGTTATCAATTTTATGATTTCTGGGATTTAATTCGGAATAACGTAAATTCTTTTACATTTTCACTTTGCATTAAAGGGAAATTATTTATTTGCTGACTTTACAAACGTGTTGCTTCTCACTCTTTTTTATGACTTATTTTAAGAATATAGAGTCGTAATAAGTAGTGTTGATAGATGTTTAAGTTTTTAACCGAACACTGTTAAGGCAGTTATGTAGCGAGTTATTGGCATAGTAAAATAGTATCTGGGTTCTGTAATGGATAAAAATTTTGTAAATTAATTTCTGTAGAATAATTTCACAGTGTATACTATCGTTTGCAGTGTGACATGTTTACATTAAGTTTCACGCATGGGTTAGATTCACCATAAATTGTTGACTGCTAGGGATGGAATTTGTTAAGTTTGGGGCATGAATTGAAGTTTAATTAGAACTCCCGCGGTTAACGGTTAGAACAAGTCAATTTTCTCTCAAGTCTCATTCATATGTGCAAATCTGCTTTCACGGAAGAAAACTATCGATTTTTTTCGAAAATGATTTTCTTTAAAAATGTTTAAATGTTTTAATGCCTAGCAATTCCCCCAAGTACTATCATTGCTTTGGGATGCTACTTAGATACATTAGGGATTTATATATAATATATATTCAAGACACATATCATTCTAGCGGTGGTGTAAATCTTCAAAGTTATATCTAGAATATAAATTTATTCAAGGCAAGTAATTCGTTAAAGCACACTGAGGATTCTCGCTGTATTATGTAAGCATGCGTGACATGTAAAATGTTTCATTTAGCATTTTATGTTCGCTCTCCATTGTCGCTGCACAAAGGGATATCGTTTCTCTAGCTATTTCTGTGTGCTTCTTGCACTAGTGATTTTAAATTTTGATGTTTTACATTTTTTGACTGTTAGCGTCCAATTCATTGTGATTTTGGATGGTAGTACATAAAAAGAACAAATTCATAGTATTTGAACTCTTAGTACGTGTACTAGTGAATGGAGAAAGCTTGAGTTTGTATTTAGAACCTTGATTCCAATTCATTCTCAATTGCATTTGTTAGCATTATTAGGTATCGTCGGTACTGCACGAGTGTTTGTGAAAATATCGTCGTCTCATTTTTATTGTTCAAGAATACCAAACTTTCCATGAAAAACCTAAACATTGTTCAACGCCAGATGTTATAAGAATGTTATAAATGAAGTCTTTGAGATAAAGTAAAGAGTTTGGATGGTACTAGAAAAAAAAAGTTATGGTTACTCTAGCATTTTATAATGTAGGCTACTTATTGAAGTGAGTTTGTGTGTCAGTGTTTGTGGGATTTTTTTTGGTGTGATTTTGTGTTTTGGATTGTTAAGGTAGCTTTAACAATTTTGCAGCCATACCGCTGCGATGTCGGTAGTGTGGCGGTACGTAATGATGTCTAATACTGGGGCATCATGCTGTAGACATGTGGCATCATGTCCCACAAAGTCACATGATCATGACACCAGGCTGACCAGTCCAAACACTAACCTCTTAATGTGAGCGCCAAGTGGGGCTGATATTAGTACCATTTTTTAAAATAAGTATTTGTTATGACTTCAAACCCTCGACCTCCAACATTCTATACGGCAAGCACTAAGGCCCAGAAGCGGTCTAGTTTATGAAAGATACGGTTTCTATTATAAAACAAACAAAACAAATAAAAAATATATATTTAAATGCATCGCCAGATGTTATAAAAATCTTTCATTAAATGATATTAACCAAGGCTTGGAGCAATATTCTAAATTTGAGATTAATGAATCCACGGCAAATAAATTCAAAGATAGGCTAAATACTGTATGCCAGTCTGTCTGAATAGTAACCAAAGTGCAAAGAGTAACAGAAAGAAAGCAATGTCTCTGTAAGGGAACACATGATGCTTGTGTAAGAGATTTTGTTTGCTTGTGGTATCGAAATCGGTAGGAAATATGAGTAAGTGCTCTGGTATAATTGATATTGCACAGTGCATGATAGTACTGGAAATCGACTCCTGTAGCGCACATGGAACACTGTTGTTTTTATGGGAGAGATAAATATGTTGGCCTTGCCACTTATATCCGTCACAGAAGCATGTCTTTGTAACATGGTATGTTTGCCACCAACAATGAGAGGATAGAATCGTCTGTCGTTTTCAGATTTAGTTCATTCGCATTGATAATTTTAAATGACTGAGAAATAAAAGATCAATCTGATATCGAGGCGTATATGTAGCTGTAGTCTTTGCGGAGAAAAGCCTATCCAATTTTCAATTAAGATGTCTTTTGTTTGGCGTTTGCAGTAAGTCCGGCAATTGAAAGTTCATTTCGAGGTAATCATACGCATGAATGAGAGACAGCAGAACTTTAATATTTGCCTGAGGAACATCTTTTTCCGCGAAAATTATCTTTAAGTGCAATTTCTCTTTTCGGTATAACTTCAAAATTGAAGCTTCGGAAATTTGTTTGCACCAGTGATTTCCAATCAAGGAAATTGATTATCAGCTCTTGTCTGCAACCGGAACCGTATGCCCCTCTGCGTACTATTATTTATTTTTGAGGAAGAGATGTGTTGTTTTCCCAAACTAGTCATTATGTAAGCAGCCACAAAATCGCACACATACACACACACACACAAACATATATATATATATATATATATATATATATATATATATATATATATATATATATATATATATATATATATATATATATATATATATATATATATATATATATATATATATATATATATATATATATGTTCGTTGAAAAACATACAAACATGCATGCATACATACATACATACATACATACATACATACATACATACATACATACATACATACATACATACATACATACATACATACATACATACATACATGCATGCATGCACGCACGCACGCACACACACAAACATACATACATACATACATACATACATACATACATACACATACATACATACATACATACATACATACATACATACATGCATGCATGCATGCATGCATGCATGCATGCATGCATACATACATACATACATACATACATACATACATACATACATACATACATACATACATACATACATACATACATACATACATACATACATACATACATACATACATACATACATACATACATACATACATACATACATACATACATACATACATACATCATGCGGATACTGATGGACTCCGTAATCTTTATACGCCAGATCAATCGAGTTCTTTCTCTCGACTCGAAAAAACAAAAACAAAACAACAACAAGCGCGAATACAGTTGTGCATTTGCTACATCGGTATCACGGCTATTATTAGCTAGTCAACAGTTAATTGATCCATATTGTAATCAGTATTACCCGTTCATATTTATTTTTTCCTCTAATGTTTCGTACAGGTCAAAATAAGGAATGTTACGTGTATTTAGCAAAAAATCAGCATCAAAGCCTTAGCAGGAAGAATGGAAAAGCTAACGTGTGTGATTTATGCCGATTTTGAAATGTTAAAATTCCAGAGATTTCATTGAAATGTCCAGATTTCAAGATAAAATTATGATGATTGTATTAGATGTTGTGTTCAAGTTATTGCCTAACACAACTAAGACGATCTCGGTACAGCTGAACTTACAACATATTTATTGGACGTCATCAATTATGTTATTCTGAGGTATTGTCAAACACAAATGTATATATTCATACCCCCCAATATGTACAAAAATGTCGGTAGTATGGGAGGAATTCAATTGGTCTAATAAAGCATATATACCCGCCCCATTTTACTCATTCCAAATAATTAGTAATACAGTTTTCTTGAACTGTATCATAACGGCCATTTCTAAAGGTTCGATCCTTACATCAGACTTGTTGATTTCGGTGACAGCACATAAATAGTTTCAGATTGGAAGTATAAAAGAATAATACTGATTTAATATCCGTATCGAACCCCAAATCAACTTTGATAATTGAAAAAAAGATATGCAATACAGTGGATTAGACTAGTGTTAGTAATAGCTATTATTGTATGTTCATTTTTTTTTTCTCCGTTAACTTTACATTGTCAGAATCGTTCAATATTCCCCAATATTGGACACTTTCATATTGCACTCCTCGTACTTGAAGCACGTGAGCGAGCGGTATGCTATGAAGTTATAAGATCGGTGGGAGGAGCTATATGCGCATGAATACTATTATTGTGTATTGAGGGAATCTACGGTTGTGAATTTTACTATTATAATAATAAAATAATAAATTGCATCATTAAATAGATTTGGCTGTGAATTTTATTCTTAAGTCTTCGGTAATGAAACAAAAAATGAGTATATAATTAAAATGTTACCACATTTGAATGGAAAAAAATATTAACTTTTTTCGGATGGATATACAGTACTTCCAAGGTCATGCAGTATTGCCAACCGAAAAACTAGTTTATATTTTCCCATACAAATGCAGTAACCTATATCTTTTCAGAATTTTATTTATCTGCCAAGATTTTTTTAAAATTATGTGATAGATAGATCGATATATTTTGACTGTATCTTGTAAAATTCATTCACAATAACACAATAATACACCTTCATTAAGTTTTGCTTTGTTCAATATTTGTTGGATACTCTAGACCTAATTGAATCAGACTACGTCCAGTTCTTTTAATACATGCTTTTTGCATTTTTTATGTATGAAATTGTAGCCTGTATGTTCCTTATAAAATACTATGTCCAGGAATTAATACCTTCCCAATTCACCATATTTTAAGACTTTATAAAACTGGTAATTAATCAATATAATCCCATTTTTTATTAAGCCATGGTTTTGTTATTTTCTGAATATGTGTTGACGCTCTCTACTTATATGAAGAGCAAGACAATAGATGCTGAAATTACTAAGGGACATATTTAACATTTTACTCTTTCAGCTTTTCAGAATGCGCTGCTCTCTTCTTCAGAAATGGAAGTAAATATGCCACGTACAGGTATTTATAACAGCTCAAACAATATCATTTGATATGACGACAATGTTGGTCTTGTTTTGTAGCCGAAAAGTTGTTGTTGTTGTAGGTTTAAAGCAATTTTTCAGCACACAATAGGCTATACATGACGGTCAGTTTTAATAGTGGAGGAATAATCCAGGAAAACCCAGGAAAGAAACACCCACCCACGAGAAGCTCCTGTCAAGCTTTCTTACATACACACATTGGCCGAATCAATGCAGACGGAGGTGAGATGGCAGTGATCTGTAACAGAGAGCGCGTTTGACCACTGGACCACTCAGGGTAGCTGAAAATGTGTTTAGCTTTTATACCCGCTTATAAGACGATTCAAACTGCAAACATTCATAGAACCCGATCCACAATACGCCGGCAGATGATTAGGGTCTGTTATTGATCTGCAGATTAATCCTTACAGGTTACATATAAGTAGAACTTGCGGCGCATAATGCGAGGGCAGATCGGGGTCTGTGCAGTTTGCTATTCGAATCGACTTTTAAGCGAATATAGACGGTTGTGATGTGTCGAATTTTGAAAACTCTTAGAAGCTTTGGTTAAAGGAATTGTATCAAAGTCAACTTAATTAAAGTAGAAAGGGCTAGAGATAGTTAGATGATTATTTTCATTTCATCTCTGAACGTCAAAAGGGAATTCGTTCTAGCCGGCGTAACATGACTGAGTCAGATGCTATGGTACAAGAGAATGACATAAGACCCTTCCCCCAAATCGACCGGTTAAGGGCAGGAGATGGCTATAGATGATAGTTCAAAGTAATGATTAATTACGGCATGATTAGTTGTTTAGTTGTCTTGTCAATCCAAAAATTCTACGGAACAGGTTTAGGAAACAGTCTATTCCGATTGGTTAATATGGATTTATGGGCGTAACTCTGTAAGAAATTAAAGGTTTTACTTTAGGAAAATTCAGCAGTCTTTAATCTTTCGCGAGGAAAGTTAAACGATTCCAGGAGATCGTGTAATACGTTATCTAGTGAATTGGCAGTAAAGCGGGAGGTTTTGTCTCAGCAAGTAGGCAAACTCTACATTCTGAATTCGTAAAAGGTACGTTTTCATTATAGAGTAAGGGGCCAGATAGTTGTCTCAGTTAGGAGACGTACTATACGTGAGGTTCGTGGAAACCAATAAATAAAACGGCAAGAGGAAACAGCTTTCCTGGATTCACATGAGAAATCCCTGAAAAATCACAGGACCAGAACAAGTTCTACGCAGAAATCTAAGTCCAGAGACGAAACAGCTAGACAAAGATCGGCAGAGCAGGGACGAACGGAAGTCTTGATGTCCGCATAAAATAGGTGATGAAGTCTCTCATCGTTGCACTCAAAGGTCACATCTCATTGGCAATGAATATAGCAATTTAACGTTGAAAGTAATTTTACATTTAAAGAAATTTGTATTGTCTTTTTTTGAGTACATGCTAGTACCATTTTCCTTCTTTTGTAACCAAGTCATTGATTTCTTTTCATTTTAAATTCTGTTGATAGACTGATTAAATTTTATATTTGTTCATTGAAAGGGGGCTCGTTTTGTTATTTCTTCAATATACTTGTTCAGTGATCTGCATTCTTCTTTCTATCTATCCACACTGGGTAAAGTACACCGCGGAGGTCATTCCCTAGCAACGAACCGTAGTGAAAGAGGTTGGTGTGTTTTGCACGCCGCCAATTCACCACAACGGTATGTCGGTATATCGTATTCTCTTGCAGAGACGGATCTCCGCCGACCACAATAATGCATTCCTAAACATTTTATCGTGCAACAGATTTGAATGAAAATATTCTGCTGAGAATGTAATTTCTTTGTCGATTTGGGACTTAGATTTACAGAAGAAAAAAGTCAAATATTTGCATATTCTTTGCACAACACGTTGATTCTTTAGCATTGTCATTGAAACAATTTAAACTGCATATTAAGAACATTTTGGAATTTGATGAAGGAGATACTCTTCAATTCCCGACATTTTCTTTAGAAGAGTGGGGGTTTTTGCGCATAGAGAAGCTGTGATTAATGTCAAATGCTTCATTGGCATGCAGATTATCGGACAAAAGATAGTTCCCGAATGACGTCATCAGCAGCCCACTTTTTGGTATGCTGGCAGATTTACCGTTGAGTTTGTATTGTAATTGGAAGCTGAAAATAAATTCATTGAATATCAAGACACTTACATAAAATACATACATAAACAGAACACACATCAGGCTTTCTGTTGGTATCTCTATTTGTAATTTACAGATTTGTAATTTACAGGTTGATTTTACTTGCTCAAAATGTTCTGAACGCATTTGTGGTGGTCGCACATAAGAGAAACTGCCAGGTTGCCCATCGTCCAAGTAAAATGGACAGAATGTCGTCTGCTAGTCATATTATCGGGAAGCATCTGTATCACTTCAGTCTAAATCAGTATTTTTTTTTCTCAACCTGTTCTGAACACACGTGTATTTATTAACCATTCAAGTTAATTACAACGTTTAACACTGGATAATTTTTACAAGGATATCTCTAAAATATAGTGTCTAATCTGCGTCCCTTTCTTTAAAATATCTGATATATGTATTGGAGTGTTTTTATTTTCACCGCAGTAGTCTCAAACTTTTAACCAGTTCGAAATAAATGGAAGAAAGTAAATCAGTTAAAAGAAATGCAAAAGTCACGACAAATGAACAAGTGGAACTTTATAAATATTTAAAGGCAAAAATTGTCAAAAAGTACCAACGCGAAAATTTCGCCAAATACGATATTTGGACAGATGCATCCGATTCTGAAAATTAATTAATATAATTAGATTAAATAAATATAATTCGATTTGAAATTATTTCGGAATATTAACAATGCAAGTTACTTTCCTCCTACCTTTTATTTAAATCTAGCATATTATATTTATAGTTTTTATATCCTTTGCAATCTTTGTTAACAAATTAAATGTTTAAATGATGAAATTTATTTTGTTCTTGTTTTAACTCATGTGTATGTGTGTTTTGGATTTTTAACGTAGCTTTAGGAATTTTTCAGTCATATCGCTACGTTGTCTGCAATGTGGCAGTTTACAGTGATGTCTAACACGAGTCATCATGCCGCAGTCATGTAGCATTATGTCCCTCTATGTCACTTTATCCTTACACCAGGTCGACTAGTCCTAACACCAATATGTTAACGCTGAGAAGCTGTTGTGAATAGAAGAGATGATTTCACACATTTAACATGCATACCTTATTAGGAAATAAATCCCGATTATATTTCAAATGATAAAGTGTATATTTCTAAATAGATGATATTATCCAATCACTGTGTGAAAACTTTACAAGGATCGTACAATTCGCGGCGTCTGCTCCCAAACCCACCCGTGTCATAACACTTTTGAAGCCCGTAGACATTGAGAATGGCGTATATCTATCTGCTGCTTGGAGTGTTTATCTCTATTTCGCAATGGTCGATAATGTCAGTTTGTTTTCCTTGTCTGAAAGATGAAATCTAGTACACGTTTGAAAGTGAGAGTATATTTGTATGTTTATAAACCTGATACTTAGATAGACAGATGTTTGACTGCACGGAAATTATACAATTCCAGGTGAACTGACCAATATCGGGCCATAATCCGTTTAATTCAATGATAACAGTGTCTCCCATCTCACTCCAGCAGCTTTTTAAAACTCCTTTTCGGTTCGCAATATTTGCATCATATATGTACAATGTTGATATCTGAACATAATAACTTGTGAAAAATAGTTCGTGTTGTCGTTGAGCAGAATTTCTATTTCGCGGTAAAAAGACGAAAGATACAAACATTATTCCACATAAGCAACCTTGTGAACATCTATGTATGCTAAAGAACATACAAATAGATAGACCTGCGCAAGTAATTTTCCTCTGTATACGGATCAAGGGTTAGACATGCGAATGTAGAGCTGGTAAACGATGTTCAATGTTCTAAGCGACGGAAAATCGCCGGCATTTCAGGCGTTAGACTTGACACTATGTAAAACAGTCAATTAATAAGCGTCACATACACTAGACTTGACACAAAGTAAAATAGTTGATTAATAAGCGAAAAAGTAACGTGGCATATCTTTTTCATACACACCTGCAATGGGATGTGTTTATCGTCTGCATGGCTTATAATTTTTTTTTTGTACACATCATTATGCATTCAAACGACTTGGATGATTCATTGGCATAGAAGTGTAAACGAGAGCTGCATTATTTCAAGAAAATGTTATACTTTCATCTATGATCATTCAGAACATCTATATAATCCCGTAACTTTCTGGATTTATTCCTTTTGAGTGCATTTTTATATATACCACCATTGATGCTGTATTCTGAAGATTCCTTTTTTTTTCAAACCATTTAGATTACAAGAAAAAATAAGGATAAATGGTTGGAAAAAGTAACAATGTTCTTTCCACGAATACTTTGCCACATAAGTTTGGAAAAAAAATCAGTGATTGTTCTATATCGAACAACACGAGCCTTGTTCTGAAGTTTGTGTTCGCTAACTGCGAGCCAGTTGTAAGCTGCAATTCTTGTAATTCTCTCTCTCTCATTGGTTGGATTTGTTTTGTAATTCTCCTCTATGATTGGTTGGATTTAATTTGTGGGGGGTCTATGACAGAGAAACTTATGCAGACTATTTAAAGCCAAGGCCACTGGAGTAAAGCGCATGCCCAGAAATATACCAGCGGTATACATTTAAAGTTTCTGAAAGTATAAAAAATTTTTTATCACTAACACTCGACAACAAGAAAAAAAAAAAATTAAAAAAATCACTGGACAGGGTATACGTAATTTTACAAATTTAAAAAGTCTCAGCCAGTAACTCTACGAAGACAAATATCAATACTAAACGGAATAGCAAAGATAAAACAATAATTTGAAACTTTTTTTCGCAATAAAAGTACAATATCGAGAGGAAATGGTCATTTAAGCTAAGTTGTTTGGTACTTTGATTTTGTTTTCAAAAGTCACTTCCTTTGGTAAAAGATTATATAGGATTTTTCACAAAAGTTTAAAATTTGCTAAAAATTTAGTTCTAGATATATGTTCTAGACATTTCGCGAATATATATATATATATATATATATATATATATATATATATATATATATATATATATATATATATATATATATATATATATATATATATATTAAAGCAGCTTTGAACGCATGGTGGGTACCTGATGGAAGTGAAAGGAAATCCTTACATGATTTCAACAGAAAACAACATAATTTAATGGCATAATACTCAACTTAATATCAGATTGAAAGTGATTGGATACTGATGTAGTTGTGCACATAAAACGATGACGTAAAATACAAACCTGAAAAGACTTGCCAATCAAAGCACATGTAATAGTTATCTAAATTAATTTCAACATAGTTATTAAATTATTGGTGCCTTGTTTCTGAAAATGTCAGCGCACAGTTATGATAGTGTGACATTTGTATTTCTGAACATTTGGACAATAAATTTGAAAGTAGTGCTAATTATCAATGGCTGAGGTGCATACCATGATTCTAAAGCTAACCACAAAATAGCCTCATCAAGGTTAATATTTTTTTCTTTGCTCTCCATTCATGAACTTCAAGATAAATTGACGAAAGAAGAAAAAAATGAAGACACGTTATTTTTGTCATGCTATCTGATCATTAATGTTCTTGTGAAATCTTTTAGCAAGAAATGTGATGTACAACGCTAAATTGCAATAAAAGCTTTTATATACTGCTTACACTAATGCACTGTTTTCTTTGATCCGCTCTATCTTAATAAGACCCAATCAAATAAATAAACAACTGCAGCGATATTTTGTCATAATTATGAATTTATGACGATATATCATGTTTCTGCCTGTTGGAAGGCTTTGCAGAACCAACTGTTGTTTTACTAAGAAAATATATTAAGAGTATCCGGGTAAAAAATTCTGCATTTTAAGAAAGTAAAAAGAAAATAAAGTAGCAATAAATAAATAAAAATGAAAAAAAAAACAAACAAAACAAACAAGCAATAAAAAAATAAAAAATAAAACAAAACAACAATAACAGCAAGCAAACCGATAAAATAACACAAACAAGTAGAATAATGCGTTCATACGATTATTTCACAGTGTGTCTAATTACCAAAGATAAAAAATGTTATATTATAAACTAATATTATTAGTTTTCTTCTGCCATGAGGCGTAATAACAAATTATATCTATTAATTTATTTTGATCTTGTTGCTCTGTGCCACAGTACCTTTCAAATGATTATTCTCCAAAAGTCTTACGTATAACGTGGTGTCAACGCGTCCATGTGCAAACCGACTAGTTGCTGAGTGTCAATACATTTTTGTGCAAGCCAACTAGTTGCTAAGTGTCAATACGTCTTTGTGCAAACCGACTTGTTGAGTGTCAATACGTCTTTCTGTAAACCGACTAGTTGTTGAGTGTCAATACGTCTTTCTGTAAACCGACTAGTTGTTGAATGTCAATACGTCTTTCTGTAACCGACTAGTTGTTGAGTGTCAGTACTTCTTTGTGCAAACCGACTAGTTGCTGCTTCAGGTCACTTTAAAAGCATCACTTCAACTTATGCTACGGATATTATTTAGATTGACATCATAGGGCACTGTATCCCATTTTGCTAGAATTGGCCTTGACCGGTGAAGGACGTTACTACGTTCTATATTTAAAATCATAACTCACAAATCTTATTACTACTCTATCAAATCGAACGCAAAAACATGACTATATTAAGCAGATTTCTTTTATATTTCATTTATTATTTCACATTAAAAAAAATAAAATCCTGTGAATTAGTTCAAATTTCAGACGCATGAAGACCAGATTATTTATGTCAGACTCAAGCTTAGACATAACATATAAAAATAACAAAGTTTTTTTAAAAAATCTCATGAATACGAGTTGTGTGCATTTTCGTTATTGATAAGCATCGAAGTGAGGTTGATTCTTTATTAAAAAGGGAGTCAGCGCTTAAAAATGCATAAATATTGTCAGACTATAACATATATGTTTTTTAATTAATAAGTAAATTAAGCAGTGAAGAATGTCGTGTCTTGGATAATCAAGCAAACAGAATCAATGAATATCAGCCGATACAAGACAAACAAATAATCCAATTTCTAATGAGAATTTCTAACGTCCTAATTTGTTGCTGATATTTCTTTTCTTTTTTTAAAACATTTCAAGTCTCCGGTGTACTAGCGTCTGTAAGATGCACAGTGCACAAATGCTCCTTATTTTCACAGTAGCTCTTTTTCTAAAACACTGGAAGGCAGTAACACGTACATGACGACTTTGGGCAACTTAGGTCTAAATACATCCTGATTTTCTGCTTCGTGTGCTCCCCTGCTACGTACTCCTCTGTTCGAATAATAAATATATCGTGAAGGAAAAGCAGGGTTGATCTTTTGGGCCTCAGATATCATTCATAACGTGATAAATTTGGCGGTTAAATGATACATAAATGTCTTCTTGGGTGGAAGTTCGAATAGTACCGTCTAATATCGTAAATATATTATCGCGATCGGCATATGTTACAAACATGTCTTCGTGAGGAAAAGGTGAAGAGAGCACAAATAAAATTAGACATTTCAAATAAAGAACAACAAATGATAACATATATTAAAACATTAGATATGCTGTACGCAGCGACTATGGCCACATAGAGAGCACGTGACTTTGTTCCCACCTGAGTGTTAACATTGATAGATGAGTGGATCAGAAGATCAGGCGAATCAGAGGAACTCGGAAGCGGCTAGTAAGCTGGATGTCATTGGTTAATCTGGAAGGGCAAGAATGTTTTTTTTTCTTTGTTTCTGCTGAAAATTTATTTGCAATAAAGAAATCATAATTAATTTTATAACTGCATCACCATAGATACAAGCAGTTACTGAGGTATGAAGTAAAAATCTTACGCATACCAGAAACAAGTATAAATAAAATATATAGTCTAATCTGGTCAAGCTGTCTTGTATGATCTTTCATCTTGAATATCGAAAAATGGGTGCGTACTATTCAAGATTAAACTAAGGCATTAAACCTTTCCTATCATCATGCACCTTACCCATCGAAGCCCCGTCTTCAGGACCGTTTTGAGTACGACACCATAATTATTATAAACTTGACAAGTAAAGAGCATGATAATTTTGCAACAATGATTGCTCCCTTGGTGTCTCAATAACTTCTGCAGACGACGGATTATTCCTGAGGTTATAACTTAGAAGCTGTTAATAACTTCACCCGTCATTGCTTTACGGATAACTTATTAAACCGTAAGATTAGGGCTTTTGGGGTATGTGTATTACAAAGCCACTTACGTTTACGTCCCGAAACTGACTTAAAAGATGAGAAATTAAACCATGTCCGGTCCTAGGGCAAGGCGAACGAGGCCCAGAGCTTCTTCGCAATGCAATTTTGTTTACTTGGTGTCTCGTGCTCATCGCATGCTGCCTTGGGCCCCGCACATCCTAGAACCGGTCCATATTAAACGACATCATTAGTAACGATAAAATGGGTGTCAGCACAACTGTTCTTTTCCAATATCGTTGGTATAATATAAAAAAAGAATCACTTAAATAACAAAAGGAGAGTTGGGTCATCACCTCACATGTAGACAAACGAACCTCAGGGTGTTTGAATTCTGCTTTAGAGAGTGAAGTATAATGTGTTTGGAGTAAATATAGCAACATGCCACAATAGTGTTTGATTTTTGATAATCATGACACAAGCCATAAAATAAACTATCCTTAGCAACATGAGCGGTATGAATATGCGAGCCCAAGCAGAATGGAGTGTGAATACACAGGGATGATTGAGCGGAAAGTGCAGGGCAAATCGTCCTTTAATGTGGGTTAGGTAGTAACAACGAGAACCCGACAACATCGATAACCGAACGCTGATCACTGTACCAGAAGAACTACATGACCATATAGTCGATTGTCGGGACCAGACCGTGTAACCTACAGTTGTGTTTTGGACAGAACGGAGGCCCCAAGCAGTGAATAATCATTATGCAAGCAAGATATTATAATGAAAACTAGAATGACCTATCCCTATACAAACGTGACCTCCATTACAAACAAGTGTCCCTTTTTCAGGTACTGTGAAACCTACCACAACGATTGCATTTAGCTAATTATCATCTGACCTTTGAAGCTTTTTCTACTTTGTCTGGTTTAATGTTCTCTATACAAGTCGTGTATTAAACGTCACCTGCTTTCTACGCTCAGTAGTGTAGTGTTTCTTAATCAAGCAGAAGTATCTTACTGCTTTAAGTGGTCACTTAAACAGGGGCCCGGAGTGACCGAGTGGTTTAAAGAGCTAACCGTTGCTGACCGTTGCTATCTCACCTCTGTCTGTGTGGGTTCGAGTCTCGGGTTCGGCCAATGTGGGTATGTGAGAAAGTTTGTCAGTAACTTCTCGTGGGTCGCTGGTTTTCGGGGGTTCTTCCTTCACCAATTATACTGGCCGCCATGTATAGCCTTTCTTGTACTGAAAAATTGCGTTAAACCCTACAACAATAACAACAACAAAACGTGATTCACAGCTCTGGAGTCGATTGGCAAATGCAACTTTTAATTAACAATTCTCTCCATGGCTATTTTAAGAATGTAATAATCACAATATTGATTAGAAAATTCGTTAGTGTGTACATACTATGCTAAATCGCCATTCTTGTAGCCCAACCCCAAACCTGACCCAGTTTTGGTGGGTGGGGATCGGGGGTACTGATACCTATACAAAATATATTCACCAGTGAAGTTTAAGAGCGAATGAATTTTACCTGAATTTGTCCAAGAAAACAGCTTAAAAACGGGAAAAGTTTAAAATTCTTTAGATCAGACCGGAAAAGGGTTTTTGGATCTATTAAATGTGTGGACAAGCTTAATGCTCATCAAGCATGACTACTCAAAGAAAACCTTACCCCCCCTACCATATTTAAGTATTAAACGTTAATGTATAATGAAAGAAAACAACCAAAAAGGATTAATACATCACCGTAAGGAGACAATGTAATCTATACATGTCACAAATAGTATAATAGACTCAATATTGCCTGTACACAAACTGATTTTTAACGTCATTAGCGACGCAAGAGTTTTACGTTATTGTTTAGGAGAGATTTATTCATCAATTTATAAGAAAGACGGAGGTACTTCTAATCTGGACAATTGCAGGCATATAACCATTCTGAATTATTTCGGGTACCTATTTACATCCATTTCTAGATTGATTTTAGTACGGCGTTTGCACCGAGATTTTGGAAAACAACGTCATCAAAATTGAACCGATGACATTTATAGCGTATATCAAGATCACAAATACTGAGTTAACTTTTCTAACAATACTTGTGAATGTTTTGAAGGTCATTATGGGTCGGGAGAAGGATAACATTATCACATGTATTTTTCATGGATGGTACGTACCACTGTTACCAATTAACTGTGGGTCTAGTGGTTAGAGCGTCTGCCTCGGATGCGGGAAGTCGTAGGTTCGTTTCCCGGCCGAGCCATACCAAAGACTTACAAAAATGGTACTAAGATCTGACACACTACAGACATTGTAGCGATATGACACACACATCACACACACATCACACACACACTCACACACACACACAGACACAGACACAGACACAGACACAAACACAAACACACACACACACAAACACACACACAATTAACTACATTTTTTTTTTCTGGGGGAAGAATTCTTCTAAGGCAATGGAACATAATATAGAACAACAAATAAAAGCTTTTCAAATTTTTGCAGACGAATATGTAACTTACATTGACCATTAGGTCTCAAAGTCAAATTCTTGGATCATACTGTAGTTTCTATTTTTCTATAAGCTGGGACATTTGCAGTTATAAAGGTTCGGAGCAAACACCGAAAAGTTCACACGAAATTTTGTTTTGAAAAGAATGACGCATTTAAGTAAAAAAAAAAACTCCATTATTATAGACGAAACTTGGAAGAAACCTTCTCCTACTAACATAAGCTCTGGTATGATAATGTTTGGTCATCTGTTTTATTTGGTAAACAAAGCAAACTTTCCAATTAACGTTGTGAATTCCTACTAAATCTGGATTATGCAAGAATAGATGGGTCATGTACATTATGTATGTTCTTTGATTGTACGGTAGAAATGATATTTGACAGTCAAAAGAGTCGATAATGAGAGTTTACAATCCTCTTCAAAAGACCAAACTAATCGAATTTTCAAGCATGATATCCTATTTCCAAACGTTCCTGAAACTAATAGCAAAATCATCTGACCACTGTATTGTATCTACTTAGATTCGGTATGTTTGGTAACACTTCCCGTTTCATAATTACTCTGTTTTGTATCAATACGGTCTGGGTAATTCAAACCTAAACCGTCTTCTTGGTAATGCACCGTACTGTATACAATACTACAGATCTAAACATCGATATGACAAAGAAACGAAAAGCGATACGGAACATCTGGAGTCAGAGCAGACACAACACGGTACCTAGGTACTGGAAGATGGAAAAATAAAGATAATTTAGGTAAGAAACAACCCTATGTAAAAGTGATAGACTGCGATATGAATTTCGTTTTCATTTTTAATGCCATTATTTCATCAACGACATCTGTATTTACATTTTCCAACAGATAGAAATGCAATACTTGACGCAATAAATATTGAAATTGCAAAATAAATATTACCTTTATTGTAGCATATGACATATCAATTGTTAGTTTTTATGTATAATTATATTTACCCCGAGTTTTCATTAATACATTAGCAATAAGTTAATTTACCTGTCTTGATGCCACTGACTTGTTTAGATATTCTGAATTATTTTATTTTGTAATATTAATTTTTATTTAATTTATTACTTTTAATTTTTTGGGCAGTACCTTCTTCTCCCTATTCTTGTAGGCATCTAAGTCTGTATGCTTAATATTTTACTTTGTTCATTTTTTTTATCTCCCTACATGTCTATATTACCATACAGTAAATGTAATAAATGATCTTTTTCAGACTTTGTGCTTGTAAAAAATTATCCATGTTTTTAAACTGATATCCTAATTATTAAATATATACATGTATTACGGTCCCTGATATAAATTTTGGCTCGAGAACCTATTGATTCAATGTAAGATTTTTTTTCTGTTTTGAGCTGTTATGGCTAGCTTTAATTAGCATTCACTTGTCCTTCACGAATATTTGTATGTTTCATATCCCGTGCTGATTGCATGCAGTGTAATGCATTTGTGGTTAAATGCATCAAACAATTTAAATCGTTATCACCCCGACAACACATGTGATAGTTTCATGAAATTTTCAACGCATGCATAAAAAATCTTTCGGTCAATCACCTTGATTTTTTTTCAATTAATTCCATCCACACACCCAACTACTTGATTTTGTTTCTGATATAACAATGCTAATTAGTGGGTGTATCATTTTCCTAAAATCCGACAGGTCAGTTAAGCCAAGACAGGGATTAACCACTTATCAAAGTGCTCAGGATACTAGTTTTCTTTTCTCTCACTTTTTTTTACGGTTACAATTAAGTTGCAAGTCGTTGTTGTCTGTAAATGATACGCATCCTTTGTACAGACACGACCTAGTTAGGATGACGTTAAACAGATACCGAGATATAAAAACACGAACTTATTGCTTTAACTTAATTGGAATCGATGAGGATATTCTCACGAGTGGTAGCAATATTGTCTATATCAGTCCTATAGGGCTTTGTATCCCAGCCGGTGATCAGTTTGTCATATGGCAACTCATACTAAAACTCGTTTCTGACAAGATATCAGAAAAGAAATGACTGAAAATAAACAATTCAACACTTTGTCTATAGAGGGTGGTTATGACAGGCTAAACAAAAAGTAGGAAGAAAATATTTTCTAACTGAACTATACCACGATTTACGATATATACATGACATGTACCTAAGTAACCATAATGGGCTTGGAACCAAAATGTTAATTCTGGTTTACAAAATTTTTTTTTCTTCTCTTGAGCAACGTTTGGATTTCATTCATAATTTATCCTTTAAATTAAAATGTTTTAGTCATGGGGTCATGGGAGCAAATATTGCAGAGGTTCTTTATTAAGCTCAAAGTAAAGTTAAATCTGGAAAAACATTTTTTTATAAAAAATCCCACATTGAACAAAATGACATTCTGATCTCTAATTGTAGTAATAACGAAAACTACAATCTCACAAAGTCTCTCAAAGTCAAATAATGTTTGTCGAAATAATTTCTACGTTTTTGATAACCCTTCCAAAAACAAACACACAAACGAACAAACACATAAACATAAGAAACACACAAACGCACAAACAAAACAAAACCCATAAAAAATATGAACTAGTCAGAACATTTTTGCATTTCTTTCTTAAATTATATAATTGGTTGCAACGTTCCAGAATAGTTGAATAAATATGACCTTTAGGTGCAATTTTAATATGTGCCACGGCGAGTGATCTTTCTTTGGTCACCTGCCCTGCGTTTGTGTATACAAACGAAACTATTGATTGAAAGAGTATGAACTTCTGTCCTGGTGATGCATACAATTTCCAGGTCCATTCAAACGCATTCATCTTTGTATTAGCCTTACGTTGGATATTAGTGTTTTCTGAATAAGCAACACTGGTATGTACTAGATAATGACATAATTTATACGCTTTTCTCTGGCTTAACGTTCAAGATCATATATTTATCAAATCCATTTTGACTGGCACAAAGTATGAGATCGGCATTCAGCTACATTTAAACTGCTCAACAACTACTGCTTTAGAATATTATTCACTGCTGTGACAAGGTCAGCAAGTTCCCGGATTAACATTGGATCTAACATTTTGACGTGAAAGAAATAAATCGGTGTCAGATGTTTCGTCTGCAGCCATAAATGAAACATTCACGGCTTTTCACATTCCCCAACAAAAGTCACCAGAACGAAAGTAAAACCTCTGCCTCAAGTTTGTTCTAGGCCAATAGTTAGACAAGTTTATTATAGGCCAATAGTTAGACAAGTTTATTCTAGGCCAATAGTTAGACAAGTTTATTATAGGCCAATAGTTAGACAAGTTTATTCTGGGCCAATAGTTAGACAAGTTTATTCTAGGCCAATAGTTAGACAAAGTTTATTATAGGCCAATAGTTAGACAAGTTTATTATAGGCCAATAGTTAGACAAGAGTATTATAGGCCAATAGTTAGACAAGTTTATTATAGGCCAATAGTTAGACAAGTTTGTTCTAGGCCAATAGTTAAACAAGTTTTTTCTAGGCCAATAGTTAGACAACTTTGTTCTAGGCCAATAGTTAAACAAGTTTATTCTAGGCCAATAGTTAGACAAGTTTATCCTAGGCCAATAGTTAGACAAAGTTTGTTCGAGGCCAATAGTTAGACAAGTTTATTATAGACCAATAGTTAGACAAGTTTATTATAGGCCAATAGTTAGACAAGTTTATAATAGGACAATAGTTAGAAAAGTTTATTATAGGACAATTGCTAGAAATGAATGATCTTTAAGTGACATTAATGAATTCAGTAAAATGTAACTTGTATGAAGTACACACAAAACTACACTTCATTTTTTAAGTCTGGAAAATAAGTTAGGTGTATACTAAGTTCATTTCTTTTGATTACACATGGTTTTTTTGCGTTCCGATTTGAAGATTTACTTCCCTGATCAATTTATTCGTGTGTTTGAATAAATTTAAAGGGTGATGCTTAAACGTAATGCGTTTTGCTTGTTTTTTAACAGTCGTTAGTATTTAAGTTTGACAACTTCACCTGCGCGACTCTGTTTTCGTTTTACTCCACGTTACGGAGATTAAGATTTCATCTCACGTACGACGGGAGAATAATGGGATTTGTCGAAATCACCCTTTCCCAACGCACACTTTATTTTTTTTTTCAACTCTCAGATATGGTCAGAAAATGTATGAAACAACTATCCTATGGCAAATAAAAATGTTTTCGATTGCTCTTACCCTATTTATCGTATATCTATTACATGCGATTTACAATAAAGGGAATAGTGACTGATCCAGGCAAACCCTATGTCCGATGGGGTTTATGGCACACCCAAAAAAGGTCGTGGTATATATATATATATATATATATATATATATATATATATATATATATATATATATATATATATATATATATATATATATATATATATATATATATATATATATATATATATATATATATATATATATATATATATATATATATATATATATATACATAACACGAATTGTATGGTGTGCCTAATTGCATTTTACTACCCACTTAGCCCCTGACTCAACATTAGTAACCTGTGATCTGACTAGTTAAAAAAATTCAACAGGTAGTGGTATGGTAATGTCGCAAAGTATTCTTTCATCTAGAGAAGTGCTTAGATGAATACGGTTGCAACTTTTTCCGAGAAAAGATAATATGCTCTGTGTTTTAAAGGTTTTAAGCAAAATGCGCTATTTGTGCTTCTTTGCTTATTTTACTTAGAGTAACATTGCAAGTGACAGTTTCGAGTATTTGCATTGATGACACAAGCTTTACGTGCATAATGATAACACACGCTTTACGTGCATAATGATGACACACGCTTTACGTGCATAATGATGACACACGCTTTAAGTACATAATTACGGCATTTAGGGTCAAACTTGATGTGACAATCATGTCAAGATGTACCTTGTTATACTGCACTAGTATGAAACTTAACACAACGAAGAGCATTTGAATAAACACATCGAGTTCCGTATGTGCCAACTGGCAGGATCTGTCTTTTGTTTATTAAGCCGAAAGGTATGATCATATACGTTTCATTCAATACTGTCTATTTGCCTTTCTGTCTGTATATATTTATATTTAATTTATATTGTATGATTGACCTTTTTCCATTCTTGAGGGTATCAGTTTAGGCCTACATTGATTGCTTATTTCTTTTGGTAGACAACATATTACATAGCTTATTTTTGTATATGGTTGTAGCTTACTTTTAAAGATTACGATTATTTGTAGCTAAATATGTCTACATTAGGATTTGAATTCAGGACATTGGTTTTCCCATAGTAAATTCCTGATTTATTTGATGTCTTGATATGTTCTTGCCATTGCTCTTAATTAAAATTTAAGCAAAAGAGATGATTATATTTACAACTTAGAATGGTCTAGAAATACACTATTGACACTCATTCTGGTCCACAAATTGTGTCTTAGGTATTTATATTAGGGTTGATTACATTATTCCTATCTTAACATCGGAAGTGAAATCAGTCTTTTGGTTATGTTCTGTTTTCATTCGAGATGATTTATTTATTTAAATTATTCATTAGAATTACAGTGTCCTCATTACGTTCTGACTAAATCATTATTTTGAGATTATTGAGAGTTCATTTAGAGACATTTGTGATTATATCACTATGATACATCAAGACTGTAAGTACGTCAACAAAATTCCAGGCTATTGGCGCATCAGCACATTAAAAATTTGAATTCATTTGTAACACCATCGAAATTAATTTGGAATATTCTAGACTGTTGGACATGTGATTATAACGCTTATCACTTTTGGGGATTTAATTCACAATAATGTTCCTTCTTTTTAAATTTTTACTTTGTATTCGAGGAAATAAACTATTTTACAAACCTTATTGGTTTTCACTGTTTTCTTTTACTTAGTTTAAAACGATAGAGTCGTAACATTATCTATTTCAATATGTCTGTCTGTCTGTCTGTCTGTATGTATGTATGTATGTATGTATGTATGTATGTATGTATGTATGTATGTATGTATGTATGTATGTATGTATGTATGTATGTATGTATGTATGTATGTATGTATGTATGTATGTATGTATGTATGTATGTATGTATGTATGTATTTTTAATTTAATTAATACACAATCGAACTAAAGAAAGATGCATGTGTTATTGGTTGGTCTGAGCGGTACGTTTAACACATATTTGCCTATGGGACTCTCAGAACTAATTCAGTTCTCATAGTAAACCTATGCATACACAATGATATTAAAATTCAATAACTTAAACTTTCTGAGTGCTCATAATCAAATCAATATTTATCAGTATAGGCGAAACCTGGATGTCAGCTTTTGTGTAGCGGAAAGGATATGAACAACGGCATTTTTTTAGACCTGCATGTGTTTGAAACATGTGCTTTCAATTCCGCACCGAAGAGTCAGGTGATAATATTAGTAATGAGTGTTACACACTCAAGACTGTCAAAGAACTGAAATTCTATCAATAAAACAATGTTTCTATTCTTTTTCACTTGCAACTAGGATAAGCTCTCAAACGGTTCTTTTTCCTGAAACATAACTTACATTAACCATTTCTTTCCCAGCCAAACCCATATACACTCTATTTTATGTTCACCCATTTCCAGGTCGGTTCCCATTTTTCCATACCATCAGTACCGTGTGTCCTATATGTAACCCATGAAATGGCAGTTAAATACTGTTCACAAAGACACACCGAGGCAGGTGGACCAGTGGAGTCGAGATGGTCTTCATGGGTTTATAGCCGTCAGTCATTGGATTACGTGCTCTACCAATTGAACTACAGCGATTCTTTAAAAGGGCGAAATGAATTTTTGCAGTATATACCCCCCACAACTCTCAGTAATATTTGACTTATATGGACAAGAAGAGGACTATCATTACGATTCTCATGGTTTTTACGAAAATGAATAGTTTGCGATGATAGCTGAAATCAGAAACTGGCAGACTTCCTTCTGCCAGCAGCGATGATGACGGTGTGCTAACAGATACTGCAAGACTGCCTACTGCCCGCAGCCTTGATGACAGTGTTCCATCAGAAACTCCGTTTGATCCAAGCTGTTTTCTTCATCCTGGCTGGGTGATGAAAGTGCCACTCCTTACATTCTGCTTCATTAACCAAGAAGGAGATGATGTCTTCATTGTCTACGTTACGGTACGCTGTATATTAGTTTGTGACCAAAGTCAGGCGAGTTTAAATTTAGGTATGCAGAGGTAAAAGAACAACATTGATGGACAGATGCTATAATTGAGATCCTTTGCAAGAAACTGTGCAAAGTAAACACAGCTGATGAAGAAACAAGCAGCTATCTGTTTAACTCTTCAGGCTAGAGTTTCCCGCCCCCTAAGTACACCATCTCCCCGTATCATCTATTCATGCCTTAAACATGATGCTTTTGTTCTTTTGGGATTGAGAAATGCAGATTGTTTTCAGTTTATATGATGCAATTCATAACTGGCTTTTCTTTCCACAAATTTCTCGTTCAACAGCGGAACTAAAGCCTTTCTCAACTAAATGCAATTATATATATATATATATATATATATATATATATATATATATATATATATATATATATATATATATATATATATATATACACCCACACTCACCCACCCACACCCACACCCACACCCACATATATATATATATATATATATATATATATATATATATATATATATATATATATATATATATATATATATATATATATATATATATATATATATATATATATATATATTTAGAGCTTTACTTATTATTCCAGTTTCCAGTTTAACGGTTTAATTTGATGCACAGAATCAACACTCACATCTGACTTTTTATTCCATATATTTAAATTTTCTTGTATCGCACACTATAGTTGGTAGGAGTTTAGTTTAAACATCTTCGTTCTATTTTATTAAACATACTAATTTTTCGTCTTTTAATCAGGTTTTTTAAAGACTTATTTATATAATATTATGTAAAATTTAGTCTCTGAAAAAGAGACACAGAACAAGGTACAAATATTTAAGAAGTGTGTACAACTATAGAAATTTGTGAAGAAATAAAATTGAAAAACATATAAGGCAATTTTAGGTATGCGTTGGTTTGATAAGTGCAAATACAATAAATGAGGTTATTTTGCAATTTCACCACAGGAGCTGTAAAACGGAATTAAGTTTTGTTTTATGCTTGGAGAATTGGAATCAATACTGTCATTTCAATTCTACATTTAATTAAGACCATATTGGAATAACAGGCCGAACAATTACGGTCAGTGTTGTATTGTCAAGACCTAAAAAAATCAGGATAATTATATCAATGTTAGCAATTTTAATTCCTCTTAATTTTCAATCTGGACAAGTAGCTGAGAAATTTGTCTTGTCCGTGTACATTACTATCCCTTCTGTAGCCTTTATTCACATAAAAGTGCGTATAAAATTTATTCTAAAAAATTAAAACTATGCTTAAGAAGAGAAAGTTCAATAAAATTCATTGCCAAGACAGAAATATTAGGATGACGGGGAGAGTTTTGGCATTAAGTTGACATTTTTGAAGCAGTTCAAATGGCATTTGTATCAATTTATACTGGCAGTTAGATGTGTAGTGCTGTGGGAACTGAGTAACTTTACATTTTTCTCGTTCCCTTACTTTTTTTTGCATGTTTTCTTACTTTTGTCGCATCCCTTTTTCCTTCGAAATTCAGTAGCATGCCTTCTCTTACATTTTTATTGCGTTTTTTTCTTCACTTCTTTATTTAGCACCATACAATTAATGACAGTGGCACGACGCAGATAATTTAAGCAAATTTTTGTATTACATTTTGTTAAACATACTTCTATAGTTTTGGGGAAAATACACTATTGTAAGGGTACTAAATCAGACGCCATTCTTGTTAAGTGTTGGGTTGCTTTGCTTCCATCATTCATAAATAGTTTTGTTTCTTTGACTAGTGTAGGAAAATGTCATTTTTAAATTCTTTTAGATAGATAGATAGATAGATAGATAGATAGATAGATAGATAGAGAGATAGAGAGATAGAGAGATAGATAGATAGAGAGATAGAGAGATAGAGAGATAGATAGATGAACGGATCCCTTTTATGTATCGATCCTTACGGTCTTTTTATGTCTCAAATACAATAAATAATTTCATGCACAGGTAAGTGATTTTGCACTGACATTTCATATAACCTCAATGAGGCGTAACCCACTGTATCAAATTATTTTAAAAAAAATAACAGGTAAAAACTAAAAAGATTCCGATTTCCTTGTGACACACGTGCTTTATTGTGCCACTAAAAATGTTGCAATTGATCCGATATTACGTCAGCGGTATGTCGCCACTTACCGATAATAGGTAACATAGCCCTAGCGCAAGGGATTTTGTGAGTTTTTTGACGTTGCTTGAATATAGTTATGATATAGTTCTATTACTTAATAATGAAACGGAAGTATATAATTCAAAAAGTAAAAAATTAAATTAATGCAAAAAAATGGATCAATTAAAGGATGATATATGAAAACTACATTAAATTATCAAACATTTACTACCTGCCGTAAATCGGTTATACCATCTTGGTTCTACAGACTAGATTCGATTTCAGTAAGAATGACATGTCCATAGGACACAATTATTTTACTATATATTCTCTACATTTGTTTCTTAATACTGAACTTTCCACTGTGTGACAGTCAATAAAAAACATATGTTATTATAAAATGCCTTCAAAGATGACTTGTTGGTGGGGTTCTTGTCAAAGGTTCACCAGCATTTAGTTTTTGAATAGCTTGACTGTCAACAAACCAATGTGCAATGGATCACAGATTTCACTTCCGGATCGTAACCAATACCTTATTACTCACTGTACACTGTCGCCGAAACACACACACACACACACACACACACGCGCGCGCGCGCGCGCGTGCGCAGCAACGGCTTTTAGATATGATGCCAATATATACTGAGATTGTTTGCAAAAGCTACTCCTGTCTCGGGACGATACGTATTGCAAACTCTCATTATTGACCTGTCTTTGTACTAATGTCCTGTCTTGGTGTTAGGGCCTGTTTTGGTATTAAGGCCTGTCTTGGTGTTAGGGCCTGTCTTGGTGTTCGGGCCTGTCTTGGTGTTAGGGCCTGTCTTGGTATTAGGGCCTGGGCCTGTCTTGGTGTTAGGGCCTGTCTTGGCATAATGGCTTGTCTTAGTATTAGGGCCTGTCTTGGTGTTAGGGCCTGTCTTAGTATTAGAACCTGGGGCTGTCTTGGTGTTAGGGCCTGTCTTGGCATAATGGCTTGTCTTAGTATTAGGGCCTGTCTTGGTGTTAGGGCCTGTCTTAGTATTAGAACCTGGGCCTGTCTTGGTGTTAGGGTCATCCTGGTATTAGAGCCTGAGCCTGTCTTGGTGTTAGGGCCTGTCTTGGCATGATGACTTGTCTTAGTATTAGGGCCTGTCTTGGTGTTAGGGCCATCCTGGTATTAGAGCCTGGGCCTGTCTTGGTGTTAGGGCCGGTCCTGGTGTTAGGGCCTGGGCCTGTCGTGGTGTTAGGACCTGTCTTAGTATTAGAACCTGGGGCTGTCTTGGTGTTAGGGCCTGTCTTGGCATAATGGCTTGTCTTAGTATTAGGGCCTGTCTTGGTGTTAGGGCCTGTCTTAGTATTAGAACCTGGGCCTGTCTTGGTGTTAGGGTCATCCTGGTATTAGAGCCTGAGCCTGTCTTGGTGTTAGGGCCTGTCTTGGCATGATGACTTGTCTTAGTATTAGGGCCTGTCTTGGTGTTAGGGCCATCCTGGTATTAGAGCCTGGGCCTGTCTTGGTGTTAGGGCAAGGAATTTATGTTACATATGATGTTCCATGCGTCCTATCCTAATCATACCCGAGCGAAAATCTTCTAACTTTATATTTCGATTCCAAATAAAGTAGACAGTCATCTTTGCATGAAAGCGGGAGTTAATATTCATGAGCAAAATAAAATAAACAAAATTTCAAAAATATACTCCTGTAAAAACAATGAATTACAATTTAACTCAATGATTTCATTGTTTATTCAATAATAATAAAAAGGGACGGCAGTGATTTCTACTTAACTGGATTTGAATATTTTCTTACGTACAAGAAAATATATTGATTTACTAAACATTTATGTACACGTAGGGATTTATAAAAATTATGAATATAATCTGTAGTATATATATATATATATATATATATATATATATATATATATATATATATATATATATATATATATATATATATATATATATATATATATATATATATATATATATATATATGCCAAAGTCAGTTACTCCATGAAGCTAAATCTGAAAGAAGTTTGTTCAATATTATAGCCTCTCTCTTTCAGTCTCTCTCTCTTTATATATATATATATATATATATATATATATATATATATATATATATATATATATATATATATATATATATATATATATATATATATATATATATATATATATATACTCACTATGAAAACACAAAAGTTGAAACAAGTTTTTGTTTTTCCACCTACGTAACTCTCCCATCCTGAGTAACCCTTGTAATGAAAGGTATCCTCAAGAATGAAACCGCCTTACATTACTTCTAATATTTTGTTTACTCAGTGATATAACTAGAGCTCCTCTGCGTTTTACTGGGGTTTAATGCACTTAGCCGAATGACTTGAAGATACCCAAATTCCTTTGATAAGCCACATTAATCTGTTCAAATATAGATAGACCTGCCGATCCAGCGTTACGGGGGCAAGATAATGCAACTGAAGCACTAAATTTGACACAGAGAAGGATCTAATGGCTTTGTAAACGTTTCTTCATCAGCTCTTGATAAGGTATATGACTGTTACTCACAGAAACAGCTCGCAGTATGTATCTCACATGTAATATGCAAGCGAATATCTCACATGTAATATGTATTTTAATATCTAACAGCTTCTAAGATGCATGCATTCTATTTCAAAATAGTATGTATACGAATATCTCAGAACCTGTAAGATTCATGTGCCTATCTCATCTGTAGTATGTGTGCGAGTATCTCACAATCTGTAGTATGTATGCAAGTTTATTATATGCTCATTTTCTTTTCTCCGTTAACTTTACATTGTCACACTCGTTCAATATTCACCGATATTGAACACCTTCATATTGTACTCCTCGCGCTTGATGCACGTGAGCGCCCCGTACGCTACGAAGTTAATAGGTCGGTGGAAGGAGCTATATGCGCATGAAAACTATTATTGTGTATTGAAGAAATCTACAATTGTGAACTTTTTTAAAATAATAAAATTATATATTTTATTATTAAATATATTTTGTAGAGAATTTTATTATTAAGTCTTTGGTAATATAACAAAAATGAGAATGGAAAAATATGAACTCGTTTTTTTTCGGATGGATATACTACACTCTCAATGGTCGTGCTGTATAGTCATCCGAAAATCTCGTTAATATTTTCTCATACAAATGCAGTAATTACCTATAAATCTCACAACCAGTAGAATGAGTGTATCTTAAAGACCATTAAAATGAATGTATCTTACATAGAGTGTACGTATCTCATAATTCTAAGTATGCATGCAGTATGTCACAATCTGTCGCATACATACTGGTATCACATAATATGCATGCAAAATAACTCCAATCTGTTGTATATATACGAGTATCTCTATATATTTAGTATGTAAGCATGTATCTCACAACCAGCAGTATATTTGTGAGTTTCTAACAATCTGTAGTATGCAAGTAAAAGTATCTAACTTTTAAAAATCTTTAGAACTACATCTCGTTTGCTTAAAACTTTTCAACATGAATATTTTCTCAACTCAAAAATTCTTCTGCATGTAAATGTTTTCATATATAAGGTCGGTTTCTCAGTTTTGTGTGTATTGTAACCAGCTCGATTCAAAACATACCCTTGATGCAAATTAAACTGCTGTTATGTTGTTGTTATTATAGGGGTTAACACCATTTGTTCAGCACAATATAGGCTATCCATGGCGGCCAGTATTATTGGTGGCGGAAGAACCCGAAAAGAACCACCGACTCACGAGAAGCTTCTGGCAGGCTTTCTCACTTACCCACGTTAGCCAAGTCCGGACGCGAACAGGTGAGGAGGCAGCGCTTTAGACCACTCGGCACCTCGGGGGCCCTGCAAATTAAAATGCAAAAATTTTCCAAAAATAATCAAATTTGAAATATGTTATGAACGTGGGACCAGGATAAACTATCATGGTGATATCGCGCACTCTTGTCAATGACACTTCCCACTCATCCTGTCTTTCCCAATTATGTATCGTCATGAGTCCAGTCCAAATACCTGCCTGTCTAGTAATTTTGTGAGCGGGAATATACACTGGACATTGGGTAATTAAGCTTTGTTTTCTCAGCCCAATGTGGTGCCAGTTTCTGTCTTCATGCACTGTATGCAAGTGTAGATTGGCAGAATGTGTTAATAAAGCCAGGTAAAAGATGTCATTAGGGTCTGCATCATTATCAGCAGAATCGTCGTCGTCACCTTCTTGTGCTCGCCCTCTTCATCTTCAATTACCATTACTAATGTTAAGCCCCCACTCCTTCTTCTTTAAGGATGTATTAATTATGTTACATATATTTGGAACGAATCACACGATCCCTCTGTTTGCATGATTTCTTTTTGCAAAAAGCACCTTATTGATCATGATTACACTTAAGCTTTAACTTTTCAAGACAAATTTCATGCAAGAAGTGATGTACATATATTACTTCTTGGTGGACGACTGCTCCAGTAAGTTAACTTCAAAACCATTAAGGTAGCATTAAATTTGACTTTTACTGTTTAAAATAGCTGCAATCTATATCAGCTGTACAACAGCGGAATCGTTAAGACAAGTATGCCATATCCCGTGTCTTGCAGGCCATCACCTTTGTATGTTGGGATACCTTAATGGGTACCATCGAGTGCTAATATGTTACCTCTCTGGTGCATGGCTAATTCCATGGTAGAATGTATTAGGAGAGTAAACGGACGGGATTCCATACAACTTATTTCTTAAAGAGAAGAAATGAAAATGTCAACATCTACAATATAATATGTAGTGTTTATTTTGCTGAAGTGTCGAGACTCATCACAAGTCTTTATAAAGGGATGTGTGTGTGTATGTGTGTGTGTGAATATATATATATATATATATATATATATATATATACATATATATATATATATATATATATATATACACATACATACACACACACACACACACACACACACACACACATATATATATATATATATATATATATATATATATATATATATATATATATATATATATAATTTAACGGAAGGATTTACCGAAAATGCATTAGGTCTAACCTTTCGACTCTGTAATTTTTGTAACCACTTTTGGCCTTTATCCATACCGAAGTCACTTAACGAGGTGGTAATGCCAAAATGGAACAGTCGTATTTCACTCAATAAGCTTATACGCTGCAACTGTAGTATATCATATATCTAATAAATCTAAAGACTAGATTCAATGTGGCTCATTTACCTTTTGAACTTAAGTTTGAACCAAGCAGTAATCTTTTTCAAATTCATTTTCAAAGCAAATTATCCCTCACCGGTGTTCTCTTTGTGAGAAAAGTCAGTTTTGAGGCATCAATCAATCTTTTCGAAATAACTTTTTCAAAGTGAATATATCTGCCATGGTCTCCTCTTTGTCAAGGAATCTCATCATCAGAGGATTATTCCTGTACGTTTGATGCAGAAAATAGAATTAGGGGCACAGTCTATTTGTAAGGCGAATGGTAATAGCTGTACCCGGTTATAATCTCTTAACAGATCTGAAAAAAATTACTAAATGTCTCAGTGAGGTGCCAATATTATGACAGTTGTTTTCTTCTCTCTTATATATGACTAGCGTGCTATGAAATACATGTTGTATTCATCCGGAGACGAATTAAAATTGAACAAGAATAAAACACGAAACTATTGGAGTAGAAATATCGGTTGATTTCTGTTATACGGTGCTATCAGAGGCAGTGTTTCTTAAATTTGAAAGCAAAAATCGATATTTTCAAATTACGTATGAATTTGAGGTAGAAAAAAGAAAATAATTGAAACATGTCCTCAAATGTGAGAAGTCACGGGTTCTAACCCCAGCCGTGCTTTACCAAAAAATGGTACTAGCAGCTGCCTCGCTTGGTGCTCAGTATTAAGAGGTGAGTATTAGAACTGGTCGGCTTGGTGTCAGGATAATGTGACTGGGTGGGACATCATGCTTCATGTCTGTGGCATGATGCCCTAGTGCTAGACATCACTATAAACTTCTACACTGCAGACATCGTAGTGATATGAATTAAATTCTTAAAGCTTCGTTAAGCACACACACACACACACACACACACACGGACACACACACACACTTATGGAATCACGGTTATGCATTACATTATTTCAGCAAAACTTTTTGTAACCTGCTACCGCTTAATTACAAATTCAGTTTGTACTCGGACAACAAAATTACAAAGAAATTACTGGCATTTTAATTTTTGACTTCTGTAAAAAGTATAATATAGTTGTTACTGCTGGTACACTGCAGTGGAAGATTTTGTTTGCGTCACATACAGGGCCAGATTAAGGTTATGTGGTGTCTAACGCTAATAGCAGGGAGGTCATTGAGCTGTTACGTCAATAAAAAAGGGATGCCTAAAGGAAGGTCTGATTGACCTAGGGGCTAAAATCCGGCCCTGGCCACGTAAACATCTTCATCCTATGGGTTTTAAAAGGTTATAAATTTTCTTACTTTATATCAAGTATATCGCATGATGTATCACGAGATAAATTTGAAATATTAAACATCCACAAGCTGACTAAAATCAGATCTCCGCTGTTCTACGTGAAGATTTGACGACGAACGCTTAAGGGTCATGTTCCGGTGACCTTTGAATTAGCCAGTGGAAATGCAGCTTTCAAAAATCTGAAAGTGAATCAAATCGTTTGGTACACATTCATGCTCTTCATCCATACTGCTTAATCCAAACGCATATGGCATCATCTGATTGGTTGATAAAGATAGTGATTATGGTAATACCATAGGTTACCAGAACATGACCCCTAATCGGTCGCTGTCAGATCTTCATGTATACCAGTGGAGATCTCATTTCAATCAGATGGAAACATCCAAAGAATAACAACAACGAGAACAACAATGCTAGAGTAGAGCTGCGTGCATGAGACGAGGAGACATCGCACTTCGTTCTATTTTCTTCACTTTCTGCTACACAGGTCTATAGTAGTAAAGATTTTCTAATAGCCAAAGCCATCAACAATTCCTACAAGCCCCAAGAGATAGTTCATACTTCTATCGCACAGCACCCAAAACGTTGGCGTTGGAGCTATGCAGGTGAACAGAGCAATGCATCATCGACTTATTGTTAAACTTATACCTTGTAGAGAAAATCTGATCTGATAGCATTAAGAACCCATTTCATTACTATTTTTCTCGTCCTGAAAACCTCTGACATAACCCAGCAATAAATGACTGGTTGATTAATTTTCGAACACTGGTCTAGCTTCGTTTTGCGCGTTAACCAAGAATGGTAGCTGAAGTTTCTATCATTAGGTCATGTTTCACTGAGTATGTCCATTGCAGTTGTAGTTTCTATCTTAGCCAGGTCAAACTTCACTGAATATATGCATGGCATCTGTAGTTTTGGTCTTGTCATGCGTCACTGAATATGTCCAAAGTAGCTGTAGTTTTTATCTTTGTCATGTCACGCTTCATAGAATATGTCCACGACAGCTGCAGTTTCTATCTTAGTTTGGCCGTACGTCACTGTATATGTCCATTACGGCTGTAGTTACTATCATAGTCAAGTCATGCTTCACTGAATATGTTCATGACAGCTGAAGTTTATATCTTAGTCAGGTTATGAGTCACTGAATATATCCTTGACAGATGAAGTTTCTATTTATCTCCTGACGTTTTAAACACACCATGCTAAGGAAAACCTACACTGATATGTTTTAAACTTTACAAATAACATGGTTCTTAAGGACGGCGGCTAGGTCGATTGAGCTAGATTTACTGTTTTTTCGAGAGGGTGGGTGGCACAAATCAAATCAGCGTAAATCTCTGTCACATGTTTTGGCTTTGAGACTTTAGGGGAACACGGGTGTCATGTTAATTTTGCCTATTAATATTGCCTGTTACGGGGAAACATAAATAACAAACGATTGTGGGACACTGGATGTCAGATGGATGAAGAAACATTAAAATAGCAACTTGTAAAAAGAAACCGTTTCTAGTCAAGAATATCAACCAAGATATTTCACGATTGAGTCAACTCACGAGAATCAAAAGCTCGTCATGATTTCGCTAATTGTTATTGTAAAATTCCTTCAGGGTCTGTCTTGGAGAGCCAAAGTTAGTTTCCATCAGTTTCCGTCAGGCTGAAGCCAAAACAGTACACTGATAATAGGCTTCTATCAAGGAGATTCGTGGCGATACCAATCAAGGTATTTCCATAAAAATCCACTTAACACGTGTGGACGTGTCGATAGACAGCCAAAGATAGATTGCTATGCTTCAGAACTTCTGATCGCAGACCGGGTTTTATCCGTGCCATTGTACGTCATTTTGTTTGCAACGGAGTGTCATCCTGGAGTATGTTTTTTTTGTTAAGTTTTTTTTCTTTGTGTATCTGGAATATATCATTTGATGGGGTCTGCATGGTCATACCAACATACATCCCTGATTCCATGGATATTCTTTGAATCGTTCTTTAGCATTATTAGTACTTACCTTTTTTTGTATTTGTTTCAATGTGTATTTCTTTGATATTTGCTCCGAGAGAGACAAAAACAAAAATCTACGATCATTTTGCGATATGTAGTGAAAATTTGATCTACTTCATCAAGTGCAATCTGCTGTCCACTTGTATTTATCTCACAATCCGCTGGACACCATAAATGAAATATCCTTTGTCATTCATTTGAGATTGCTTTGCGATATATGTAGGTTTTATTATAGAATAGTCCATTTAAAAATAAGTTGTCATGTTTATTTATTTAAAGGATTTTAACAATATTTTCGAAATATATTACTAAAAGACTCAACCATCTTTTTCGGCTCAATTTTGTTTTCTTTTAACAACTCTTATAGTAAACTTCCGTTTCCTGTTCTTTTTTATGCTTTGTACGTTGGGATTACTTGTAATTAAAACTTGATTATAACATGGCATTCATCTGCTAAGTAAGGTCTTAACCCAGCTTGCTTATTTATATGCATGATAAATGTTCATCAATAAAATGTTTGATTGGAGCATTTATGAAAATGTATTGGGATGATGATTCAGATTTGTCAATAGTAGTTCTTTAAAAACTTAAGTGGGCCGTGCAATCAGAACCCGCCCAGGATTTTCCACCCACATTCTGAAAAATCAAATACAAAATACTGCAGTAACCGCCATTGCATATACTTATAGGTGTAAATTGTCTATCAAAGGATGTCGTACATAAAACACACGCCATTACATAAATCATTACCGGCAACTCGACTGAGATCACATGTTAATGGCCGAAACATTGTCAAATTTCTTTCTTAAATGATGAACTTACTACAGAACTTTGTATGCAATTAATGTATGCAATTATTTCCATAAAGGTGTCTTAAAAGCCATTAACGTGCATTTATTATGCCTAGCGTAGGTTAGCGTGCGGTCATGTTGTCAGCCATTTTCATAGCTTTATTACTCAAAGAACAACCGAGATGCACGAGATATTACCATTGCAGGCAACACAATGGGAATAACTTTCGCCTTGTTCTCGAACTCATAATGTCAATTTTGCAAATGTCGCTGTTATATTTTGGACTGGGAGCATCAAGTTATAACGATCAACGTTATTCTAAAAAAATGAAGACACGATCATATTCTTATCCAAACATTCGTTTTAAGTTTCTATAATTATATGGACTTCACATTAGGTTTCATAATTGTGACGATATTTGAAACTATTTAAAAGTTAATTATTAGTTAAGTACTATCAGGGGTCCGTGTAGTTCATGCGGAATCGTGTGAATAAGATGAAATCAAATGAGAAAATCGAAAGACACCAAAATGTCTAATCTACTCCGGTTTGGTATCTTGTTCTTATTTCCGTTAATATACGGGGTCAAATAATGTTCAGATATTCACCTATCGCTAACTTCCTGATATCCTGTAATTGAATGATATAGCCTTGGGTAGAAACACTTTCAGCTTTAAACTTCTGTGATTGACGTCTTTTGATTTGTATCATACAAAAATATATCGATATTTCTCTTATTAGACACTGCTTCTGGATAGTCTTCAGAGCACATTGGCTTATCTGGAGGAATTAGACTTGGATAAGGACAATGATTAACGCTTTATGAGAATTCTGACAGGTTTCCTTGAGAAGGTTTATTGAATTCCATTACTTGACGACCGCAATGCATCTGCTATAGTTCAAAATAATTGACGCGTTTATTATTAAATGTTTGTAGGGCAAAGTTGATAGCTTGGTTTGCGCAGGAAGTAGGTTTAAATTATTGAAGAGTTACTGACGTCCGTCATACTAAAATCGATCTGTTTTACATCATGAGAGATAACGCAATATCAAATCCTTCAACGTTGTAAGATTTATTGCGCATTATAGTACGTCTGTGCAAGAATGTAATGGTGATTATTAGCTATCTGAAATAATGAAAAACTGACAGAAATTCAAATGCAACCAAGCAGATAGAGATTAAAAAAAGCCAGACATGCGCAAGAACAGGGATTATAATTTGAAAACGAAAGAGAATGATTTGGGGAGGCCAACTGTTAAGTAAGAGAAACACAAACTCAGATTAAGGGATATATTAAAATATCGATATAATTCAAGCTGAAGGTGCAAAAGAACTGACGAAATTGCAGACTTTCTTATCTTTCAATAGTGAAACTCGACATGGATTTCGAGGTGGCATACTAATGTCTGCATGAATATTTGGTGAAAGTTGTTTGGATCGAAGATAAAGCTTCACTTACTTCACTTGTCACAACTTGTGACGTTTCAAACTTTTTTTTGGTCTCAGCTGAGAGATTTTCCAGTCAAGTGGTCAATGTTTGTCCTATACAGATCAAATAGCAAAGGAACAGGGAAAGAAGATTTAAGGAAATACAAATTTTGACTTTTTGGCTTATGGAATTTGCTGAATGGAGCAGTTAAGTAACTAAGATTTTAATTATTAAACGTAAAATTAATGATTCCATCTTCTCATCACCTCTTTGAAGCTAGCGAATGATATCGATATGCTTCTCCCTCTGTCATGTCTCGTACATAAATTTATGGTCGAGCGTGGTACCAAACGTTGGTCATTATTATAGATTCGTATAAACATCTTCAGAGACAATCTTTAATTGACGATTGTCATACAGATTGAATTCAAGGGCATATTCAGGTACAGTAAGGTCATAACATTGCTAGTGTTGATATTAGTTTGAATTTAATATCTGCAACCCTGCCTTAGTGTCAAAAAGCAATACTACAATAAATTACAGATACCATCATTCCAACATGTAAATATCCCTTTAGTAGGAATTTATTTATGAAAGAAATACAGGAAAACTTCAAAAACGCGAGTAAAATTAGATTTGTTAGAGGTTTCAATTGATTGAGTATTCGAGATCGCAGGCAACGGAAGGGTTCACGCTGGGAATATGAATTGTTACGTCTAGGGACTTAAACAAGTAACAAGGCAAGTTTATACCCCACAAACATTAAAGTTCCTAAAATATAAATTTATTTCTCTAAAATATATAATCAACAAATGTGAATGAATTACAAAAAACGTACAGTGTATGAATTTCAGGAATGTTTTCCTAAATAGGACTATCAATTTTACGTTAACATTTTTTTAATATTATCAATCACTCTCCTGTAGAATCCAGAGAAATAACGTTCTGTTCAGTTTGGTGCGTGCACACTACGAAAAGAATTTACAATGATTTGTATATTTATTACTATGGAAGGGATGGTGTGTTATACCGAGTCAGTAATCAGAAGAGACAAGGTAAATCAATTGTTTAAGTCTCTACTGATGTTGTCAAGATTTAAACTGGACGTATTCACAACTAGAAGGTTATTTTTAGTTTCATGCAAGTTACTGGTGACCTTGTTTAGCATCAACAAGGGATACTTTGATGTGTGTTTGCGTGTGTGTGCGTATGTGTGTGATTTGGATTTTGAACGCAGGTATAATAGTTTGTCACTCATATTGCTACGATGTCTGTAGTGTGGCAGTTTATAGTGATGTCTAGCACACGTGCATCAAACCGCAGACATATAACATGATGTGCCACCCGGTCACATTATCGTGAAAACCAGGCCAACTAGTCCTAGCACTAACCTCTTAATGCTGAGCACCTAGGGAGGCAGCTGTTAGTACCATTTTTATAAGCCTTTGGTATGCCTCGACCGGGGATCGAACCCACGACCTCCAGCATCAGAGGTGGATGCTCTAATGACTAAGCCACCGGAGCGGACAATAGTTTGTTGTCTCAAGACTGTATGATTTAACTGCTTGGTAGTGACGAATTTCGTGATTTGTTCTTAGTATGTTATGAAAACAGCTGTACTGTTTAAATTATGTTTCCAATCATTAAGATAATCACTAAAATCTAAAATATTTTGATGGTACTACCGCTGTACCCACTTAAGTACCACTCATTACAGTAGTGTACTTACGGAAGGAGGAGTTGAAGGGGAAGTTGCCCCGGGTGTCAAAGGTCTTAGGATGCCAAAAAAAAATCCCTTGGGGGGGGAGGGCATCATTATCGCCCCGGGCACCATTTACCCTTAGAACTCCACTGACTCAGAATTCCTTTGTTCTTTAGAAAATATGATTTGTATGGATACCTGATTTCGTATATATATATATATATATATATATATATATATATATATATATATATATATATATATATATATATATATACGAATTTAAATGGAATTTTACCGGCTCCTCTAATTTAAGGAGTACTTGCCATAAGTTCGTTTTCTGTGAGCTCTTCATATTGTAACGAAAAGTCTTATGTCTATAGTTTTTATTGACGAGTTTAAGAAGAGTGTCATTCATTCTTTGTAAGCGCAATCGGGGTTTAGACTGAGAAATCTGCATCAGTTCTATTTATGCGGCAAAGGACTGTAACAATTACTTCTATTTATATTTAGGTGGTAAAGGACTGTAAATATCACTGTTTCAAATATATTTAAATTGTAAAGGACTATAAATATCCCTGTTTCAATTACTTATAACTAGGTTTGTAAAGAATTTAAATATCACTGCTTCAGTGACTTATGTTTAGATTGTAAAGGACTGCAAACATGACTACCTCAATTACTTATAACTATGTTCGTGAAGAATATATATATATATATATATATATATATATATATTATTATTACTTCAGTGACTTATATTTAGATAATATAGGACCATTAATATAACTGCTTTCAAGCGAGACTGTTGTTAACATTTTCCATGGAAAGACTTGATAAAAGCACAGTAGACGATTACTCGCAGAATAAAGCAAATTCATCCAGTTTGGCCTTGTTGCCTTGTCGCTCGTTTGTCAATTCATCTTGTAGATATAACGTTGTGAAGAATATTGCCTTTAAACATATTAATATAATCTACTCAGGTATGTCTATGCATCGTTTATCACAGTTGTATGTACGTCATCTCTATATTTTAATAAACATAATAAGCAAACGAATAATTGGGCACTGTGTTCATAAAATTTTGTAATATTTGATTCCATTTCCAGGAATAATCCTTGGCTACTCTCTGAAAATGCGTTGTTCTCGAATGAAACGCACGGGTATATTGATGGATTAACCAAAGATGTATTGGTGGTGGATAAGACACATTTTCAAGGACTTACCAAAGATGTCATTACTGTCAATGACAGCTGAATGTCTAAAAAAGTGTCTGGAGAATAGACACTGAAGATTTGAAATTGGAGATCTTGAACTGGCAATTTATTCATGGAAGAACACAAAATCTGCTTACGGCTTATAGTTGTCAACTTGATTAAAACAAAAGGAATTCATTTTGAAATAACGTACTTGCTTGATATCTATCGCAATTTATCACTAACGATTCGATTTCAAAATAATCAAGATGAGACAGTAGATGCATTTGCCTTTGAGTAATATTCAATATGACACATCTAAACGTGAAAAAATGTACTTTTCAGTAGAGCTATAAATTGAGGTTCCCTATACTAGGGTGTACCAGAACGTTCCAACCGCTCTGGTGACCTAGTGGTTAGAGCGTCTGCCTCGGATGCGGGTGGTCTTGGTTCGATCCCCGGTCAAGTCATACCAAAGACTTACAAAAATGGTACTTACAGCTCAGCATTAAGAGGTTAGTGTTAGGACTGGTCGGCCTGGTGTCAGGATAATATGACTGGATGGGACATCATGCTACATGTCTGCGGCACGATGACCCAGTGCTAGACATCACTATAAACTGCCACACTGCACACATCGTAGCGATATGTTTGAAAAATTGTTGAAGCTACGTTGAAAATCAAAATCACATCACATCACAACACCAGTACATTTCAGTTAAAGTACGAAGTACATCTCTTTGCATCTCTAAGACGTAACTGGTAATGCATTGTTTGCATGGTCTATTGCCTCAAAAATGAAATCCTCTTTGATTGCCTCACCTGTTACGCAATTGTGGTCGACCCTAATTTATACGAAAACAATACTTTAAAACATCCTTCCTCTTGTTAGAAAACTATGATTTTGAGGATGATGTATTTGAAATTTCAGTATGTTACAAAACGCAGCTGAAACTACCGATACATATAATTCACCCTAAATTACTTTCTTTAACCATTCGACACGAATCACCATACACAGTTGATGAAATGACTTCATGTATCCACGAATAATTATAAAACTGAAAACATAAAAATAGTGTCTCATATATCTTGTTAACGTCTTTTGCTTGTCTCAGAATTTGTGAGTCTGTTGCGTTTTGGGACCATGACAGAAAACTCAGATGATAGATTGGTAAATATTTGTTTAGTTGCTGTGTTAAACAATCGCGAGTAAAAACTGAAAAATGTGGTACATGCAATTAAAAAATTTATTGATAACGAAAATTAATTAAAGCATGCGCCATATGTACGCGAAATAAATTAAAATAAGGAATATAATAAAAATGAATTCATTTGTGCAGAGAAATAAAAAGCCATGACAATTGGTTTGTACATATCTGCTTCTCATTTTCGCTTGAGGGTTTGTATGAGAGAAAACAAATATATGACAAGAACAGATCACGTAAGATCAAAATCAGTTCTTATCAGTTCTTGTTAACCAAAGTACACACTATGCAGTTTGAAAAACGGTCATTGATCAATGCATTTGACTACAGGGACTCTCTAACAGTGACAGAAAACAGAAGAAAGAGGTATGTAGATTTTCCTGCACATTTAGTCGAAAGTTGATGAAAGGTCTGCTATTCTCAGTCTTGATTTCTACTCTCATTTAGAAGTATCTTGTCTTTACAAATGTTTTCTTTCATCATCAAATAATCTAACTGACATAGCACAATTTTGACAAACTAAAAGCAAGAAAACTTTTAAAATTGTATTGGCACATAAAAGCTAAGCAATATTTGAAAATAAACGCATTGAGGCTAGAATTATATACATTTTCCCCTTCCTCATAGGCAATGATCCAATGTGCAATGATGCTAATCACCCGAATACTTTTATATTGATTTGTAACGTGTCGAGAAAAATGTTTGATTCTAGGCAAATCATTTTTAACTGTTTAACTGATTACATTCCACAGCGAAGAGTTCCTAAAAACTTGTCATTATTTCCATGATAGCTCTTTTCGTCATTCCGTGATTTCAGGATGTTTTGCCACAAATCGTATCAAAATGATGTATGTTATGTTAGTGATAAGAAGCCAAATCATTTATTCTCCATCCGCCATGAAATACATCAAACACTTTCAAAAGTGCATGCTAAACTTAGCATGACCAGGTCTCCCCATGACGTCCACCGAATACTTTTTTTGTTATCAAATTTTGTGCTGAGATTTGTCTCATTCCTGTCGCCATCTTGTTTATTACAAAACATTTACCATGTTCAGACAACTGACGTTGAATTATGACCATTGCTATTCATGTGTGAATAGTTATATTTCTGAGTGTTTTCAATAAGATTCAGTTTCGATTTGTTCTGTCTACTATTATCAACCCCATTCTTGCATCTACGCAAATCATTAGACAACACCAAGTTTCCGTCCCGTTTTAACGGCTTCACCAGAAGCCTTTGGAAGATTTTGGATATGGCGGCATGATGTCAAAATGTGAAAAGAATTTGCGTATGGGAGGTAGACAGTGTACAATTGTGCTGAATAAATTACAATAAATAAACGTGTATGTGAATATATACTTCATCGTGGGTCATACATTTTATACGTGAATACACACACACACACACACACACACACACACACACACACACACACACACACACACACATATATATATATATATATATATATATATATATATATATATATATATATATATATATATATATATATATATATATATATAAATGTCTGTAATGGACTAATTTCTGTTTCAAAAGAAATTACATAAGAAAACTTTATCGCTGTAAACGGATGTCCAATGTTCTAAATCATCAAAAGCAATCTAACATATGCAAATAGCTTCTCCTAAATTCTTTTTTTATCTTCAAGTCTGAGTGGTAGGTTAATATTTTACCAGAACTATGTACAATATTGGAAACACAATATTGGAAACACATTATTCGGAAACATCATCTCGGAATTCACCATTTCATTTTTTTTCAACCTCAACAAATAAAGAACAGTATCGTGTATTTTACAAGTGTTGTTAGTTCGTGGATGGACTGTCTAGATTTGCAGGGAAGTCGTGCCAACTCTTTTCAAGTTAGATATTGTCTTCGTGTTCGAAGAGTGTTAACTGGATAATAATACAATATATACGCTCGTGATGACATGCGATATGTTTTCACACATATGACATATGACCACGAGGTCACCACTGTAGCCGTTCTTGCACATATTTTAAATTTTTATGGTGAATACACTTTAATTACCTTCCATAACAAAGATTTATGTTGAGTGAGAATGCCTACCCAACCCCTTTATTCACGCGATTACAAATATCATGGAGACGTTTTGTATGTTCTATGACCACATACTAAGTAACAGAGAGAAGGAAAACTAACAAGTATTGTAAAACTTAACCAATAATTTAATTACTGAAATTTTGAAAAGAATATGTTAAGAGGACCTTAGAATATTAGGCTTTGAATCCAAAATAATCGTTAAAGATCTAGTCAAGTCCTAAAAAATCGAATGTTCCGAATGAGTTTCAAAATGTACTGGTCTGCCAACGGTGCTAATGTATCAGAATGGCGTGCTGAAAGTCATGCACCGTCCGATGCTTGAAGTTTCAAGTTTTGAGAAAACAAAACGTCATTGGGCATGTTAATTAATCTGAATATTGTACAACATTTACACTCAAATATGAATAAATATTCCATACGCATTAATTTAATTCTTTTATTTTTATAATAGCTAATGTAATTATTGCTTTGTTAAGTTTCTCTGAATACGTTAATAGAATGTGTTCCATTTTAAAAATACTTTTCTGGTCTACAGTATTAAGCATTACAGATCAACTGACGTATCGAGCTCGTGTTATAACTTTATTATCGAACTCGTGTTATAACTTTATTATCGATCTCGTGTTATAACTTTCCTAACTCGTGTTATAAACGAACCTTTGGGCCTTGAGAAAATAACTGAGAAAAAAGGACATAGCGTATGAAAAATGCAAATTGCTGAGATCGCTTTTGTTAAAATTAAGCAGCCAAAAATTGCAATAAATGCTTAAAATCAGAGACCAAAATGAAATGTTCCTACAAATGTATCTGAAATTATGGATTATGAACATATATTATCTGGTATAATGTAAATATGGACCGTGTATTTAATTTAATTATTTGACATCATTTAAGTGTGGACAGTACATATTATTTAATTATTTGATTAGTATGGATACCGAATCTAATTATCTGATGAAATGTCTATAATTATTATCTTAGTTTGAACTAAAGATGTTGCTCATATATAATTTATTCATTGGTTTAATCATAATGATCTGTAGTACACATAAAATGGTGCGAAATTCTGAATTATCCAGAACAGGAAATGTTTTGTTGGCATGCGCATTGGCACTAAGGGATGTAATTTTAAGCACTACGATCAGCAACTCCGTTGTAATCATGAAACCTTCTATAGATATTTTAATGTACGAAGAGTTACAAATATATAATTATACATACTACCATATGGTAAACGCCTTTTCGCTATGATTCTTGTATACAAATGTTAACAGCCAAACTACCAGTGCCAATAGTTACATGAAAATTACAATATTTTGTAGCTCTGAAGATCTTTGAATCAAGTAGCGTTGTCTTATATTGTATTAAATGTGATGTTTTAGTGAAAACCTTCCGTCAGCTGTTTGATATTATGATTCAGTTTCAACTCTGAGGTCAAGGAATCAGTATTTATTGAAAGTTTGCTCCACCCAAAATGTAGTAGAAACGACACCCCTGATAAAATCAGATGAAGATTTTTCCCAGAAGAGAAACACTTCCTGTTAAAAGCATCGGACTAAACCGTTAAGGTTTTCCTTAGAATGTCAGATTTAAAATCTGCCCATTTGCAAAAGCAACCTGCAGAAGCGTGCCTAGACGTGCTTTCTTTTTCAGCTCGGATTAAACTTTTTGATCGTAAAATATCTCAATTATGTTATAAACGTGACATTTGCAGAGAAAGTAATACCAGTTGATGAAAATTAAGATTGATTTAAATTTGAATCCTATAGTTCATTTTGCACATGGGCCTGGGAAACAGACTTCTTGTGGTTCCTGAGAGTAGAGGAAGCCTGTAAAAATAAAATGTTCTGACATTATTTTTCAGGGAAACGCCCAAAAAGTAAAATTTTAATAAGTACGTCAATCGTAATTTTAATATGTTATTTTAGAAAAAAAGCTGATCAGGTGGTCACATCTGTAAATATAAAAACGTCATCTTTATAGTTTTAGTACCATTCATATTAGATGAAACAAAAAATACACTTTTTCACGAAATTTATTTAAATTAATAACCATTTCCAATAAAATGTTTAGTTTTGGAAAAAAATACATCAAAGTTTGTCCTCTCCAAGTTAGGCTATAGATTCCTTTTCCATGCCAACATCATAGGCATGGAAATTTTTGCATGGATATTTCACTACAACTGAACAATATTAAGAACGGTATTATATATGAATCATATACCTAATGTGAAACATTATTTGCAACAAACTTGGCTGACGTGCTTCAGAAAGAGAAATGTATAATTCAAAGAAAAAACTACGTCTCGGCTGCAAATACCTTGACACTGGATTCACTAAATTGCACATAATCATGATTGGTGATGATCATTGCTCCCCCACCCCCAAATGAAACCCGAAGAAGACTGGGAGCATATTTCTCTCAGTGAATTACAACACATTGTCATTATCTAGCAGTAGAAACCTTACAAACTCAAGATTTTAATAAAATAGTAATTTGTCTCCTAAGATTCAATCGCAAGTAAAAGCCGAACCAATGACATTTCATCTGTTTGGTTTTAGTCTCTCTATCAATATATTTGCCTGAAGCAATATAACATTTCTGTCTGTCTGGTATACCTTTATAGCATCCAGTCGGTTTTAGACCGAAATCGTAGCCCGAAGATCCAGGAGAAAACAACACTACACGTAATTGCAATCGAAGACAATGGTTCTAAGGAGGTGACGTTTGTTGTTAAGAATCAATGGTCTGAAGCTGAATAATGAAGAACCGTTTGTATCTCATGATGCATTTATATGCATATTCCAAAGGTGTATACTCCCTTGCCTTAATATGTCTTCCGTTAAAGAATATTATTCTATGGTTTTCTTTTCATCCCATTTGGTATTGAGTCCGTTGTTGAGTAAGTTGTTGTTGTTGATATAGGGTTTAACGCCATTTTTCAGCACAAGATAGGCTATACATGGCGGCCAGTATTATTGCTGGAAGAAGAAGTCTGGAAAACCCAGAAAAGAACCACCGATCCACGAAAAGCTACTAGCAGGCTTTCTCACTTACCCACGTTAGCCGAGTCTGGACTAGAACTCATGCAGACAGAGGTGAGATGGCAGTGATCCGTAACGGACAGCGCTTTAGACCACTCAGCAACTCAGAGCCCCCTCCTTATCTTTGTCTTTTAGGTCAGTTGTAAGAGTAAGTTGTGAAACTTTGACTACAAACGCACGTTCGGTTATAAGTGTTGGAATGAAAATAACTAAAATTTTAGAATTTTTTTTTAACCAAAAGTTTGGAAGGCATGCTGTACTATATCAACTCACTTTTCATGGTATTAAATACAGTTTAGGAAGCCTATAATGTATGAGTTTTACTTCTAATAATAGTAGTATGTATTTATCACATAAGGACAATTTATCGAGGTGAAACGATATGAATATGTGAAACTAACTCTTCGCTATGATAGAAATTCTTTGAAAAATGTCTAACCACTAGATATTAATTATATTGTCTCACAGAGCTACGTAGAACCAAGAAAAGAAAAACAAGAAAATAAATGAGACCCACATACCATTAGAGCAAGGCAGACAATATAATCATGATTAGTTATCAACTATTTTTCTCTCTCTCTCTCTCTCTCTCTCTCTCTCTCTCGGTATATATATATATATATATATATATATATATATATATATATATATATATATATATATATATATATATATATATATATATATATATATATATATATATATATATATATTAATGAGTTAATGAGAGTGCCTTTCAAGCTCTTTATGGCTTTCAATCTTCTTTTCTTGCTTACTTATTAATGGCCTGAAAATATTCATACTGGCATAATTTTTTCCATTTACAGTGTGGATAACATCAAGTTGCATACGATAACACGCTGCTTAAGATATATAAGCTGTCTTTAGATATCCAAGTCTTTTTTGGTATCCCAGGTGGCCAAGTGATCTAAGGCGTTTATTTTAAAAAATCATAGCATTTCTCCTTTGTAATTGTGTGTTCTAGCCTCAGTTAACGTGTATATTTGAGAGATTTTTCCAGTAACTTCCCGTGGGCTGGTAGTTCCTTCAAAGGTTTTCCGAGGTTCATCCTCTATAGACAGATTGGCCGTCATGTGATAAGCCTATTATCTACTGAAAAATGGTATAAAACATACAACGTTATGCCAAAGCTAGACCTTATGTTCTAATCTGAACAATGGAATTGAGCAGTAGTTAATGAAGGTGTAAAGAAACAAGACCTCTGCTAACGTCTTAAATAGAAAGCATGTGATATAAAAAAATTTCAAACTTGAATGAATATCGCTTACTCTTAGATTCTTGCATTCGGTAATACTAATTAAAAATTTGTGGCTCGTCCTGCACGTGTTAGATACAGAATTCAGTTTCTGTGATGAAAAAAACAATGTTTCCGTTGGATAATTAGATTTAAGAGCTGCAGTTATCCTTTGTTAGTATAAATGAAGCTTGCATCAATATTTATTGTAGGCCAAAATTGTTGTAGCTGATTGAGATCTTACGAGTACTAATTGTGATGAAAGAGATGAATAACGTTCTTCCATGGCAAGGAAGCCACTTAATTTCTTATGCCAAACGACTAATGAAAAAGAAATATTTATGTTAGGATACAATTAAATAACGTGCAAAGTTTGCTTCGTTATTTTTGGTTTCGTGGTTGCAACCAAAAGAAGAAATAAAAAAAAAAAAAATGTAAGTCACAGGAAGTGTACATATATGACGGGAAGAAATTTTGACTTTGTGAAAATTGATTTGATAAAGATTTAACTGGTAGAACAAAACAGTATATTTGAAGCTATTTATCTGTTTGAATACATTCTAAAGTGCCTCTTATATTCAATCCAAGGGAAACAGGAATACGATAAAGTCCTTGAAAAAGAGTAATTGGGATAGCAACTACTATAGATTACTGTTTGAGTTGAAGGCATACAAATTACAACAAAATTTCGGTATAATATAATATTTTATGATCAACCATTTAAACAACATTATTAGCTTATCCCATTTTTCTCCCAAAATGCGTGGTGGGTGAGAGAGGAAGGAATGGGTTATGGTATTGCTGCTGAATTAATTTGGAAGTATTAGTTCATATAGATAAAGCTGTTAACTTTTGAACTTTATTTTATTCTTCTAAACTTTTCAAACTTTTGAGTATAAAATCTCTCCTTCAGAACTTCAGTAAACTTTCCAGATATTTTGAATCTTCACAGAAAACTCATTTCTGACTGAATATATTTCAAATTTTCTTTGAGTCCATCGTTTGGATACTATCTATTAATGAAAACTGTCTGCTTAAAATTAGTGTTGATATCAATGACTCTTTTGTCCTTTTATTTATAAATTACGATTGGTATTCTCTGATTGGATTGGCTGCGGATAAATTTCTTTTCATGCTCAAAGAAACAAAAATTGCTTCGTATGGTCCTTCTTCATGCCTGATTCTAGCACTTGTAATAATGTAATCCTGTAGATGTTTATTTAATTATATCACGATACTCATTTAAGAATGTAGTAGCCGATAACAAGACATTGATTTATGATAGTAGGTTGTTCTTGCATTAGGCAAATGCTATTAGATAGTTCTATTGAATTTCGATAGACAGAGAGAGAGAGAGAGAGAGAGAGAGAGAGAGAGAGAGAGAGAGAGAGAGAGAGAGAGAGAGAGAGAGAGAGAGAGAGAGAGAGAGAGAGAGAGAGAGAGAGAGAGAGAGAGAGAGAGAGAGCGGGGGGGGGGGTAGGAGGGGAACGTAGACTGATCACCAACAGTGATTTGGGAAAAACCGGAATCGCCAAAAATGACTATAGAAAAAGCGAACACCATTAACCGAAAGATTCTCTTTTGATACAAATGATACGATATGGAACAATGGTATCACATTTGTAAAAAGATACCTTTCAAAAATGGAGCATATTGTCTGTAAGCATCGTTAAGTTATGATCTTCTCTGCTCATCTAAAGGTGTTCAAATGTGAACGCTTATCGAATCAAACCATGAAAAGCACTCCACAATCCATAAAGAACAGCCTTATGTGTGCGAAATCATAGTACTGACAAGGACATAACAATGTGAAGACAGACCTTGTCTGTAAGTAAATAACGAGACTACAGCTTTCAAGAGGTCATCAACAGGAGTTGTCTGCAACAATATTCATAGGTAATGATATCTCAATTAAAACGTCATTTACATACAAAAGAGGTGTTTTGGTGTTTATAATTTTTAACGTAGCTTTAACAATTTTTCAGTCATATTGCTACGATGTCTGCAGTGTGGCAGTTTATAGTGATGTCTAGCACTGGGGCATCATGCCGCAGACACGTAGCATGATGTCCCACCCAGTCAAATTATCCTGACACAGGACCGACCAGTCCTAACACTAACATCTTAATGCTGAGCGTCAAGCGAGGCAGCTGTTAGTACCATTTTTATAAGTCTTTGGTATGACTCGACCGGGGATAGAACCCACGACCTCCCGCATCCGAGGCGGACGCTCTAACCACTAAACCACCGGAGCGGTTTTTATAAAGAGCAAGATTTGTGCAATATTGGCTAAACAGATGACTTAAGAAAAGAAATGAACAATGACCCCATGTATATCAGAAACAAGGCCAACCCTAAATCCCCCAACCATTTTAATTCAGCAGAGAAATATTTCAGAACCTTGAAATGTTGCTATTCGATTCAAATAAAAAAAATGAACTGAGAAAGAAAGTGGCCATAAAGAAAAATATCGGATACTGCAGATTTGATCAAATGGCCTATTCTGTTTTCTTTAAAAAAACAAATGCGACCAAAAGCTTTATTTTGTACCCACGTTGCATCAGCTTGTTTCTTATTAAATCTGGCTGAACCTAACATTCTTCTAGCGACATCAGCTTATTATTATTATTATTATTATTATTATTATTATTATTATTATTATTATTATTATTATTATTATTATTATTATTATTGAGTGTTTCATCCACATTTCTTTACAACGTAATTACATTCATATATTGATTTCCCGTAGCTAAAATTATATTAGAATATGCAATGTGGTAAAAATGCGAACTATACAGATGGCTCCTATTAAATCCGATCTTCTTTTAATGACGTAGGCAACAAGGTCACATCCAATAGCACCACTCTAGGATGTTATTAGGCTCCACGCAGAACCATTAGCTTAATAACTGTCCTTTCGGTCATATAGTTATTTGGCAATATCTTGTTACTTGTCCCGCCTAGCAAGTTCTCTCCTCTTGAGCACCATGTTGTCTTTCTTGTCTAAGTCGTTCAGCAGCTTTATTAAGTATAATCAGAAAGCTTTGAATATACCGTGCTACATATGTGTCTTTGACAATTAACATACTCTAACATGGATAGAGGTGTATGTGTGTGTTTGTGTGTATGTGCGTGTGTGTGTGTGTGGTTTGGATTTTTTAACATAGCTTTAACAATTTGTCAGTCCCAATGTGTCGTAGATGTGACAATGAACAAACGCTAACATGGATAGAGGTGTATGTGTGTCTGTGTGTGTGGTTTGGATTTTTTAACATAGCTTTAACAATTTGTACGATGTCTGCAGTGTGACGGCTTATAGTGATGTCTAGTACTGAGGGATCATGTCTCAGACAAGCAGCATCATGTCCCACCCAGACACTTTATCCTGACACCAGTCCGGCTAGTCCTAACATTAAGACCTTAACGCTGAGCGCCTAGCGTGTCAGCTGCTAGTAACATTTTTTAAGTCTTTGGCATGACTCGGCCAGGGTTCGAACCCGCATCAGTGGCGGACACTCTATCACCTTGGTCAATGGAGCGGTCATCATGAATACGTACTTTATAGCACTAAAACCTTACAGATGCATTTATTGCAAGATATAATAGTGGGCAGCCTAATTTCTTACCTCATACAAGTTTTTCCTCCATGTAAACAATTGTGATCATGGCGTGAAGATCATTTTTACATGAGTTACTTATTAAAATGCAACCCGTAAAATTTCCGTTTATTTCATTTTTATTCCACTCAAGCATTTAAAACGTAAAGCATCCTACATCATCATAAGCCATTTTTACAAACTTCTGTTGTGCAAATTCTATTTTGTTTATACTTCAGGTGAATTGCAATTTATAGGAAGTCCTCCTACCAGTCCCATAAGAATGAGGAGTTTTTGTATGAATTCAGGGTCAATGTGTTCTATTTTTAGTTCCTTTGATCTTGAAAGTTTCATAATATTATTTCACAAATCAGTCGGTTTGCAGACGTTTTTGTGTCCTTCGTTGTTAAATCTATAATTCTTCTGCTTCGACCTGACGAAACCGAGGAGACATTTCTCCCTCTATTCTTGACGGTACAGGGAACGGGCAAAATTACGCGGAAATCTTTAAACAATGTGTTCTTCTTGTCTTTTCTTGATTCTGTACTTGTGGGAGAGATAACAAAAGTTCTTATTCAGCACAGTTATATCAGCTTGGGGACACACGGTACTAATTATATGGAAGAACTGTGAACCAGTCTAGAAATGGGTGAAGAAATAATAGAGTATATAAGTGTTTGGTGGTCCATAATTGGTTAATAATGAAAAGCAAAATTTTAGTAAAAATATCTTTAAAAAGCTTATCATATGTGTCATGTTTAAAAAAAATATAGACAAACTTCTATTGATGCAATTTTAGTATTTTTAAAGACATGACTTAGGATTACTCAATAATAAAAGTAGCACTTGATTCGTTTGGTGCAGAATCTATAACATGTGCTTCATGAACATGTAGGTCAAAAAAAAAATGCCGCGGCTATATGGTGTTCTCCACACAGAAGCTTGCACCAAGGTTAGTTGTGCATGGAGAAATATAGGTCTGATCATCAGTACCCAGAAATTTTAGGTTATTGAATCTTAAATATGATGGTGTTTCCATATGTTTACTATGGGAATTGAATTAGTACCGTGACTCCTTGAGGCAACCTTAGATCACCACATCATCCCCACCAAAAAGGGCAAAAACTCACTTGATATCAATTTTCGGTACGAATAAAGTCCGTGAATGCGTGGCCTTTCGAAGCTTGTTTTGCTTTAGGATTTTTAACGAAGAAGTGTCAGAAAAATTACCACAGGGATGTACTTAATGACGCGGCCTTGTTACCAACGTCATTAACAAGATATCGTGTTTCATGGGCGCCATCTGCAAAATTGTATTATTTTTTTCCCTTAGAGATTCTCGTTGTCTTATATAATTTCCACTATGATAAATCAAAATATAAATTAATTATAATCAGTAGCGTCACTAGGGTTGGTGTCAAACAATGCGATAACTCATGGTGTCACCCCAATGGACACCCTTCTTGTACAAAAATTCAAAGATGTTATAGACAGTCATTTTGGTGTCACCCCCTCTGATTGTGTCATCCTGTGCAGTCCGCACCCGCCGCATCCCTCTTGTGAAGCCACTGATTATAATGCATGGGAAGGTAATAAAAACATGTAATAATAATAATAATAATAATAATAATAATAATAATAATAATAATAATAATAATAATAATAATAATAATAACAACAACAACAATAATAATAATAACATCAATGATGATGATGATGATGATGAAAATAATAATAATAATAATAATAATAATAATAATAATAATAATAATAATAATAATAATAATAATAATAATAATAACATCAACCATGAAGATGATGATGATGATGATGAAAATAATAATAATAATAATAATAATAATAATAATAATAATAATAACATCAACCATGAAGATGATGATGATGATGATGAAAATAATAATAATAATAATAATAATAATAATAATAATAATAATAATAATAATAATAATAATAATAATAATAATAATAATAATAATAATAATAATAATAATAAGTAGTAGTTGATGCCAATAGAGGAAAGTCCTGCTGCTGAGCAAACTTAATAATAAACTGATACAAGGGAAGACGAAAAGATTTTTCCTTTAAGCTAATGGTTCTTTTGCAGGTAAGGTTAAAAATAATTTTTTTTAACGGAATGAATAAAATATGATACATATAAAGGCGATACTATTTGATATAGTGGGTGAAAGGTTTATAAAGCCTGTATTTTACGGAATAAAACATAAAATGAAACATTTGGAAGATAGCATTATATCACGGAACAGATCAGAAAAAATGAATTATGTCAGGAAGATATCATGTTGTGCCTTGGGACTTGCTTGTCAAGGGGCAGATTAGAATCACGAGTGTGGAACCTGTTGACCCTGGGGAAATAAATAATAAAGTATCGCACTCTGCTGTTTCTGATATTTGTAGAGTTTTCATTATGTGTGTTTGAGAGAGAGAGAGAGAGAGAGAGAGAGAGAGAGAGAGAGAGAGAGAGAGAGAGAGAGAGAGAGAGAGAGAGAGAGAGAGAGAGAGAGAGAGAGAGAGAGAGAGAGAGAGAGAGAGAGAGAGAGAGAGAGAGAGAGAGAGATTGCACATTTGCCAATGACTTTACTGAGCACTTTTGCATGCATCAAGGACATGTAGCATATCAATCAATGCAATCCTTGTAATAATGAATTCATATGCACCAACCCACCCACCCATATATCTTTGAACGGAATAAATCGGAACATATAATAAACATTCAGCAGATAGCACTGGATGTGGAACCTTGGAAATTTGGAAAAATGAGGTAAGATACTGAAAATTATTTTTGTAAGGTATAAATCGTACGAAATTAAATATTTCGAATCATATTAAATGGTTATATATTTTCCCAGTTTCAAGTTAATTCATGACTCTTAGAACTTGTCTTCTGTTACACATAAGCTACGCGGTATCTCATTCGACTAGTGTTTCATGTTTCTCTATTTCGAAAACCCATTGTGCTCTTTTAGAACCCTACCTATAAGGAAATCTAGCCTAATTTTCTGGTATTTGAATCCCACCACAAGAAAAACCCCTACCCGGGAAACATTTATACTTTCAACGCATTTTAAATAAAGAAATATGTCTTTTTAATTCTTTATCTCTTTTTTCTTTCTCTTTAGGTATCTCTATATGTCTGTCTGTGTAGAGCCATGTCTGTGTCTGTTTGTCTGTCTCACACTATTGTACAAACATGCAAAGAGAGTGATACAAATGAAAACTAGTTACAGTAATGCATAACGTCTTATTTGCAACGAGGTACGTTCACACATATATTAACATTTAACAGCACCTCTTTGTTTCAGGGTGGAAGGTGGGAGCCATGGAAGCTCATTTGGTCGTACTGGTAATCCTTGGGTCGTAGGTTCGATACCAGCCCAGTCTACCCCAAGTAGACTGCCACGGTGTGTCCTTGGGAAAGAACTGAGCTTCCATTTCATCGGTTTGGCAACACCAAATAATGTGTCAAAACGCCGTTAAAACTAATAAAACCAAGCAAATCAACAAGATGGAAAGTCGACACACTCTAACAGAATGCTTTCCGCTGGAAGAATATATATTCTTGTCGAGGTTCCCTGTTCAGATGGTATGCACGAGCTAATATGCGCGCGCATGAGTGTGTTTGTGTGCGATAAGCTATTGGCACAATACAACCTCCTTTCACCGACTGGTTCTTAATGAAGGCTGTCATCTTCAAAGAAGGGTTCAATGTTTCAAAGTTTATGGAATTTTCATTCCACATATTTGCCAGGTATGAAGAAAATGTGGATTTATATATTTGAAGTCAGTATAAAAGATTGTTAGTTAGGAAATAGATGACTGCTGGGTAGTTTTAACTTCTTGACCATCTCTTAGTTACTCTTAATAGCAATATGATTAGGCAGGTATCAGTATAGATTGTATGAGCGGATCACGTTTCTGCAAGATCTTGGATATTATAGGTTTGTCAGACTTAAGGTTTCGAAAGACTTTCAATTCGAAAAGGTGAATCCAAAATGATATAATTTGTTGTTTGAATGTCTTCCATGTGCTACAAGGAATTAAGTATAGCTCTGGTTTTTGAAGAGAAGATTGAAGCTTGATCTGGAACGGACACGATATGGTGCCATCAGGTGGTACAATGGTGTTTGGAACCTCTTCTTCAGCTGTCGTCATGTCTGTACGAATGGATGTATGATACACGACTTTAATTTCTTTCAATTTACACTTTAAAAAGAGGGTATTTATGGATGAGTTTTGGAATCGCAAAGATCATGTATAAAATTTAAAAACTTGCAGTTTTTCCATCAGCCATTTTTTCAGCTTAAAGATGATGAATTTGTATGCCAAAAGGTTTTGGTATTTCGGTCTAAAGACTACATCAAATGCGGGATCTGGTCAATTGGAATATAGTTTGGCAGCATCGTCTTCGACAAAATGTCTCGTTTGCTGTAACACAGAGAGTTTCCGAAGAGCAAGTAATAAATATATCCAGGATGACTGTGTACCTGATCAACATTTGGTGGTATGTTTTACGGTATAAGCTGTAAACAATCAAATGATGGCCAAATGTGGGTCTTACAAATTTCTCTTATAACTGGACAATGATCTTCCTATCATCAACCATATGCGTATTAAACCAAAAGATATTATTATTTATTCTTGTGATATCTGATGTCTGAAAAGAAGGTTTGTTTATGTTCCATAAACAAGTCTTCTCCGCAACAAGAATACGACAACTATGAAGATGAAAGTTCGGGTTATCGTGAATTCTATTGAATCAAAAGAAACATATGTAACTTAGCTTAGATTTCGAAAATTTCAACCGGTTCTCTTTCCTTTTTAGAACTCCAGTAATGTTTAGTTAATGTTAATTAGTAATTGATGTATAGTAGTTTGCATACTTGTCGACTTACAACAAATAAAATGACCTTAGTCATAATAAGCAGTCAGTTCCGGTGTATATGCATTTTACTATGTTGTTGATTTTGATAATGAGTGAGTGATTGACAATATGCTGCTCTGTTTTACACATGGAAGAAGTTCCGGCAGGCCATTTTATAAATCTGTCAGGACCTTAATACTTCTTCAATGTCCAGGTGACAATAATTTTCCTTTACTAGTGAAGGTTTTTGATGGATCTAACAGGGGTAAGAACTAATTTGCCTATTGGCAGTTATTTATTTTATGTCTTTTAATTTCAGATTTCTTAATTTATTTTTATTCTACAAGCTTTGTCTATGATTCTTATGACATTTAGGAAAGAGCTCAAACTATTTATTGGCTGGACGAAGTTTTAGTATGAAAAATATTGGTATATGCAATTTCCAACTGATCTAGTGAGATAAAGCTACAAGGATATAACGCATGGATGTTATTGTTTCCAAATGGGATACTACCCTTTGCTATTTATCCCAATGACCCTACATTACAAAACTTCAGTTGATTGGTCAGTTAGAGTGTCATTGAGAATATTTCCTTCTCATGATTTTAAGTGAAGCACACTTTTTGTATTCTGCCTAACCTATCGCGACGGGTTCGCACAAATTGTATTGTTTTTAATTACATCATTGCCTAATGTTTTCTAATAAGGTAGTTTCGGTGAATGAACCGTACGACTTTTCTGATACCACTTGAAGATAATTAAGGAACAGGAATTACCGATGAAGTGCTAGCAATATAGGAATGTGCAGGTCGATTGCAAATGTTATCTGCACACGTTGTGGATTGTTTATGTGAAATATGATAGTAGTTGAAAGTCTTCGTGCAAATAGTTTATCAGAAGACTTCCCTTGATGGGTTATTTTAAATGTCAAAATTCTTGTCTATTTATAGTTTCAGCGTTTGAAAGATATAGCTGCCTTATACACGTGCACGTTTGTATGAAACCATTGAAATAGGTAAAATATTGCTGTTTGTATCTTTTAAGTCTTGACACTGAAACATTTCAAATATTTCAGACGAAATGTGATTCATGTGAAATTTAAAACTGTATTAATCGCCAGATGAAGTAAACGTAAATTTATCTAAATTTGAGGAAGTTGGGCTGCTGTAGTGTCTCTTAGCTTGGCGGTTTTCTAAACTTATTTCGATTCTAAATAGTCTTGAAGGTGCTTATGCACTAATAAGTACCAATCAATTAATTATCGATTCTAACGATTGTGTTGGGTGGCCGTTCTGAATAAAGGAAGTTATCCAATTTGTACTTATAAAATTGTATATTTTCTAACTGATCTGTCGACCAGAGGTGGCTCTCAGATCAAGTTATTCTTTCTTTATGTACAGTCGCTGTAGAAATTAATGAGATGGAGTTCCAGTCTAACATGGCGTCATTGTGTTTCTCTACAAAGTAGCTTTACTCTTATTTTCACTTCATTAATGATGTAATATGCTGTTGTGACTAGGTAACAAAATGAAAAGCAAAACTAAAATAATGCAAATAGTTTCGTTTTGTTACAGGATTAAAATTCGAAATATTTCTGCTTAAATAGTATTTTACAGAGACAGCCATTATTCCAAATCAGACTTACTGTATAAGAATTTACATACAGAATTGAGTACGGACCATTTAAGAATATTTAATTTGAAACTTACTATTTCGCTCTGTATCGAATTGTTATTGAATGTAAAGAAAATCTTTTCATCTATTACCGAACCTTTGCTCGTTGGGGTGGATGTTATTCCAAATGTTGTATCTCGAATTATTCATCGACAGTTTCATTTCATTGTAATTTGGTTACTTTCTGACCAGTTGCCATATATCCTTTTCATATAACCGTCACGTGAGAATCGGTATGTCGCAGTAGCTATCTGTACCATGTACGCACTGACACTATGAACCATTTGAGGATCTTTGATAAATTCGTTTATTTTACATATGTAAAATGGTGAGGTGGAGCCAGGCACATTAGTTATAATTCACTTTGAAAGATTAAAATAAATTATTTCTATTAACACCATTTGTTTTCTTCCAAACTTTGTTTAAGTTTCTATACTGCAAAAGGATATATATCCATCCATCAATCCATCATACATACATACACACACATACATACATGCATGCATGCATGCATGCATGCATGCATGCATGCATACATACATACATACATACATACATACATACATACATACATACATACATACATACATACATACATACATACATACATACATACATACATACATACATACATACATACATACATACATACATACATACATACATACATACATACATGCGTACGTATGAGATAAAGCTACAAGGATATAACGCATGGATGTTAATGTTTCCAGATGGGATACTACCCTTTGCTATTTATCCCAATGACCCTACATTACAAAACTTCAGTTGATTGGTCAGTTAGAAGGTCATTGAGAATACTTTCTTCTCATGATTTTAAGTGAAGCACACTTTTTGTATTCTGCCTAACCTATCGCGATGGGTTCGCACAAATTGTACTGTTTTTAATTACATCATTGCCTAATGTTTTCTAATAAGGTAGTTTCGGGGAATGAATCGTATGACTTTTCTGATACCACTTGAAGGTAATTAAGGAACAGGAATTACCGATGAAGTACGCACGTACGTACGTACGTACGTACGTACGTACGTATGTATGTATGTATGTATGTATGTATGTATGTATGTATGTATGTATGTATGTATGTATGTATGTATGTATGTATGTATGTATGTATGTATGTATGTATGCATGCATGCATGCATGTATGTATGTATGTATGTGTGTATGTATGTATGATGGATTGATGGATGGATATATATCCTTCTGCAGTATAGAAACTTAAACAAAGTTTGGAAGAAAACAAATGGTGTTAATACATACATACATACATACATACATACATACATACATACATACATACATACATACATACATACATACATACATACATACATACATACATACATACATACATACATACATACATACATACATACATACATACATACATACATACATACATACATACATACATACATACATACATACATACATACATACATACATACATACATACATACATATATACACACACACACACATATATATATATATATATATATATATATATATATATATATATATATATATATATATATATATATATATATATATATATATATATATATATGTATATATATATAGTTTCGAATATGTAAATAAATTGTTTGATTATTTTCACGGGATTCTATATTTTTCAGTAAATTCTGTTAGTGTAGAACGCAAAAGGTGTTACATTAGCATTTTTGTAGCTCACTCTGCTTCATGGAGTTTGCAAATAAAAAATTATTTCTTTCTAATCATAATAAGGACAAGAATTTGGTCTGAATAAGGATCAGTGACATGTGCATAATAATAGCATCACTTTTGTTTTCGTGTATCCTTCAGAATCATATTTTTATCCAAATTATGATGTCTGTGATAAATTATGTATATGCATTGCAATACCATAATTCAATGTCCATTTGGGATTCTTCTCTTTGCATAGGTTTTTTATGCGGAAATAAGACTAGGCAGTGGGAACAAATGGTTTTAGAAATTTAAATTAATTCCGGCTCAGACGATGCGCTTTCAATTCTTGCTCATTTCCAGACTCAAGTGGAAACAATACTGTATAATTCAATTCCAATAATATTTAAAGTAGATCATTTTGTCTTCACAAATAACGATGTAAAGAGCAAATGTCTTTTCATTCAATACAACGATTTAACACGGACAACATCATTTTTCAACACTGGATGTTTGTCAGTTGAGAGATGAAGATTTTGTTTACATACCCTTCGTTAGAGAGGTGAGTTTGTTTGCTTCTATTAGGCGACCTTTTAAACAATCTTGTATAGATGGTGAAGTGCAAGATCTACACCGCGTGGCAGTAGCAGTGGAAAAGGCACCATCTGTATTGCAGTAGGTTATCGGGAGATGTTCTGTATATATAGATGTTATTATGTTGCTATGGGGTTTAATTATACTTTTTGCAGCACAAGATAGACTATACACGGCGACTAGTATAACTGGTGGAGGAATAACCGCGGAGAAGCTGCGAACATCATATTCTAGCTTTTTTTTCATGGCATTCAGATAATTCTATGTAAAGTAAATGATCCATAGTCCGACATAGGTAACTATTTTTGTTATTTTTCTTAATGTACATTACGCTGCCAATTGAAAAGACAACTAGCCTATTGTTAATAGTAAACACGTGTTTCCGGAATGAGCTCGAAGCAAACTTTCCATGGCGGCAGCCAATCAATAATGAGGAGACCGTGCAAGGATTTCATGGACTTATATTTGGATCAATCAATTTCACAGATAGTGATATGTGAACATGTTGACATAGATAAAAATAATAAGCAACGAACACTAAGCAAAGTATAAAAAGTATGTCATATGTTTGAATTAGCCTTCAACAGTAATAAACTTTAGGTCTCCTGTCAATATGTTACAGAATTAGATTTTGCCAGATAAAAGTTTTGTTTAAGTGGCAAACATGTTACAGAATTAACATTGGCCATGAAATGGCAAATTGTAATTTTCATTGTAAAATATATAATTATTAGCCTTGGCCAGATGACAGTAAGTTTTGTTTTCATGGCGACTTGCTACAGAATTAGCTGTTGAAGAATTGGCAAGATAAAAGTCTAGTATAAATTTAGTTTTAAGGCACTACATAAAATAATTAGCATTGGCCTCGTACAAGTGTTGATTTTATGGCAACATGGTACAAAATAAGCCCTGGCCTGATATAAGTGTAGTTCTCGTGGCATCATGTTACAGCATTAGACCTGGCCTGATACAATCTTAGTTTTCATGGCAACATGTTACAGAATAAGCCTTGGCCAGATACATGCGTAGTGTTCATGGCAACATGTTGCAGAATTTTATCATTGGCAGTTGTTCTCATGACAACATGTTACAAAATAAGCCTTGGCCAGACACACGCGTAGTGTTCATGGCAACATGTTACAGAATAATCCTTGGCCAGATACATGCGTAGTGTTCATGGCAACATGTTGCAGAATTTTAGCATTAGCCGTTGTTCTCATGGCAAAATGTTACAAAATAAGCCTTGGCTAGACACACGCGTAGTGTTCATGGCAACATGTTACAGAATAAGCCTTGGCCAGATAAATGCGTAGTGTTCATGGCAACATGTTGCAGAATTTTAGCATTAGCCGTTGTTCTCATGGCAACATGTTACATAATAAGTCCTGTCCTGATACAAGTGTAGTTCTCATGGAAACATGTTAAAGCATTAGACCTGGCCTGATACAAGATTAGTTTTCAAGGCAGTATGTATCAGAATTAGCCTTGAGTTAGTATTGGCCTGACACAAGTGTAGTTCTCATGGCAACACGTTACAGAAGTAGCCTAGACCTGATACAAGTTTAATTCTCATGACCGTACTGGTGTGGTAGTTTATGTTCGTTTTAAATTAGATATACAAATAATCGCAGGATGACACAAATGGAGTATTATGTTGGACGGGCTCGCATTCTTTATCGATGTTTCTAATTTAAAATAGTACACATTATGGAATTGAAGCTCAATGAAGACATTAAGTAACTATTAGACAAGAATTTTCTGATCAGATAATGAATGATGTTACTTTACGATGCATGTGCCATTTATTTGTCCGGATTTGAAGGTATACTCTCATTTGTAAATTATCATTGTGTCAGAACACATCTAGCGCAAGTTGTTTTCTTTTATAAGACTTTTTTTAAATTCTAAAATGGTCCCAAAAAATTCCGCTTGATTGTTTAGCACAACCTGATATCAGAAAATCCTGGGTGGGTTACCGTGGTGGTGCATCCCTAGGTAAGGCACTTTACTAAAATTGTCTTGGCACTAAATAACCTGGATGTGTTGCTCTACGGCTAAACAGACAAAATCAACATATTGTTTAGCAGACACGACTTAATGTTAACTATAGCCCTGTATTACGGGGATTAAAGTAAATTGTATCATACCGTTGGTACTAAAACAAAAGGCTTAGCCGATATGCATCTTTCTCAAACATACTGTTTTTATCTTTTGCATGTGTCAGACACAGTCAGAATAAAGTATGAAATAGCTGTTACTTAGAAAATTAAAATGCAATTAATTACTCCTAATTTGATCACTTTTGAAAATATTTAATGAGGTTAAGGATTAAAGGATTAGCGAATGACAGAGGTAAGCTACATGTCTGATATGGTGTGGGTTCAGCCCAAAATTAATGAGATGCATTTGTGGTGTACATAAAATAAATATCTTCGTTGTGTTGTGCAAGAAACTTTATTTACCATTTTTGTTTACTTGGAGGTCGCTGAGTTTCGTGCCTTGTCAAGGGTATTAAGGAAGAGGAAAGTGGAAGTAGCTTTCTCCCTTCTTTATTTTTTAAGAAAGCCAGACGCTTTAATATCAGTTATATTCGTATTTATATGCTTTCTACCTGATGCATCAAAAGGGTGTAAATCAAATATTGCGTTTGTTTTTGACAGAACTCAATTCTAAGGTAGACAATATTTTAATATATTTAATTATTATGTGGATTATATAAATCCTTACGGCCATTTCCAAATACAATGCTTCATCAGCAAATTCTCTTTTGAAACGTCAGGGGCTTTTTTCAAGCTGTTAATTATCCATATTCACTACTTATACTGGGTTCTGCAAATACATTTTTACAATTTCCATACCGTACCAGTTATGATCGTTTGAATGACTATAAGTCTGCCCTCGTTTAGTACCCATTCTAACTGTCCAATAATATATTCAGACTCGGTACCATTTCGCGCCTTTTCAAGATAGTTTCGCATGGTCTAACTACCTTTAGTTGTTGAAATATGTTTACCAATTTCATACAACAAAGTTAATCGATTTCTCGTAAGTTATGTAAAAACGAGTATAAGTAGTTAACATTGAAATCAATAGTTCCAATAATATCTACCGTATCGTAGCGTTTTTAACATTGTTTCTAATCATATTGTCTCGTCGTCGTATGACTTCCCACCGGTTTTGTGTTGTACCGTCTTTGTGTCATTTCTAGTATTGCAAAGGATGTTAGATGTACTACATGTGTCAATCAAGATACAAGTACGAACAAAGTCATTAGTATTGAAGACAGAGAGCGATGCATTGCAAGAAAATAAGAACTTTTAACATTTATATATTTAATTTTATTATTGTTGGTGCAGCAGAGCGACAATTTGTTCATAACACAATTATAACGTGTTGGACACTCAAATGAAAGAGCTAGGGCAATATAAACGAATACTAACAGCACATAATAAATAAGAATAATACAATTCAATATAGAATCGAACGATTACAGATCTCAAATCAACATCATTTAGCAAGGCACGTCTACAACTTTTGCATTTGATTTTTGTTAGTCGTAGATGGCAAATAAGTCTTGACATAGTATCGATTTTTTTTGTCTGTCTAATGTGAAGAGAAAAACATACAGTAGTAAAAATGTGGTTTTTCAGGTGGAGAAGAGCGTAGATGTGTAACATCGCAACGTTCCAAGACATACAGAAAGGAAGTGTTTATTGAGCATACTTCCTGTATGTGTTAACATGCTTTACTAAATGGATGAACACCAGTCGTGTCACTTTCAAGTGGTTATATTCTAGTTGCATACCGAAAGTGATAATCACATCTCGATCTGCTTCTCTGCGCTTCTTTAGTGTGAAATTTCCATGTGACGAGCACTTCAGTAGGAATTGCATTATGGGTCAGATATTTATATCTAAGACTTCAATGACATGTCATCTCCGCAAATTTGTTATCAATAAATGACGTCACTACACAGTTGTGGACTGGATGTTTTAAATGTTGTTTCTTGAGTTTTCATTGACATATTTAAAAAGAATACAGGACATACATTTGGATATAGCTTAAAGATCATATGTGGAATCTACCAGTCAGAAGTTTGGTGACTTCAGGTAGCTTAAAGATCATATGTGGAATCTTCCAGTCAGAAGTTTGGTGACTTTAGGTAGCTTAAAGATCATATGTGGAATCTTCCAGTTAGAAGTGGGGTGACTTCAGGTAGCTTAAAGATCATATGTGGAATCTTCCAGTCAGACGTTTGGTGACTTTAGGTAGCTTAAAGATCATATGTGGAATCTTCCAGTCAGAAGTTTGGTGACTTTAGGTAGCTTAAAGATCATATGTGGAATCTTCCAGTAAGAAGTGGGGTGACTTCAGGTAGCTTAAAGATCATGTGTGGAATCTTCCAGTCAGAAGTTTGGTGACTTTAGGTAGCTTAAAGATCATATATAGTATCTAACAGTCAGAAGTGGGGTGATCTCAGGTAGCGAAAAGATCATAAATGGAATGTTCCACATCCTTTGGCATGAAAAAATAACCAATAATGTGTGAAAAGTAAAGTCTTTAGAATTTATTTCAATAAGTTTTCTTTTGCTTTTGATAGATCGAAATGAGTAGATAGCAACATCAACGAATGCAAAAGCAACACGCACTATGCACAAGTGTAAGGTAAATTAAAGAAAAAAAAATACTTGGTTTAAACAGCATCCACAAATTTTTATTCAGGAGTCTAATGGGAAAAAACTTCGTGATAATTAGCAATGAATACTTTCTTGATGAAATCAGCTGATATGGTGACAGAAAGGAAGTATATTGGAATTATAAGGATTAGATGATGATGGTTGGGAATTTATTGATGTGTAAAATGTTAGTAAATAAAGTTAGATTTCTTTATCTTGAAGTACATATATACATACATACATACATACATACATACATACATACATACATACATACATACATGCATGCATGCATGCATGCATGCATGCATGCATGCATGCATGCACGCACGCACGCACGCACGCACGCACGCACGCACGCACGCACGCACGCACGCACACACACACACACACACACACATACATACATACATACATACATACATACATACATACATACATACATACATACATACATACATACATACATACATACATACATACATACATATATACACACATTCATACATAAATACATATAAATACATACCTGCATGCATGCATACATCCATCCATCAACGCACACACACACGCACGCACACACGCACGCACGCACACACGCACGCACACACATACGCACGCAAGCACACGCACACACACTCATACATACATACATACATACATACATACATACATACATACATACATACATACATACATACATACATACATACATACATACATACATACATACATACATACATACATACATACACGTACATGCATACATACACGTACATGCATACATACATACATACATACATACATGCATACATACATACATACATACATACATACATACATACATACATACATACATACATACATACATACATACATACATACATACATATGGACGTACCTACGTCCAGCTGCGCTATTGGAGCAATCCTCCGCAAAGATGAAATTTATTCTGAAGAGATGTCAATATACCGAATGATTTAAATAGGGCTGTTAAGCTGTGAGGAAAGAATGAATCTGTGATAACAGGCTAGAGATGATATTGTGAGTGCTGCAATCGCAGCTGCTACCTTTTCACCATCTTCAAATTGCTATACACAGGAATGTATGAAAAATAGATGGAGACCCTTATTTAATCATTTACATGGATGACTTTTTATTACTTTTGTGTGAATGGCCACAGTGAGAACGTTTGAATGAAAATTTCGCAGTATAGACAATACTGATTTTGGCTGTTAAATAATGAAACCGAATTCTCATATACCAACAGGAAGCCTGCAATTTAGTTTTGTATTGTACTTTTTTGTTAATTGAACTCAGAAATTGAATTCATTGTAGACAAGACAATTGTTTATTTGCCACGGCATAAAGACTTACTGAAGGGAAACTTGTAAGTGCTACCAAAATCTGAGTCCCGAGTTGAATTGTCCCATAACGAATCTAAAGGTAATAGTTTTGAACTGATCCATACACAGTCGAGCGATTGTCAAGTTTAAATCTTACTAATAACCTATATGGCCAGTCTACTATCCGATCTGTGTTTGCCTTGGCTGCTATTAAATCAGTTCCTTTTACATTTGTTAGTGAGATATCTAAAACGCAAAGGAAATGTTGGCTTATGGTAAAAACTAAGCATTGCAAGCTTAGTTCCCCCCCCCCCACAGCGGGTATAAAAGAACCATCAAAATAGAGGTTTGGGACATCATCATAAACTTTAGTTTTGAAAGTGCGAAACCGTCTTCTTCTGGCCATTAGTGAGCAAACTTTAAACAATGTATTGGAACATTTTTGTTTACTTCTAGCAGTACAAAATGTCTTCAAAGTTTAATATGCAGTAAGTCCCATGATTAAGGCATTTTACTGTGTTTTGGATTTTGATGTTGAAAAGGATTACTGACAATACGCCACTCTGAGATATACCCATATCCTGAGGAAAGGATGGTACATACAGCTCATAGTCATAAACTATTTAACATAAAGGAAGTGAAATCAACAATTTAATTTAAATTCAACAGACACTTTATTTCCTCAGAATATGAAGTGAAAATTCCAAAAGGCATATTATTGCGTTTTAATTACCAAATAATCCAAAGTCCTATGACAAGTCCAAAATTATAGAATGAACAGAATGAATTCTGATAGTCTGGAATTTACTGATGTATTAATAATCTTGAATATACTTATATACCACAATAATGTAATTCAGAATGTCTTTGAATAGAGTTAATAATACTCCCAAAGTAGTGTATATCCAAAGTAGTGCCATGAATAATTTAAATAAATAATTCCTTTTAAATTACATCTGAACACATCAATAAAATATGATAACAAAATCGATTCCAGAGACTGATCTATGACAGGAATGAATTATTTGCTTACGCACATTTTCCTTTCCCTATCACGTAATAGAATGTGAAGGTTTCCAGCAAAGAAATTTAGTCTAACCGCTAACAATACCGACCTTGAAACGTAGGTAGTTCCATTGTACTATTGTGTCATGCGCATTAAAGTTTTACAGTAACCGACATATGAAAGGTTTCCGTTATTGTTGTACGTTCCTTTTTCTTTCATTTGGAGGTGTTTATCTTCCAGGAGGTTGGTTGCTGTTAGAAACTTTATTTGACAATATCATACAGTGCTGTTACCCAGGTTACTGATACTGTTGGCTCGGTATAGTAGAAGAGGCGACAAAATAGAGGTAACCCATTTGAAATGGCTTACTTTCCGTGTCTTTGAGAAATAGGTAGTTGAGTGCAGGAATATATAGCTGAAGCGTTCCTAGGTAACTTGATACAACTGATTGCTATAAGGTCTCAATTCAAGGCAAAATATACCGAACAAGATTGCTGAAGAAGTTATCGTCCTTGCTAATAAATGTAAACATGACGTGCAAGAAAGAAAAATAAATATTAAATTTAAAGATATTAAAATTTTGTAAAGTTTTGTGTAAAAGATATAAAGGTGTCAAATATAAAGTATTTAAAGCAAAATATATAACATAAACCTCATTTCCTAAAATTTTTGTCTTGCAGAACACGCCAAAATATTTCCGGCCCACAAAGTGGGAGTGGACGCTCTCAACAAGCACGTGTTCCACTGTCATTGGACACTAGCAGGGTAAGCCCGTCTTAATGAGGATCACATTTCAGACTGTATCCATGAGCCAGATGTTCATGTCTTTGACGCAATCGGCGCAATATACCTCATCTGTCCGATTTGTTTTATGCTAGGTATACCACTGTTACTCGGCAACCTATGGTACATAATAATTCAGGCCAAATACACCAAAGCACCAACCATCTGCCACTCATTTACTCTGTTACTTGGATCTACTCCAATGACATGGACGAAATCCATGTTGAATGGTATCCTACAACTGTGCCGCCTCTTCTGAGGTGCAACCAGAACGCATTTAGCCAATATGATAACCGGGGGTACTCGGGGAGGGGCGGTCGATGTTTCCACTCAAATACAACACACTACTTTGGCCTCATCCTCGTCTAGACTTGGGAGACGGGGTCAGAAGGGCCCAGTCTAATCAATCAGCTGGGAGCGTTAAATTTCAGGGACTATGGTAAAGACTTTCAGTTTCGTTTTTTGCATACTTCAAATGTGTTTGCATACATTTCATAGGTCACCTTCGCGAGTAAAGTAATAAAATGATATCCTCTAACTTGACAAAGAGCATATACAATGAGGGTGGTCGCTTGATTAAATTGACTGATGTTGTCCTTTGCACAAGCATATCAACTTGTTTAAGCCTGACAGGAGAAACGCAGTATATGAGCGTAACTGTCCTCTTGTTGGCTCCTTAGTGTGTGAAGCGCACAGGTGATGATATAATAATCTTGCCGTATGCGAAACGCAACCAAAAACATCTATCGATAGCGTGAACCAGCAAAATAATTTAACTGGCGATTCGGATGAGGTAACTCGTCCCTGCCAGGGTAATTTACGAAAATTTCTTTTTATTGCATCCATTAACTAGAGCAAAAATATCACTTATCACCTATTTGTACTAGATAAGGCACTTCCATGCTGTGCTGGGGAGCTTATAAGTGTCAAAAAGTTTAGTTCGGGCCAACTTTTTGTAGAGTGTAGCTGCAAAGCTCACTCTGGCAATCAGATTCGTTTGAAGCGGTGTGTGGAGATACACATTAAAATACTTTGACACAAATATCTCAACTTGACAAGAGTTGATGTTTAATCTAATGTGGTGGTAATTAGTGTAATGTAATTTAATCTAATGTAGTGGTACTTAGTGTAATGTAATTTAATCTAATGTAGTGGTAATTAGTGTAATGTAATTTAATCTAATGTAGTGGTAATTAGTGTAATGTAATTTAATCTAATGTAGTGGTAATTAGTGTAATGTAATTTAATCTAATGTAGTGGTAATTAGTGTAATGTAATTTAATCTAATGTAGTGGTAATTAGTGTAATGTAATTTAATCTAATGTAGTGGTAATTAGTGTAATGTAATTTAATCTAATGTAGTGGTAATTAGTGTAATGTAATTTAATCTAATGTAGTGGTAATTAGTGTAATGTAATTTAATCTAATGTAGTGGTAATTAGTGTAATGTAATTTAATCTAATGTAGTGGTAATTAGTGTAATGTAATTTAATCTAATGTAGTGGTAATTAGTGTAATGTAATTTAATCTAATGTAGTGGTAATTAGTGTAATGTAATTTAATCTAATCTAGTGGTAATTCCACACAAGTGAAACGAATGAACTAACGACAATGTGATTCAGATAAAAAAAAATTCCATCATGACGATGGACATCGCCAGTTTGCCCTACGTCGATCAAAGCCAGGTTCTTGAACATGCCTATCAAGCTGTTCATTGCAAATCATGTGGTGTTTCAACTGCCAGAGTGCATCAGTGTGAATGGTCCCGCAAAGATGACTGCGAAATGAAACCAGTTTGTCTCAGATGTTTGAAAATGGTTACGATGGATCGTCCGCTTCAACACTTCTCATGATCTTGAAACTGTTCTAAGTGTTCGAGGAGATACAACGCTTGAAAATCATTAGTTCTTCTAAGGCCAGCAAAGGTATGGATGTCACCGCTCCGTTCAGTGCGCCTTTACAAATGCTGTCTGTATCCAGAGAAATTATACGGCTAGAAGATCATGCTGAATAAAACCACTTGGAAGCAGCAGCCTAAAGCGAGTACGAATCAGGCAACTCAATGATCAGCGTGACAGTATAGCAATTAAGAAACCCAATGCTTCAAACGACAAACCCTCTAAATCCAGACCACGAAAGGATCAGCAAGCCATTGGCATGTGGTCAAGGAAAAAAATATATTCAAAAGCTCACGAACTCTACTCGAGAGATACCTATTAACTTAGACCTGCCAAAAGAGAATAAAACCGCTGTCGCTGATGGAAACAAATTCTCAAAACTAAATATAAAAATAATGATGGAAAATTGTTCTAGACTTCCCACATGTTATAAGGATCCTATTAAGCTCTTTAATATGTATGGGGGTGTAGAGAGACCCTGGGAATCCTTAAAGCGAGAATGAAGCAGGCAACCCAATAATCATCGTGACAGTGTAGCTCTTAAGAAACCCAATGCTACAAGAAACACCATTAAAGAAGCATCGAGAGACAAGATGAGAAGACCCATACTTTCTTCACTTTTATCATTATACATGTACTTGACACCATAATATAAGAGGCCTAATTGCATGTGTTGACGAAAGTAGTCCCGTAGTTAAGGGAGATGAACCAAAATATGTCTGTGTTCAGGTGACCTTTCTAAGAGAAAATGATAATGTTAAAAACGTTAGCACCTAGAGAAGTTTGGTCAAGAAATATCAACAATGCCAATGTAGGAAAGTTTAAATCCTAAATGCCAAAACTCCTTATAGACAAATTAATCTATGCTATTTTGCTCAGTATATCTGACTCCATGCACTCCAATCCATGATGCTGATCTCGATCGTCATATTGAACATTAAACATATAGATTGATTAACTTGATGATTTGGGCTTCCGCAATACACTCGAGGCTGTGAAGACATCAATGAACAAGTGATGAAGATGGGTTCAAAATATAATCTTTGCCTTTTAAATTATATGTCAGTCAGAAATCCATCTGATTTACTTGATTTCTCTTGAGAAGTTGGTAACTATCAATGTAGTAGTGATAACTTAACTCAGTATTTATAAGCAAGAATAGTCAAAACCAACACCGTAATTGGTCTGGCAGAGATTGGTATTGAACAAATCGAGTGGATAACGAAGTGGATCCAAAAAATCATTCGATTTTTAAGCGTGTCAACCAATTATGGTCTGATGATACATGCAAAGAGGTTACTAGTGAACGGAAAACGTCTTGCAGAATCTGATCATCTGAATATAAACTGGAAATACCGAGGCAAAGCTTGTCGTATAAGTAGAGAGAGAGAGAGAGAGAGAGAGAGAGAGAGAGAGAGAGAGAGAGAGAGAGAGAGAGAGAGAGAGAGAGAGAGAGAGAGAGAGAGAGAGAGAGAGAGAGAGAGAGAGAGAGAGAGAGAGAGAGAGAGAGGAAATCCCAGTTGAGCAAATCTCAGTTGAGCTCTCGCTGCTATTAAATCAGCATGTAATTGGGTGCGAAAGGTCATTGGCTAAAATAAAAGCAGTTGTATCAATTTTTTGAAGAACTCTGATAAAACGGTCCAAAACTTAAAAGAAATCTCAAGTAGATTGATTGGTCTAAATATTCTCAATGAACTCAGAAGAGACAACTAACTTGGAAAGTTACTTCGTGTCAAAAAATTGAAAGAGAAGGCCCCTCTAAATACAATCTTAGGTGTTGTTGTTGAGAGAATCCGCTTTTTAGAACAACGTTTTCTCAAATGCTTAAAAGGATGTCTTGTATCTACATTTGTTACATAATTTAAACATTGTTTTCATATTTATTTTATTGTATTCGATGTTCACATTTGTTGGAAGAGCTATCTTCCGAAGCTTTTGTGCAATTCAGTTCAGCACGTTTAGTTTGCGCCTTATTGCCACTATTTGTGCGAAGATAGCGAAACACCTTATTATAAACATTTATACCCAAGGACACAATGAGGCAGCCAACCCGGTCCAATCTTTGTTGGTAATGAACAAGCGATTCTTCGATCACGAGTTAAACACACTATCATCTGAGCTAACGCGGCTCCCAAGTGTTAGGTTGATAAAATACACAGGTACGTAAAAGTTCATAAGTCTTAATGTATACTCCTCTTGCACGTGCATAATTTATTCTACTTTTATCAGAGATATTACAAATGTCATCTATGAGACTGTTATAAACATTTTTGCAGTTAAACTGACGTTTCTAAATGGCACATGCCACTCAATTGCTTGTGTAAAGGATTTCATTTGGAGGTATCCCTCTGCAAACATGATCTAACACAAGTAAGCTTTCAAATAACGGAGAGATAGAGATATTTATATCGCTTTATAGAAGTAAAGTACGATAACATTTCCCACAAACAACTCATGGATTATTCGGTATGTTTATAGGTTTTGAGTAATCTTAAATGTAGAGATGTCATTCAATATTTTTACACTAGATTTGATTTTAAGATGAAGGTGCGATAACGATGCCAGCTGGCTTCAGGTGGCACAGTTTGAATGCCAGGTGTAATGCGAGAGTATAGATTTTCCGAGAGATATTTCGTTATCTATGGTGTTCATAAGCAATAGACAATTGGAGATAAAAGAAGATGACTAAGTACTCTAACGGGCATTGTTGACAAGGAAGCAAATGAAATAATAGATTAACTTAATACCCAAAAGCGAAAATTGGGAATATAGTGCGGTCGTTAGAATCAACTCAAGTGGGACATAGGTGACAGCCAGTGGAGACATGTTGATTCCAATACCACCCTGCAATGGAACACATATCCCTCCTATACAGCGCAAGATGGTGCACTACATAATCTTTGGACGGATTCTCTGTAAATTGTGAGAACACTTGGGGGGGAATTGATTAATTAGTGCTGAATTTTTTTCAGCTGTGAAGATCTGTTATTTATTAGCCTGTGTTTATTTGCATTTGTGACTGAAAAGTTTAACAAATATTTCCATTTACGGAAAACATATTTCGGTCTTCTTCGCCTGCAAATGATTTTGGTTCTCTATCATCCAAAACAAGGTTGACCAGAATGCCTATAGTAATCACTTTTCGAGTCATCGTAGACCTGAGTGTGATTTTGGAGGATTAATGCCATTTCTACCTCAAGATAGGCATTATGTGGCGTATTTTTTAGTTGGTGGAAGTAGAGTCTGGTAAGGCCTCATGAAAACTCGCCGACTCAAGGGGAAGCTACTGGCAAGCATTCTCACAAATTGCCATATTGGCCGGGCTAAAATCATGCAACCGAATTAATGTATGCTTCCCAGCTAGTAACACATCTTTACCATAACAAACTCCCACTGTAACCAACAATACACATTTTACTGGCTTAGGCTGTTTTGAATTTAGCTCGTAGGCATACTAATTTATAACACCCTAAAAGCTTAATGTTATACTAATTTATAACACCTCAAAAGCTCAATGTTATACTAATTTATAACACTCTAAAAACTTAATGTTATACTAATTTATAACACCTCAAAAGCTCAATGTTATACTAATTTATAACACTCTCATATGCTTAATGTTATACTAATTTATAACATCCCATAATCTTAATATTATACTAATTTATAACACCCTATAAGCTTAATGTTATACTAATTTATAACACCATATAAGCTTAATGTTATACTAATTTATAACACACTATAAGCTTAATGTTATATGAAAGTTTGTGGGCGATGTATTTGATGAGTACTCCACCCATATGTCATGCTTTACTGGCTTGGCTTTAAACAGAATCACTTTTTGGCGCTAGAAAGAAGGTCACTGCGACCTATATTTCCTATTTTACTGACTTTGGTTAAGGTTTTTTACATTTAGTTCATAAATACGTGCGTTTTGGGCATGCTATATTCATATTATCCCACCTAACACCACGAAACGTGGTGTGTTGAAACGTGGTGTGTCGATGAATTATAAATCGCAGTGAGCCATATTTCACACTTCGATATTGAACTTTTGTATTAAGAATTTATTTTTAGGTGCTATTTATATCCTTATCACGAAACACGGTCAATAGATGCATCTATATGACTACTTTACCTTCAAAAAGAAAGATTATCATAACCTACAAATTTTATTTTATTTAGAAGCATTTATTTTTATGGTCACAATGACTATTTTTATTGTGATTTATTACCCTCAAGAGGTTAACTGTGTATAGTACATGTGAATGAGTATTATAATTCGATGAGTAGACGGATTATTGCATTCTTCACATGTAAACCATCACCTGTAGTGGTCAATCTAGGTAAATATTCTCGAATTAGCTATGTTTCTACTACTTGCTGCTGGTTACCACTGCAAGGTTCCTCAAAGCCTGTGATATTTATACAGCAAAATCTGGATTCCAGAGGAAGGCATTCATAAAATTGTCTCAAGATAGATATAAAGACATTTCTTTAAGCCAACAATATCAAAGCAAAATCGATCAGTTTTGTTTTAATAAATACATAACGGTACCACTACTTTAATTTAGTAAGCAAACAATATTCTCTTTTACGCTTTTACAACCTTGCCAAATAAGATGGATTTGGGTGAGCAGGTTGGTAGATTATTTCTCAAGATGGGTTATACAAAGAAAATTAAAAGTTTAAATTTTAAATCTTTAAAAGATTAAAGTTCGAGTGTAAAGATAAAAGATAGCAAAAAAGATCTTCGTTTACAAAATATGCTATTATCAAGCTATTTTACCCGCATGATAATCTCTGCGATATCTTTTCGATACTAATGAAAGTAGAGGTGAGCAATGTATCCATCGATTACAATCTAGTTCTACGTTTATACTAGCTAAAAAACACGTTTTACCAAATCTTGTGGAATAGGATATTCTGAATGAGTTGTAGAAATGGACTGGCCACACTCTTGATACAGTTGTTTCCGGTTAGCTCCAAAACTCTCTAGGGTAGAGGATCAGCACCTGAGTGCAAAGAGTATAGATATATTGCCATATATCGGGAGACCTCGTGTGACTATTAGGATGGACTAATTGGAAAAGATGAACATAATGGCAAGAACAAAGAGAGATTGCTGATAATCGTGAAGGTCCGTAAATAGGTGAATAATGGTCTTATTAGTCTGAGAACAGCACCTGTAAAGGAGAAACTTATATATTCGCTATGGATATATACGTTACGAAATACTTCCAAGGACGTGCGAGAGCTGGCCAAGAGATCGACCGAACGGACAGAGAACATATACGAATACCTTTGGTCAACGTACAACGTACCATAATATGGACACATCCAGAGTCAACAGCTGAGTCAAAACATGTAAAAAGGAGAAGTGGTGTCCTTAAGATTCACCTTACCAAGATGGGTCGTCCTCCACAGCTGAATCTAGTACCATACACAATGAATCCTGCTGAGACAGGAGGAAATGGCTCAAGCTACATGCTATTGGATCCAGCTCCTCGACGGGTTAAAGGATGAAAACAGTGATGGGGAGAATATAGATGCTTCGACAGATTTGAGCAGGAGACTGGGTTTGGATACTCAGAAAAGGTTTATAACAGTAAACAAGAGTGATTGTAGAAAGATACAAAGAGTAAAATGGTCTGTGGGTTCAAACAAAACAGTATGGAGACAGTTTAATAATGATGCATACCAACAATTGGAAGTAATAAAGGAAGGACGTGTTAATAGAAAGGAAAAGTTATGGCCTTCATTATGACCAATATAGGAAAAGTCCTGTTTGGGATAGATGAAACGAAGCAGAGAAATACATTACCAAAAGAAAACCGTTGACTTTTGAGATTGCAAATATAAGAACAGAGCTGCGACGTCTGATAAGAAGGAATCTCATTTCAGTGGATGAAGTAAAAAGAGGTTTGTAGACTTTAAGGGTAACCTACGTGACATCCATCCTGAAGGCATTGAAAAGAGCAGAGAACTAATATCTGATGGATGACGTAGAAGAACATTTAATTAACGCCGACAGTCATCCAGATAGAACGAAAGACCTTGAGGAGCAGCCGAGACTTTCAAACCTAGATGACCGAGCAGTATGAATCGACATTTCCAGAAGCAAGAATGCATGAAATCTATGATATTATAAAATACGCAAGGGCAGTGTCAGTCCCATGGTCAAATGGTGTTGTTCTTTTACAAGGTTTAGAAATGCTGTCTAGGATTCACCAGAAGACTTTGGAAGCTAATACAAATCATTCAGAGAATAGGAAGGTTCACAGAGAGTTGGCTGCTTGCATATGGATGTCTTGTTTTAAGGAAGAGAATTGGTCAGGAATCAAGCAATTCAAGACAATGTCCACTACAAACGTGGAAGAAAAGATATGCCCAAACATCATAGCACGACATCTGACGAAATATATGCGTGAGAACAAGCACACCGATACTTCACTTTAGAAAGGTGGAATTCCAGGAGTAACTGGTTGCCTTAAAGATGTCAAGGAAAACAAAGGTGATCAACATCATTGTAGTTTGATCTCGCCAATGCATCTTGGTGAACCTGACACTTATAAACATATCACGTACCAGAGAAGTAAAGATATCGTCGATAACTTCAAAATTAGCTTTGCCATTGTCGGACAACACAATAGTTTGAAAGATTTTAGAAATTGACATTATTGCTGGATGTACACTTTTGGTGATACTATGGTTATCTTCATTGAATCTACTCGTGGAGTATGCAGAGAAAATGAGTCGATGACTAATTATCTCATCTTGAAGTCGGCAGCCTCCTATAAGAGCTTCATGGATGATACGATAATTACATCCAAGTCAGAGGTAGAAGATAGATGGATGCTAGAAGATAGTGGAGATCAGAATAACTGGACTGGATGAAATTCAAATCATCTAACGTCAAGAAGACTGGTCCTGTAGACAGTGCAGATGAGATGGGGAAAGAGGTAGCAGTAGAAGTAAGGAGAGGTAGGAAGTGGGTCGCTGCAAAGGCAGTTGAATAAAAAAGAATCCAGACTGTGAAACAACGACATGGTAGGCACACTATCAACATGATGTTTCGGGCTGGGAATTCTAGATCAAACAAATGTATAATATGGCAAACAGCGAGCATCAAAGAAAAGCAAGCCATGAGCCAGAAAGAAACACGTCTTGCAGAAGAAGAATACAGGCAAATCAAAATCTAGTTTTGAGTGACATTTGGAGAGTTTACGCCTCTTACGCTAAGTGTATGATGTTCACCCTACACCAAGAAACCTAAATACATGGGAAATAACTGTTGATCCAGACTATAGACTTTGTGGGAGACTTAAAAAGTTTGAGCACGTACTATCACCCTGCAATTCAACTTTATCATACAGTAGTTATTATTGAAGCGAGGACCAAATGCTTGCTGAGATTGCTGATAACATGGATATAGGCAGAAAAAGGGAAGAGCAAGTGAAACGGGGTTCAAATTTCATCGGTTTGCTAAAAGTGTTGAGAAACGAAAACAAAAGACAGAATCAAGAAGCATCTTAACAACATCGCTGGATCGGGGAATTACATGCAGAGCTTTAAGGACAAATGAAATATTCAAGAGAATTTCAATATTAACACCAACTTCAGACCTGTGGTTAAGAACTAACTGGTGATTTTGTTGGAACTGACGGTACCACGAGAAGCTAGAATGAAGGGGACCTGGAAGTCGTTGGGACCACAAGGGCCAGCCGTATGAAGCTAGTCAACAACGTTGGCAAAAAGGCACAAAAAGCCTTTGGCGGAAGAGTCAGGGGCAGTGATAAAGCTAATCGGTTCCGGTCTGAGCTTAGTTGGCGCACTCCTCATAAGTGTATTGGGTCAGGACACACCCATCCAAAACAACCCGCTTTATTAAATGGTATTACAACCTGATGATGAAACCAATTACAGTGAGAAACTCTATTTATATATATATATATATATATATATATATATATATATATATATATATATATATATATATATATATATATATATATATATATAAAGAGAGAGGGAGAGAGTGAGAATACATATATAAGTTTAGCACCCATATGCTGTAGCTAAGGAACGGATTTTGTTTTCTCCCTATGAACCTGTTCATTTATAATCTTCTGCAGTGTTTGAACTGTACAAATTATCGTTAATACAAAGATGGCTTCAAGGGGAAACCTATTTGCTACAGCTGTGTGTAGGAGGATCAGGAAGGACTTTGTCTGCGGAAAGAAAGTATTTTGTGCGAATTGCCAGGAAGTACATTTCACGTCCTGTAGAAACTGCTCTAAATGGAAACTCAACGACATCGAATGCGTGGAACAGGATGCTCTAAAGAACAGTCTACTCTAAAGAAGTTTCCTGAGATCCGGAATGTTGTGGAAGTCAAAGCTAAACTTCACGCAGTCAGTAAGTCTTACGCACAACGAAAGTGGAGAAGAAACTTTCGAGAAAAGGTTAAGACAGATATCACATGGCCAGATGCTGAACAATGTTGAAAATCGTGACACCTCCAAAACATATGGATTCAGCCAAAGCCACAGACAATAAAGCAGACATTAAAAATCGATAAGAAAGTGAAGCAAAGAAGACCCGAACGCGGCAATCGAAAAACTTGCTAAAGTCCAGCTCATGAAAAGCGCAACAAGTCATTGACCCTCCTATTCATAATTTTAGCGTAACACAAACGATATCCAACTCTACTTCTAAGAAACTGATTAGATTCGGTCCACCAAATGAATTGGAAACCGGTGGTTACAATAGAAACACATGGTGTGAGCCGAGTAGAGAGTTGCAAAATTACTTGATCTTTAAAAGTATCTGAAACCACTGGGGAGCTCCGTGATTCGGTGCTAGGTAAACCTCCAAGAAGCCCCACTCCTTATCATGTCCATAATTAAGTTTGATACCATAATAAATACTTGCTGAGGTTTAAAGGCAAATATTAGGGAAAATAGTCTTTTAGGAAAAGAAAATAATGTAGGCTTCCTTCGGGAATATATTTGTATAAAGTGATACAATTATTCCTAAAAGATTCACATCGTGAGTTTCAGGAAATATCGCTAAATGCACTGTAGGAGTGTCACGCATTATAAATAGCAGAACTTACAGATATATGCATCTAAATAGTGCTTTACTGCTATATCCGTTCGTGTGTAAATACATAAACTAGTACATTTTTCTGAATATCCTTTTCTCACAGCATTCCAATAAATCTATTCTCGACTGTTTTATTAAATAGCTTACAGCACGTTTTGTTTTATTTAACGACTTACACCATCACCGCAACGCTCAGGGCAGTAAATATACCAAAGAGAGGAGAAAAAATGCGTGACTTTGTTTCCAAATACAGCTGTTGCCTTTTTAATGATATGTCATATACCAACCCGCACCCTGTTCCAAGATTCTGCTATCCTTCAGATCCAACCAACAATATTCCATCTCTTTTACTTGACCCTAATTAGCAAGCTTAAGACAGCATGTGGTGAAGACAATATTCCTATATACACAAAAAGAACTATATACAAAACCCGAATTCCTCAGTCAAAGTTGTAAATTAAACAAGGTGAATTTGGAAACATCTCTCTCTCTCTCTCTCTCTCTCTCTCTCTCTCTCTCTCTCTCTCTCTCTCTCTCTCTCTCTCTCTCTCCCTCCCTCTCTCTCTCTCTCTCTCTCTCTCTCTCTCTCTCTCTCTCTCTCTCTCTCTCTCTCTCTCTCTCTCTCTCTCTCTCTCTCTCTCTCTCTCTCATCCAGTTATACCAGAACTTAAACCTGGAAAGGACCAAAAAGACTGTTCCAACTATCGTCCCAAGTCATTAAGAAGATGAATTCGCAATATCATGATGAATGACAATCTCTTCTGCTATATCGAGCCCAGCAAACGTTTATCAGACGTTAAATGTGGATTTTGGTGCCAAAACAGCACATAAGACATCTTGTCAGATTTGACGCATTTATTAAAAACGCCGTAATACATAAGGTCATTTAGTCACATAATTGTTTGCTTGGCGATAACTTATGACGTCAAATGGAATTATGGCGTAAAGAATGACCTACATCAGAGCAGGCGCCTATCCAACTTCAATCTGAAATTCTTTAAAAGATATAACTTTTAGAATTATGGTAAACACCACCCCTTTAACAATGTCCTTTTAGGAGATGGATGTAAATAGGGGGAAAAATATTATCAGTCACATTATTCAACACCAAACTTAAAATTATTGTGAAACACCTTAATCCAATAAATGACCTTTAATCATCGGTCAGCAATAGACAATGTGTATGCGCACAAATAAACCACAACTGAAGGTAATCATAAATTAAGTTCAGAAATGGGCTGCAAAGAATTGGTTGAACGTTACGAAATCTAAAACTGTATGCTCTTCTGTCGATTACATCGAATTCGGGACCAAAAAGTCTCTCGACTTCTGCCTTATTCAGGATATGGAGGAGAGCAAATAAGTAATATTTTTTTAAACAGTAACCTAACTTACCTTCTGCTTATTAGACAGCCATTGAGAAAATCAAACATGCCCTGTATTTAATAAGAGTCGTGGGATGTACAGATTTGGAAGTAGATTGAAAGGTCGTCATCTGGTTATACAGGTCATGAGTAAGCTCGTAACGTGACTGAATCGATTGTGCGCGGATCAGCTTGTAAATTTTACCTGCATATTTCCGATTCAGTACACGACCAAGCATTTAGAACTTCCCATTCAGAAATTCTTTATGCTGAGGCAAAAGAACAATCACTTACACTCAGATGAACGAGATTGGCTGTACAATATAGTACCGATCTCTAATCAGCCAATCCGTAATTTAGCTAATCCGTCACATGATTTAATTTCTTAAGCCCCAAAAACAAACCTTTGTTCGCTCATATATCTAATTTCATTTCACCTTTTGGCATACAAATTTGTTTACACCTATGACGGCAAAAATAAATTTTGAAATATTGCAAAATTCTATTTTCCCAAATCACTATAGTTGTTATCAAAACCACCAAAAATAGGATGATCTATAAGGAATATAAAATGTCCTCACCCACTACTCATTTTCAAGAAGACGTTCAATATAGTCGGAATATTTCCTATCCGGACTGTACGTTCCTGTGTACGTACGATTTAAAAGCTAGGGACGATGTTGGAGCTGTTGTTGCAACACCCCGTGGAAAGATCTTTACCTGGTTACCAGATAGAGCGCCGATATTTACGCTGAAACTACACCCATGATTCAATATTTGAACTACACTCAAACCTTCCAAACGAAAAATATGTTTGGCTCCCTTTGCACGCAGTAAGCCTTGTAAATCGGAATTTTGACAACTATTGGAGATTTCAGATATGAAAACTTTTAGGACTTGCTTGCATAATTTGAGTAAATTATTCTGTTCTGTTGGAAGCCAAGGCACACCGGTTTTAGATGATATTTAAAAGGGTAGATAAATCAATTAAATCCGAAAAAGCTGCTCTGCAGTCGCCAGTTTCCAAATGGAAGTCAGGATAGTATGGTTTCAAATATTATATTAACCAGTGTCCTTAAATATATGGAATTAAAATTCTACAAATACGCTTCAAAACTCCAAACGCATCATTCGGCATTGCCATTCTTCAGTTAGAATAAATCCTTGAGGTGAGGTGGCACTCCCGATCCCTGACCCATTCATACATCTTTAGGTCACACCCCAACCAGACTGTGTTCTGTGCCAATGTCCAACTCACCAGTGGAAGCTCTGAACTACATATGGGAATAATATATATATATATATATATATATATATATATATATATATATATATATATATATATATATATATATATATATATATATATATATATATATATATATATATAATTCAATGGATTTTCTCAGTAGTATGAAAACGTAAGAAATTTTAATGTATATATTTGTAGCATGGTTAAATAAGTCAAATGTACATGCTTCAGATGAAGCCATCATATGCTACTATATCCTACTTACAATTATTCGCATGAAATTTGTTGCTTAAGTAAATATTTCGTGGTAAACAAATAAGTGTGATATGTGGCGACTAGTTAAAAATATCAGCAATGGGGCATTAATATTGCAGTTCAGGCGAAGGTACCGTTGCTCATAGTTTTCAATGTTATTTAAATATCGTGTTACGACGTTTCTTGTTCAGGTACCAGATGTCAAAACGGATACAGCTTTCAATGTTTTATCAAGGTTTTCGATGCTAAGATGTTAAACAAATCAGCATAAAGTAATCTATAATTACAAAGTCTTTTCAATATTTTTATTATTGTCTTTGAATGAGAGTCATTGTTCCTTTTGGAACAATATAGCACATTTGAATTTTGACAATTAAAACATGCATGTTTAAAAACATACATATTTCTCACCCAAATGATGGATAAGTGGTTACATTGTTTGAACATTTGATAATTCAGTCTGACATAAAGGAATTTTGTTTGTCTTTCAACAGGTCAGGTGGATGGGGTCACCTGGCATCTATTTGTAATACTCAAAACAAACATTGCCTAAAAGGTACATTGCTTTCTCGCTTCGAATCTCGCGTGATTATATATGCCAATGATTAACTCTTAATCACATCAATTATTTCAAAGCACGATAAATTACAAATATAGAAACAAATTTAACATTTTTAAATAAAACTAATAGCGTTTAATGACAATCTGATTCCTTGACCTGACAAATCCTATCACAACAAAGCATTATTATATTAAAATATGTTTTGCTTAAATGAAAAGATTAAGATGAAAGGACTTAACAGAGATTAAGGCCAGTTTAATTGTTAGAAGCTACAGCATCTCAGGTTTTGAGCCCTTAGAAATGACTTTTGTGTCCAACTGATATTTGTATTAATACGCCAAGGTTTTTGATATCTCGCGTACGAGATGCGTAAATGTATTAATATTTAAGACGATCCTGATTGCAATGTTAAATATTGATTTCTTTGGGATATTATTGTACATAATCTTATGTATAGGTCATTTATATCACAGAACGAAAAGCCAAGGATTAAAACTAATCCTAAGTTATACAGGTTTTCAACGTGACACTTGTGTCATCTTGTACCAATCTTGATCAACTCCGAAATCATATTATACAAAAAAAGCTCCCACAAAAAAACTATTTTTCAGCTACATTACATACTAAGATGAAAGTACAGAGGACTATTCAATTTGAGCACAACTGTCGTTTTGATTATCATTCATACTTAGTTTTACAGCAGTATAAACAAAAGCTTTAATTGCACTAAAAGTACCAGCACACCCTGTTAAACATAAAAAGCATTGCACCTTGTCATCCTTAAAAAGCCTTCTGAATTGTTTTTCTTTTATATGATTCTTTGTAAACAAAAACTTGTATGATATTATGACTGAGAAGAGTTTCGCCTGAAATCTTTAATGTAAAAAGATAAATTACTGTGTATTACAAAAAGTACGTATTTCGACATTTATTTAAAACAGGAAACTTAATTCAAGTCGAAAGAGACGAATGTCAAAATCTGAAATTTTGACTCGTACTAATTAGCTTACTTTATAATATTAAATATGTTATCACCATGGTAATTTTTAATTCGTATATAGTCACACTCGAATACGAGTGTTAGATACGGAACTTACAACCTTTGAATATATACCTATTTACGCACAAGGCTTCTCAGGGGTGGTGAATAGACTCTGTGCATCGTCCTGCGTGTCCTATGTGGCCATTAATGGGGGTTGTCGGTGTGCAGTGATCCGATTCCTGGTAATTGAATATATAAAATGCTGGATTGTTAAGACTCGTATAGAACATGCTCCTTCGGTCTCTACTTTAGTCTGGATGATTTTTTGTTTGTTTTTATAGTGAAGGATTCGATGTTTTTTTAAACATATTAAAAAACAGCAAAAGACAAATTTAAGCGAAGCTCATCACAAATTAACTTAGGTGAGACTTTAAAGTACAAAAATTACGTTCAAATCTACTCTAGTGTTCTAATATGAATCTGATGTTACTCAGTAAAATATTGATAAATCCTTTTTAATTCTGAGAAAAATAAATAATACGATAAATCTGATTTCCGCATTCCAGAAAGTCTCCAATTACGTCCAAAGTTTCAAATAAATTTGTTTTAGCTTAAGCAGAGAAAATGTTTCATTATTCATTATCATTTTCTAATTTGATAAACAACAATAAAAATTTCCTTACCTTTCTTCTCTGTAGCATCTTTAGATTGTAGTTAAGATTATAATTTTTTTTTGCAAATGTAAGTATTTACAAAAACTGACGATGACCAATAATCCGTCTTTTTTTCACAATAAATTAAGTTTGCGCTGAGAATCTTTGTTGAGCAACTTATGTTTAGATATGAAGGCCCGACAGTTTCGTGTTAGGTTAAAGCAATTGCCACAATAAATCCACACACAGACTCTGGTATAATACAAACTAGTTAGCTTTGGTTTGATGCTGATCATTTGTTAAGAGACAAGTGTATAGAACTTTATCAAGAAGTGACGCAAACATAAAACAAAGTACTACGTCATTAATTGTATGCGGATTTCTATAACGGAATATGAATCTCCGTTGTCTGATTTATTTTATGTCCATGGATTTAAAACTAGACACTTATGAAAGCCTGATCTGTTAATTTACACTTTCAATAACTGCGTCCAAATACTGATAGAGCATCGAAAAGGCATGCCATGAGGCGGACGCATGTAACGACTGCATTGACTTGCTGACGAGCTCAACTGGTTGGACACAGAAATAAACGTCATAATTGCAAAACATTGAAGAAACTTGCGGAGTAATAATACTTGATGCTTCGTTTTAAAGGAGATTTGTTTTCTAAAGCTTCATTCTTTGAATCATAAATTCGATTTTTTTTTATCGCTTTCATGACATACTTAGATGCTGAACACACCCGAAAAGCTTCGGCATGATTCGTGCATGATAATGGAAAATTAAATTCACACTGATTGGTAAAACGACTGCATATTTGATCCCCAGTTCAGCATAGATACAACGACTGCCACTTGTATTCCACTCCTTAGGCTTACATCGGTATGTCTTGACAAATAATCTTTCAAACCAGATCCAATTAGTGAAGAGTTTCTTTTCATTGGACCAAATAATAATATTATGAAATAATAATAATAATAATAATAATAATAATAATAATAATAATAATAATAATAATAATAATAATAATAATAATAATAATAATAATAATAATAATAATAATAATAATACCTATGGTATGATGTGTTGTTTGAGTTTATTATCAGCAACATAGAACATATAAAAAATGTGCTACTAATAACCACTAGTAACACTGAATAGTCATTGTATTTAAATGCTAATAAAATACAGACACACTACATATTTACAGAATGGAAAATGGATATTATATATGCCCTTGATTGCAAACAATTAGGTACACTCACGAAAATTTCAGGGACTTGAAAATAAGCATGTCAGGCAAACGTAAATGAGACGCGACTTTCATAATTTATAATAATCTTTAATATCACAATTTACTATAAACATTCTAATCTGTTTTGCTTGTATTTTGTCACTTGTTTTATACTAAATTAAAATAACACAAACATATCATTTTGTTTCTAATAATTTCGTATTGAACGAAATGAACAAAATGCGTCTCACACCGCAAACATGAGACAAAATTATCGACAATGTCTTGTATTTTTCGTTTTGATTTCCTGTTATGATACCAAACAGGAAGAAGAAATGGCATAATATTTAGTCAACATCCATTAAAATTAAATTAAATACTCATATATCAACCTTGTATCGAAAGCTTATCTTCGACTGCCACTCAAAACCAACAACTTATTTCCTCTTCGTTGATACATAAAATGATATTTAAGAGACATAACTAACGTGTTGCGATTGCATAAAAATTACATTAGAAGAATATTGGTGCACGTTACGCAACATAAATTTATAAATTGACAAAATAGCACCCCATAGACGATTTTCGTACGTGCACACCTTAACATAGCTAATAATCCAAAATGCAAAATTACCTGACAATATTACGACCATTCACCTTATAGATTATTCCAGGAAAACTATCACACTACTGTTATAACATATTCTCAGAACAACATCAAGTAATTTCATCCTCTTGTATTGTTACTCATCTGCACCGATACGTATTTCACCCGCTAATGACTGCATTAAAACACTTCCTTATAGAGCGTGCTGATCTAGCTGTTAACTGGTCCCCCATGTTGTTAAACGCAAAACTAATTTTATTCCTAATATCATTGGATAGATTTCCCAACATGTGCTGTTTCGCGAGTTGCCCTGTTTCGCGATTTCCCAAAATGTGCTCTTTCGCGAGTTGCCCTGTTTCGCGATTTCCCAACATGTGATGTTTCGCGAGTTGCCCTGTTTCGCGATTTCCCAACATGTGCTCTTTCGCGAGTTGCCCTAAAAACCTTCAGGGTTTCAGTAATATAGGTTGACCGCTCCAGTGGCCGCCCCGGATGGGAGGTAGTGGGTTCGAACCACGGACGAGTCATTTCAAAGACTTTTAAAATTGGTACTAACAGCTGCTTCGCTAGCCGCTCAGCAATAAGAGGCTAGTGTTAGGGCTGGTTGGCCTAGTGTCAGGATAATGTGACTGGGTGGGATATCATGCTACGCGTCTGCGATATGATGCCCCAGTGCTAGACATCACTATACACTGTCACATTGCAGACATCGAAGCAAAATAACTTAATTTTTTTACAGCTGGGTTAAAAATCTAAATCACACTAAATCACACAGTAATATTATGATCGTGTTTTCAGAGGCAATTTCTATTTGATAAAAATATTTATATATTTAATTACCATAATCTTTGACATAGTGAAGCAATGTGATTTATGCACACAATTTAGTCATATTTTTAGGATTTTAACGCTCGATATGCTTGGATATGTGATTGAACATTTAGGATTATATCTGATTTCATTCTCAAAACTATAAGTTCTTCTTAAATTTTCATTATATTACTTAGATAATTTAATTATTTGTTGATGCTATTAAATGTGTATTTGTTAATGTCATTAAACTTGTTTGTTTTGCTTCTTTTTGGTTCTTAGTATAAGACAATAGTGTCCTAACCTTTTTATTTTGCTGTAGATCCATTTCGCAGAATGATAAGATTTGTCACGTTTGTATATTTTGTATTGTTTACTTTACATCTACCATATAGCCACTGTTGTAGTGTGGTGTCCTAAATGAGTACAAGCAAATATGAAGCCAGCATAACGTGTAGGGCACATGACTAAGTACTGTATAAAGTACACATTTAAAAAAGTATAAATATCCAAACTTACGTTGGATATAATATAAAAAAGGGATGCCACGATGACAAAAGTAGGTGTAATATTGGATCCAATATCTCCTGTATGATATTATTAACCATGTTGATGAACATTCAGAACAGTTGTTGTGGCATTTTAAAACCCACTTTTAATCGCATAATGTGCCCCAAATATAACTATTCTGGCAAAAGTCAAGTTAGTTCACTTTGAACATGTTGGCACGACCTCTTATGGCTAAGACGATGACGGTTCAAAATTGGAGGGAAAACGTTGCTTTGGTATTTCTCGCTCCTTTTTACTGTTTAAATTGTCTTTTTTAATTCACCACAGTCTCAAGCTTTATTTTTTAAGATATTTTATGATCATTTTATAAATTTTAAAACTCGTGTAAAGGTTTAAACTTTTTTTCCCTATGCCAACTACAAATTATCCCTGAAGTATTTGAGTTTAACCTGATCTTGAAGGAGAAATGTTTATGAACTATAACAGTTCTTTACTGCTAGATGCCAGCGCTCATAACTTTTGTCGTTGCTGATTTATTATTCTGCAGTCCACTTTAAATATAATAAAATGTCTTTGATGTTTGGAGTTTGCATGAAGTCGAAACGTTCCACAATCTAGTAAATTCACTTTGTAACCCCAAATAAATCTTTGTGGAAGTTACTGTGTCTATTGTACATATTTATTTTCAAATTATTGTGATTAATGCATGTTAAATAATTTAAAAACATGGCTTTAGCTCAGTCCCATTGTTGACGCAGGAACTATGAAAATAGAATTGTCATCCAAGCGTTATTTTATTGGCTGTTTTTGGCATCCGTGGAATACCATTTAAATATCAAGACTTTATTTTCAGGTCTGATATTAACCGTACGAGCTACCCCTGAGAGAGAGAGAGAGAGAGAGAGAGAGAGAGAGAGAGAGAGAGAGAGAGAGAGAGAGAGAGAGAGAGAGAGAGAGAGAGAGAGAGAGAGAGAGAGAGAGAGAGAGAGAGAGAGAGAGAGAGAGAGAGAGAGAGAGGGAGAGAGAGAGAGAGAGAGAGAGAGAGAGAGAGAGAGAGAGAGAGAGAGAGAGAGAGAGAGAGAGAGAGATATTTCTTCTTATTCTTCCAATAAAATTTGTTTTCTTGTCAACCAAATTTGGGCTGGATACTAATGGGGATTATGCAAAGAGGTTATATAATGGGTGGGTATTGAACCCTTCCAGCATTGGATGGTATTCATTAAACCTATATATAATTCAAGTAGTACTCAGGTATGGGGTCCATTATTTCCCATAACCTGTAAAAATATTAGTTTGAAGTGGCATACTTTTAAACTAGTCAACATTAATAAGAATAATGCTATAAAACTAACAATCATCTACATTTAAAAAAAAATATTTATGTCAAAACAATTAAGCAACATAATATGCAAATAAGCTGTTAACTAGATTCATAGTTCCTTTGTACAGCACACACCAAGACAGAAGACTGAAGAATATGAAAAAGGGTATATTGACTTGATGGATCCACGCTTCTGAAATAAAATCATGACATGTCTTTGCAGAGGGTCATTTTCAATATCCACTGTTGTTTTAAATTTCTCTAGGTTCTGGGCTTTTGAAGTTGAAGGACAAATTGTAGACTGAGTTGCTCTTCCCTGTGTTGACTTCCAACAATTGAGTCAGAAATATTTGATGTGAACTCGACAGAGTAGCAGCACAGTATTCTGGGCATTTCCGATCGAATGGGGTTTTTATATATATATATATATATATATATATATATATATATATATATATATATATATATATATATATATATATATATATATATATATATATATATATATATATATATATATATGTAGATATATATATCTATATATATATATATATATATATATACATACATATATATATATATATATATATATACATACATCTATATATATATATATATATATATATATATATATATATATATATATATATATATATATATATATATGTGTGTGTGTGTGTGTGTGTGTATGTGTGTGTGTGTAAAATGGCCAAATTGGATTATCCACGTCTTACCTCTGAGCTACGTATCTTTTACACTTTTTTGAATGTCTGTACCATTTTTTGTTTTATCTTCTTGTACTTCTTGCTTACATTCAATTTCAAGGATATATCTTCTTCGAGTCTTTTTTTCAATTACATATTACATTTCTAGAGTATTACATTTAGTTGTCACTATGTTGGAATTATTGTGATGAGATGTCATTTAAGGTTAATGCACTCACACTCTCGAGCGTTCGCACACACACACACACACACACACACACACACACACACACACCTATATCTTTTTGAACATCCCGGAATCAATTCTCGCGGTTGCTAACATGTATTTCAGTTATCTATTTCTGATGAAATTCATTTACAAGTTTGAAAACAATCCCACCCTAAATTTCTTTTGGCCTTCCTTTTTTCCGAGTCATTCAAAGAAGAGAGAAGTATTGTAACAAGACACTATTAAGATTTGTTTTCATTTGTTCGTAATATCTACATCAATCTCAAGTTTTCCGTATATCTTGGTTCGGGGTGGGGATTTAAGTAAAATTATGTAATCTATCACTTTGTTTCTTAATAAAATAAGCATAAACCAATGAAAGCTATATTTGGACTAACCTATTTGTGTATATTGAGAACCGTCTGTCACTAATGTCTGTTAGATAATTAACAATATCTAGTTCTGATGAAACGTGCGAATTGCAATGGTGTATGTAATACCGATGGCACCATTTTGGTCATGTGTAAGGTTGCACTGCTTACATGTTTAGTTAATTTATGTAACAATTATGCACTCAGAAGCTCTTTAAAAATGGTACTGAAGGTTGACCTGTCGAAGCACAACTGAGAATTTTCCTCTTCTCAATGTCAGTCGCATGATTGGATCAACACAGGCGGATTTTTTTTCTTGACAAAATATAGTGGCTTGTCTGTATATATTAATGGCAAGAGAGAAAACCAGGTTCTTTTTTTCCAGCGAGAAAGATAAGAACCTTTTCTAACCGGTCGACCACGGTTTTCTCCAAAATTCCGTTGATCAATGTAAAATGGAAGAAAAAAAATATAGATAAACGGAATGAAATTGAACTAACGTTTAGAGAAAGAGAGCACTTCAGTAGCAAAAAGTAGATGTATGGATGGCACAAATATCCATAAACATATATTTTGACGATTTCTAGAGTCAAACAGACCAGTCCAAAGACAAGAAAATAGAATATATATCTAATCTATGAAATCCATCTGAACTTAATTTTTTCATTCCTGTTAATTATTTAAAGATTAAGGTAATTTATATACTTGAAGGATAGTTTTCCGTGCTGTATGAACAGCAGGTAAATGTATTACTGTCCCAAACCTCTGAGCTATTAGCTTTGTTAATGCACCAAACAACAGCTACCTTCTCACATTTGATGCACATATGCCTGCAGACGATACTGCTACACGAAAGTCTTAAAGATGACAGAGATAGTTGATATGAAACCTTCTCTTGTTTTATCCAATTGCCTCCAATAACGAAATGGTCCAATTATATCAAGAGAAACACAGGATACCCGTATAATATACACAGAAATTTGTTCGAAATTAAACAAGAACAACACCGCTCCGGTGGCATAGTGGTTAGAGCATCCGCCTCAGATGCGGGAGGTCGTGGGTTCGATCCCCAACCGTGTATTACCAAAGACTTTTAAAATGGTACAAATAGCAGCCTCGCTTGGCCCTCAGCATTAAGAGGTTAGTGTTAGGATTGGTCGGCATAAACTGCCACACTGCAGACATCGTAGCGATATGACTGAAAAAGTGTTAAAGCTACGTTTAAAATCATAATCATATAATCACATTACACTAGTACCAGTGAATTGCAGTCATTCTGGAATCCGAATATGTCATTGTAGCATTATAATTAGCTTTGCTTTTTGCTAGGACAGGATTTTTGTTCCTAAGTCACAATGAGACATGAATTAATATATTAATAAAAAAAATCTATTAATCTAAGTCACAAGGAGACATGAATTAATATATTAGAATGGAATTATTTATTATCAAGATGTTAATCTGGCCCCTTTTTGGATTAAAGTTACAAATCTCTTTGCAAACGAGAAGCAAAACATAATATTGGTGTGTGTATGTGTGTGTGTGCTTTTGATTTTTAAAGTAACTTTAACATTTGGTCAGTGATATTGCTACGATGACTGCAGTGTGGCATTTTATAGAGATTTCTAGCACCGTGGCATCATGCGACAAACATTCAGCATGATATCCCACCCACCCAGTCACATTATCCTGACACTAGGTCGATCAGTCCCAATGCTAACCTTTTAATGATTAGCACCTAGTGAGGCAGCTGTTAGTACCACATTTATAAGTCTTTTTTTTACTCGACCGGGGTTCGATCTTCCGCTGACGCTCAAACCACAATGCCACCGAAGCAGTCCATAATATTGGTATATAACCGATCCCAATAAATAACAAAGTAAAGATTAATCCCGTTGCTGCGTCCCATCAGACAACTTTCTGCAGATTTTGTGATTAGCTCTTGGTGGAGTAATACATTTTAAATTTTCTGTCAGTAAAAGCTTATCATTCTAAACTTACTTTGACAGGCTATTTTTTCTTCCAATCACCTTGCATAAGATAAATGGTATTGCTTCACCAATCAAAGTGCTAAACACGTCTTCGGCATTAAAATGTAAAGTGTATTTTGATCTATTGTCAAATTCACTTCTTGAGAGAAGTTTTTGGTTATCTTCAGAAATTGCTGTGTGTTAGGATCGAACTAAGTGCCAAAATATTGAACACAGATCGATTTTCATATCAAGGTTATCATCGGACACTGAGGTTGTAGATGCATATAATAAAGAAGCCACACTATGCTATAACATATATATTTCGTAAGTCATTACAGAGTCCGAGAGTACAGCAAGCTGATGTTTTGTGTGTAACCCCTATTTTCGTAACTGTTTAGGAGGATTCTTAACACCGGTTGAATCCCTCATCTGCTTAAAATCTCCGTCAGATACTTGTGAAAATCAGAAAGTTTCGTCTTGTTGCAATCATGCTGACACGGATTCGCTAATTTTTTGTTCGATCCAGTAATCTTTATCCATATTCCAAAGAGTATAGCTTGGCCACTTGTTTGCAAATCTCTTGCCTCGTAGTCAAAATCATTTTACAATCTGAAAACCCTAACAATATGATCACCTTTTTAGTCAGGAAGACTCGACTGATGCGCATTATACAAGAGGAGTGGAAAGAAGAACTCGTATTCTACAACAGCTATATGACCATATGCCACACGAAGTGTTAAACCGAAAGATGAAGTTGCTCCGTGGCTTATAGTAATATATCTTCTTCTCTCGCTCTCTAGCTCTCTCCATATAATAATTTCAGATATATGTATCACCAGGTTCATCATAACTAGTAAAAAATATCAATGAAAGCTCAACAAACAATACATCGGAGACATGCATACCTCTGTTAGAGAGCATACTCTGCTATCGTCCACTGATAGCGGAACACGTTCTTTCGTGTCCAGTGGTCCCACGTCTATTATGCGAGACAGTCTTTTGTTTCTTCAAACATAAACTTGATGAAGAAACGTTATGGCGATATTCGTTAAGAACAAAGTTTGAGCTTTTTGAAGGAATGCAATTTATATAGTAAATTTAATTCTAATTGTTAATGATATTACATGTGGCTACTCCATTGTATCTTTTATTTATTTTTAACATCCTTATGTTTTATCGGGAAGTAGTAGTTTGGAAAGATTTATCTTCCTGTAGATTTTAAAAGAAATTGCTTTTTTATTACCTTCCAAAAAATGTAAGCCTTTCCAAGAAATCCTACTATTCTAATCAAATGACCCGCTTGAACGTTCGTTAATGAAGTAGTTGGTACACGTATTTCCTAAGCAGTTTGGAGTTATGCTTGCAATTTCAGCGTGAAGATCGGCGGGAATGTAACGAGGCAAAATGAAAATAGTCTACGTCTGAAACGCCATAGAAATGGCCAAACACCAAATGATATCAGATGAAGAAGTGTTCGCATGGACACACTTTCTTTAATTATCATCCTTTTGAAATGTTAAGACTCTTCGTGGTAATATCAAATTTCGGTAATGGCTCTAGCATCTGTTCATCTAAAGCAGGAATAATTTGAGAAACCTTTCCATAGATGACACAATTTGCCACTTGGACGAAGCTTTTAACGGTAACGATGTTGTTTTCATCTCGGAAGTGACATTTGTGATCTAAGCAGAGGCAGTATTTCCACTTGATGAAAATTAAAGTTGATTCGGATTTGAATCATTTAGTTCCTTTCATAAGATAGTCTGGGAAAAAGAGGTCCTTTTTCGTAAATTTTTTACTCTCTCAAATGACCGTGAGAAAAATCACATAAATAACTTAAAAACCAAACTTAAAATTGCTAGCTAAATTGCTACTTAATATGGTTGCTAGGTATAATAGTTTAGAAATAACTTTTACGTATATATAAAATCAACATGTATCATCTAAGTCCAAAAAAGCTGGGTGATTTTCGCGCCGCAATTCTAAACGAAGTTTATTCAAGATAACAATAATTCCGTGAGGATATTTTCTTAATTTAATCAGCAGTCATGACAATTACTGTCAAATCGCTGTTGTCAGTATAACCAACTAGGCTGTTGTCAGTATAACCAACTAGGCTGTTGTCAGTATAACCAACTAGGCTGTTGTCAGTATAACCAACTAGGCTGTTGTCAGTATAATCAACTAGGCTGTTGTCAGTATAAACAACTATGCTGTTATCAGTATAACCAACTAGGCTGTTGTCAGTATAACCAACTAGGCTGTTGTCAGTATAATCAACTAGGCTGTTGTCATTATAAACAACTAGGCTGTTGTCAGTATAACCAACTAGGCTGTTGTCAGTATAACCAACTAGGCTGTTGTCAGTATAACCAACTAGGCTGGCATCCCGTTGAGAATGTGTCCCTTGAATTGTATGATACATGCCGTATATACCCTCGATCCAATTTCCAACAGCATTAACTCTGACAAGCCGTTTCAAAATGCACCGGCTGGTCAGGATCTATCTTATTTGTTCTACTGGTTAATCATAACAAACTGAATAGACCCATATCCCCAGGTGCATTATCGGACGGCAAATCTTGGTCTGTGTACTATGCAGTTGGAATGGATAGATAAGTGAGTATATATGGTATATACACATAAACAAAACAGCAAAATTTGTGTCTGATTTTTTTAAACGGTATTAGTTTTTCTTGTATGCAGACTATCAAATATAGCGCATTGATCTTTCAATATACAATATACAAGCCATTTTATCTGTTTAACTAACGTTGCTGACTTGCGATAATCAATGCACATATTTAATAAGTCATAGATAAGAAAAGATATACCTTCACACTTGCTTCCTAAAATAGATATTTTGCAATGATTGTCGCTGGTCCTTTTTATATATATAAAGCCATTAAGAAAACTGGAAGCCTGTTTGCCATGAGTAGAATTTTGTGGAGTTCGATTTGGAATGTTCTCTAATTGTCAGACGTCGTGTGGAGGAAGGTCTTCATTAGTATTGTTCAGTCTCTCTATTATTCCACTGTTCAGACACAATTTAGGATTCCAATATTCGTCTCATAAAAAATAGGTCTTTATTTTATCATGATAATTCTGTTTGAATAGAATTAAAGTTACTTGTGAAAAGAAGACGAGAATGTATAGTTACACATTCAGTGCAAGAACGTATTGTTATGCATTGGAGACGAGAACTAGTTAAGCATTGAAGACGAGGACATTGGTTATGTATTGAAGCGAGAACACATGGCTATACATTGAAGACGAAGACATATGGTTATGCATTGAAGACGAGGACATATGGTTATGCATTGAAGCGAGGACATATGGTTATGCATTGAAGACGAGGACATATGGTTATGCATTGTAGACGAGGACATATGGTTATGCATTGTAGACGGGGACTTATAGTTATGAATTGAAGATGAGAACATGTATGTATGCATTGAAAA
>JAEAOA010000985.1:2155000-2245000 GCA_016746295.1 Potamilus streckersoni | reverse complement strand
TGCATTCTCTGACAGAAAACCGTTGATCAGACGAAATACGCAAACAGTTCTCCTACTTCCTGATGTTTGATTGACGGATTCGAGTCTGACACTGCTTGAACCCCGATGATTTTTCCATACTGAGGATGTGAAAAAACCGACATCCACTGTCTTATGCTTGCTGTAATACAGAGCTGATGATATATGTGTTTTGCTGCGTGATTGACGCTATTTGACGACCAAAGCTAGACTACATAGCTTGTCATTGGTTCCATTCTCGACAGAGCTTGAATAATTTTAATGAAACTGTATGGGATAGACACGTGGTTAGTGCAGGTGCGTAAAAAGTTTGCTGTGTCTTTTCTACTTCCGTTTTAATTAACGCTAGCTGGAGATCTAATCTATCTTGATTGATCCTTGGATTAAGAAGTGAAAAATTTCAATTATTTAACATGTTATTGAATGGCGACAACAACAAAAGCAAAGATTATTCATTGTAATCATTATATAATCCACTGACTTGTAAATACATATAGATTTTAAAGGGCATGATTGATGCTGTCGTGTCGAGGACAGACGGTAATTTTGCGCTTTATTTATAAAGAATTGGAATATTTCTCTAATAAATCATGTAGAAAAGATGACAAAATACGTTCTCTGATTAATGAATATTTTCACAAGAACGTGACTGAAATTTGGTTTTCCAAAAGGTTTGATAAAACTTTCCAGATAAAAAAGTTAAACGATATGACGTCTCTTCACCATCCACGGATATGACCTACACGACTTTTAAGGAAATCCTTCAAGCGACGTTGTAGATAAAGTGATGAACTGAATCATGAAATATCCCTCATGGCAATTTTCCAGAAATTTCTTGAAAGAGCAAGTGTATGATGAGAAGCGATGACTAACAGAATTCCCCAAATATAGCTATTTTCCAGTACTTTTCACCACAAATGAGCAAGAAGAAAAATGTATATAGTACCTAGAATCTGTACCAACAGCATATCTGACCTACAAAATTTTTATAAAGTCCCATAACTCTATAGGAGAAGAGGAGATAGAGAGTTTAATTTTTTCAATAGCCCACCCCAATTTATTCAACTTATCCTGAAGAATAGCTCCCTATAATGGGCCACAAGAGAAAAAGTAAGATGAAGTCACCTTTTTATTAAAATGGGCACTTTTGCTGTATACAAATCTTTCCGGAACACACTAGCATACATGATAGACATCTACCGGTAACAGCCATATCTAGCGCGAAATTGAAAATGGCCACAGGACAGAGGATCATGTTACTCCAGGTTAATTAACAAGTCTCCAAACATAGGATTTGATCCGGAAATAGCTTGCACATGTTGCCAAAAGAACCCTGCCAAAAGAACCCTTCAGCCGACGGTAGCTCAACAGCCGCGAGAAATACCGGTAATTGCATACAATACACACCGATGAATGTAGACAAAAGTTGCAACAGGTTTTGTGCAGGTTTTATTGAAAAGGTGATAGAAGTCCCTAAACCGCCAGTCAATTCTGTCATAGGTGTGGGGAACTTTTATCGCTGTACTTGTTAAGATGCTCCCTTTTGCAAGTCGCGAGAGACGACTGAACGGGGGCAACTGGTTTTGCCGTGTGTTGTATCACGTATTTTCGAGGCAAATAATTATGTAGACGAGTAGATAAGACACCAATCGTTGCCACTCCAAAAAAACACATTATTGTGACCTCATTTGAGAAAGGACCCGTCTGATAAATCGGATCTTCACCCAAGCCTTAGGCGCATCGTTACTAATCTACGTAATTATCAAAGGTCAATGCTGTTCTTCCACCATACAAAGGACGGAGTGTCTGAGGGTGATATCAATGGTCTACTGAGCAGAGTATTTTCTTTTATCACACAAGGCAGCCTTGAATGGCTCACGGTACCAATTTAGTTCCCATAGAAAACCTATGCAAACAGCATCATATCTTTAAATTTCTGAGTGTTCATTATCAAACCTATATTTATCAGTATAGATGAAACATGGCTGACAGCTTCTGTGTAGAGAAAAGGATATAAGCCGTGGCATTTTCTGGGCCTACAGGTGTTTAAAACATATGCTTTAAATTCCGCACCAGAGTCAGGTGCTAATTTTAGTAATGAGTGTTCCAAGCTCAAGACTGTTAAAGGACTTCAATTCCATTAATTAAACAATGTCTCTATATTGTTTCAGTAACCACTAAGGTATATTCTGAAAAGTTTATTTGTCCTACAAAATAACTTTCATTATCAACAATTCCTGGCATGCCAAACAACATATATACTCTATTTTATGTTCACCCATTTTTGGGCTGGTTCCCATTTTAAATACAATTAGAACCGTGTGTCCTGAAACGAGAAAAGCAATAAAAATTTTAATACGAGTCGCCATGTTGAGCAGCGAAATAGGTGGGGATAAAAGACAGCGAATATTTTAGCATGTCACTTTCGGAAAACAAAACAAGACTTTAATCAATATTGTGAAAACAGTCTGAAAAGAAACATAACAAATATCCAGCCAGTATCCCGGATGAGGAAATGGGTCCATGTAAGGAAATGTCTTAATATTAAATCAAACGAAGAGAATTAAAAACTAGCCAAGTTATCACATTTTATGATAAAAAGCACCCCAGGGCTTGGCTGAGAACCAAGTAGTGTAATTGAGTTTGCATTTTGTTATATGACAAATGCTGCCGTTTGACACTTTCGCCACCAAAATAAAAAGCTAATCTTCTGATTACAAAAGATATTTTCAATGGTCTCGGTTTATAAATTCATCATATTAAAAAGGTGAAATTAAACTTGTGTTTACTAGGACACGGCTGAGAAAAAAAAGGCCAAGCTTTGATGTACGTAATGGATTCCTCGATTTCAAACCGAGATTGACTTAAGATGGCAAGGTCACGTGACACATCGAAATGACAAGGCGCAGAGGGCAAGTGGGCCTACGTGAGACTGTTATGGTCATGTTTTCGCATTAATATCTGTGATCATGAAAGATTATCGACTTTCGTTGCTGATGTTATAAAATAGTTTTAATGCACAGTGGTGCATTCTCCTAGAAGTAAATGCACAGTGATGCATTCTCCTAGAAGTAAAGCGGTTTGGATACTCCGATTTAGAACAACCTATAAAACAAGCCAATATTTTGCGTACTGGGATTGGAGTGGTCATTTCTTGGTATTATCTCGTGTAGCATTACGTTATATCCTGCCTCTCTCACTCCCTTCTCTCTCATAAAACAAAATAGTTAAAGGTTCAGCAGTCTATACATTTATCGTTGTTGTTCTTGGGCTTAACGCCATTTTTCAGCACACGATAGGCTATTCATGGCGGCCAGTATTAATGGTGGAGGAATAAACCGGGAAATCACCGGAAAGAACCACCGACCCACGAGAAGCTACTGGCAAGCTTTCTCACATATCCACATTCGCCGAATCCTAGACTCGAACCCACGCAGACGGAGGTGAGATGGCAGTGATCCGTAACGGACAGCGCTTTAGACCACTCGGCCACTCGGGGCCCCTCTATACATTTAAAGAAGGATTCAAGGGTGACATTGATGCATGTTGAACATAATAAAAATTTCGACAAAGGGCTTTCTGTTGCACAGTAATTTTTACCTGGATTTTCCAGGATTCTTTCTTTACTAAATATTTGGCCGCCACGCATAGCCTATCGTGTGCTGAAAAATAGATTCCAAATAAATATAACAACGACAAAAACAACATCGACAAAGATAGTGTAGAGAAGTTCTGTTACAACAATGTGAAGAATGATTTGTTGAAGATGACGGTACTTTAGGTAAGTCTCCAATAAAAACGTTGTTAGGTGAATCAATTTATCTTCAGTTAAATAAAAAGTATGGTATGCATTAGTGACCTTAACTTGAAAAGAGTAGTGATAACTAAACTAGTTCTTATTTTTCTTTTTCTTCTTCTTCTCTCTCTCTCTCTCTCTGTGAGTGTGTGTATGTTTGTGTGTGTGTGTGTGTGTGTGTGTGTGTGAGAGAGAGAGAGAGAGAGAGAGAGAGAGAGAGAGAGAGAGAGAGAGAGAGAGAGAGAGAGAGAGAGAGAGAGGACCCAAACACATTAAGTTTTGATCAAATAATAAACCTTTATTCTCTAAACTCATTTCAAAAACAAATTCTGATACTGACGTTGGAAAGATCTACTTCATACACTTCAACAGACAGTTCGACGGACATTCCTCGGACACGATATGCTATATCAATACGGCGTATGCTATTGTTTGTGGGTCATATTACAATGTTGACAAGACACTGGAGTCACATGTCCGAAGATACTGATCTTGAGAAATGACCTATAATAGAATGTGGAACAAACTCTCCAGTCATTTTATATTAGCATAATGGCATACTTCCTAATATCTTAAACATCTACCTATTGTGTCAGTCATTAAAAGCAAACATGTCAAATAACAGAACGTTTAACAGTACTTTTTAATAGATTTCAAGTAAAATCCAAGATGATACGAGATTGCAAGCTAGTGGTGACTATGAAAGTAGATTTGTGGGTGGGATGTTTGATAATTGTATAAAAAACAACTACCAAAATATTTCACCTAACGGCTTATGTGCTATGTATTATGAAAATGATGCACGAATATTCTGTATTTCAGCTCCGTATCACTAGTCGTGTGTGTGTGTGTGTGTGTGTGTGTGTGTGTGTGTGTGTGATTTGGATTTTAAAATTAGGATTAACAGTTTTAGTCATATCGCAATGATGTTTGCAACGTGGCCGTTTATAGTGATGTCTAATACTGGAGCATCATGCCGCCCACATGTAGCATCATATACCACCCAGTCATATTATCCTGACACCAGGTCGACAAGTCCTAATACAAACATCTTAATGCTGATTGCCAAGTGAGGCAGCTGCTTATACCATTTTTATAAGTTTTTTTCGTATGGCACAGCCGTGGTTCGAACCCGAAATCTTCAACATCCGAGGAGGATGCTCTAACTACTTAGACCACAGAAGCGGTACATACATACATACATACATACATACATACATACATACATACATACATACATACATACATACATACATACATACATACATACATACATACATACATACATACATACATACATACATACATACTTACATACATACTTACATACATACATACATGCATGCATACATATCTAACACGTCAACATATGGCAAAGTACCCGTTTAAGTGGATTTATAGTTCAGCTTAGTTCATTTAAGACATACACGAACAAATCACCGAAACGTTCCAATGAGCGAATGAGCGGATGTATCGTCTCATTGGTTGCTGGATTTGATGGAACAGCCTCATATAGCTCGGCTAGAAGAAGAAAAAATCAGTATTTTCTTCTTCTACCATGAAAAGTAATTTACAAAAATTCATATCAACCAAGTGAAGAAAAGTCTTTGATCTTACTATCAAATGTCTGACGTGGGCTTCACATCTCTCTGTATTCCTGCTGAGATGACGAGACTATACATTTGTGAAATTTGTTGTTGGTGATAATTTCATACTTTGTTTCCTTGTCCAGAATACGTACCATAATATTTTTTGGTATATTATAGCTTGACCTCTGACCATAAGATATTCAAACCAAGATAGTGTATTAACACATTTGATTGCTTTGATTGAGCATTCCGTGACGAATCTTCATAACCGAACATGATACAACTAACAAAATAATACAAGTGACAACATCGTTAAGAAAGTCCAATACCATTAATTATTTTCTGAATTCTCACCGCAGTGAGCATGACCTATGAGCTTTTCATGAAATGAAACACTAATGGAATTCAAAGTCAGGAAAACATCCTGTAAAGTCGATTGCACCGTCAGGTATACTTAATTTGAACTGATGTGTGGATTTCCTCTAAAAGACACTTTCAATATATAATGTTCTTCTGTTTAAAATACAAGTATGTGAGAATTCAGGACAGCAATATATTAAAAACAGTGCCAGACAAGCAAAATATATTGTAAACAAACTTATATTCATATTATTTATATTAAGGAGAATCTTGTATTACGTAATGCGATAACATCCACATTATTTTACGATTCCCTTCAAGTGAAAAATATATTCCTTTTAAGATGGTTTTTGATATTTGTCCAATAACTGTAAACACTATTATTATGTTACTGAAAAACAAACAAGAAATGTTTCTCCTGTGCTCAAAATTTATTTCGAATAATACACTATGCCACACATTCTAAGTCTTTCTGAATTGAACATCTGTATGAGATTTAAATTTTGGCGACCCCAAATTAATACAGAGATATTTAGGATTGAATGCAAATGATAGGCACGTTTGTTGCACGTGTACAAAGAAATGAGGTCACACCGACGGTTGTAAAAAAGACAGTCATGATGTTTGTGAGTTAAAGTGGCAACTAAAAGATTTTAGAAGAATACAGATTTGCAAAAAATCACCCATTTAGTGACTAGATTGTATGACCTGCTTTAATATATTTAATAATCTACAAATACTTTATAATAAAAACAGCTTTTTATCAAGCCCCTGTTGGGACAGGAGCGAAATATTGTCTTTTATCTTTGCGAAAAAATATTGTTATTCCATACACTTAAATATGAAGATCCATCCATAAATGACGTCACGCGATTTTGCCCTATTCCCCCTTCTTCTCACAAAAAGTCAGACCTATCAAATGGAATCAGTACACAATTAATAAAATCCGGTTCAGTACCCACGAATGTAATCCCAGTCTATTTTTAGATCACTTTTTCCGGTCTAAATTTAGTGGTGATACTAGAGTCAGATTTTGGCATTCTTGGTAAGGATTTAAAGGCAATTGTTTATTCTTTAAAATGTGAGCTTATGGTGTGGTTGTCTGTGTGTATTTCGGCGACAGTGCACATTGAGTAATAAGGTCATGGTGATGATCCGGAAGTGAATTCTGTGTTCCGTTGCCTGGTGTTTTGTTTACAATTCAGCCTCTCAAAAAAAATGCAGGTCAACCCTTGACAAGAACTAAACCGTAAAGTCATCTTTGAAGGTATTTTAGATTAACATATGATTTGTATTGATTGTCACACAGTGGAAAGTTCAGTACTGAGAAACAAATGTAGAGAATATATAGTGAAATTAATTGTGTACTATGTCCTGTCAGTAAAAACTTGAAACTGATATAAAATTTTTATTATTAATGACATACACATGAAATTTTAATAGGTTATGTATATTGACTTTAAAAATATAAAAATGAAATAAAAAATAAAAAAAAATAATTTTAATTTTAAAAATTTAAATGAAATTTAAAAAACAATTAAAAAATAAAAATTTTCCACCAAGTATACACATATATAATATTTATTTGGAATGATATGAAAATATATCAGCTTATATATACTCCTACACCATATACAAGCTCAAATCATGGATATTTGTCAAATTTGATCAGAGAAAATATCTTTATTAGTCAAAATGAGACCCACATTTAAAATACATGAAGACAAAATTCTACTTTGCTTTGTACCTTTAGGTCATTGAAACTATTTATTTGGGGTCCAAACAGTTAATTTATGTGTTTATGATGGGGTGACTTCCTGAGTAACACATATCTGCTTGTATAGCTATCAGTAATTGTTTATACACATAGTTATAGGGTATTTAGTGAGAGGACAGAGATGAAGACTTTATACTAGAACCTGTTTAAGTTCTCCACAAAATCATATTAAGCTGTCAGAAAATGAAATACAGGTGAGAGGGGGTAAAATATACTTTACCCAGGTATATTTACCATTGCATGTAAGAAAACAGCAAAATGATGTAAGTTGAACACAGAATGCATTCCATTTTAGTGTTCAGTTTCTTTAAGATGTTGATTGATGTAGTGCGGCATTGTGGCCCAGATGATATTGTGAGAATTCTCATGATCCATTTTGCTTTATGCATTATTAATGACTAATAATATTTGTTATCTGACACTTTAAAGATTACATAAGTAATATTCAAACAGATTATTTGAATTTAACTTTCTACAACTGATCCTAATATGGTTACATAGCTGACATGAACAAATATGCATATATTTTGTAATGTTTTTAATCAAAAGTTGACATTGTTAGGCTGACATAGTACCTATAGTGAATCTGTAAGGCTCAATTTTGACTGTGTGCACTTAAAATATCCCAAGATGTTATTTTCATCATGAATATGCCTCTGAATGGTAACACATTTCAATTTAGTACTTTGACAGAGGGCGGTATTGCAGCATCAGCTGATATCTGATTCCATTGAATCATTGAATCATTGAACTTAATAACTTGGTAGCCAAGACTCTTAAAAATAGACTAAAAATGTTCAAACAGATTATTTGAATCATGTTTGCACATGTGATGTTACCAAGTACATTGCATATATCCCACACATGCAAATATCCATCCTTGTTTACAAGTTTTCAGGATGAAAATTTCACATTTAGTTGATGATATAGGATCTATTGGTACCTATAGTTGATCTGTGTGGTCACATTTTGCTATATTCACTTGCAATATCTAAAATTATTTTTCCTTCATGAATAGGATTGCATATAGTAATAAATTTTAATTTGGTACATTGTCATTTGACTTTCCACTATACTGGTATGTATCAATGTTTGCACCAATGATCAAACCTCACCGTTCCAACATTGCCTTAAACTTTATGATACATACTCTACCTGATTAGTTATTTAACCTGTAAATGGCTAAATATGCTTGTAGAAACTTCATCTATTTTTAGGATGCATTTGTCACTTTAATACATGCCCATTGCTTCACATCTTTGAGTGTTACTCTATCAAGTTTACCTTTTTTTTAACCCTATTTGCAAGCTTAATGTTATTTTGAAATCACCATTTCTAACACATTTTAACTTCATTTGCCTACATCTTTCTGTTTTTTTTAGAATTAAGTGAAACATGTTATATCTTTTCAGGTCTAGCCTGGTATCTGGAACAAAGTATTAGAGTTGTATCATTTTGGAAGCTCTCCAGTAGTTCAATGGTGATAGCAAGGTCTCATAAGAACATGTGCAGTCTGCTGCTATAAGTGACCAAGATGAGTTCATATTAGTACACTGATATACAGCATCTCAAAGACATGGCTTAGATCTTCATGACAGAGATTCACATCATTTTTCTGTAAGGTGGAACTACCCTGAAACTGTATTTTCATATTGCATTGTTGACTTTTGTAGTTATCGGCATTAAAATGGAATGCATATTTGCTATAAAACATGGTCGTGGTCCCATAAAAACTTTAAATTTGAGTGGGTTATTAGTTATACAAACAACTGCCCAAGTACCTAAAACAATAAATGTGGAACATAGCACCTGTCATTGTTTCTTTAGTATGTACACCTATATGCATCTGGATAGGCATGTTGCAATTTGCTGTCAAAATCATTGTGAGCTATCATGCTTCAGTACCCCTGGGATTAATATTATCAGTTGTACAGACCTAAACTACCATTTGTTTTATACACCATTCATTAATCAACTTTTCTGCCTTAAATTTGTGAAACTGAATGTCATAACTTGTATGAAAATTTAATTTTTGTAAAATAAATAGTTTTTAAAATTTATATATTTATTTAAATTTTTATTAAAATTTAATATATCAATATTTTTTAATTTCAAGAATATTTTTTAGACAGGCCTTATCAAGTATTACAATTAGGTTTTTACCTCATTGAAAAATTCCTATAATTAAGGAAGATATAGCAAATTTAGTTTTGGTTTCTTAAGAACAATTGGATCCCTATAGTACACAAGCACTACACATTTTTTGATAGCTGTCACGTGTTTTGCTTGCAAGGAAATTTCAAAAGACTTTATGTATGAAGTTGAAATAGTAGTGGCATGCCAAAAAAAAGTTTGACAAAAAGATTGACCCTTTCAGGAATCAGTACACAATTAATAAAATCCGGTTCAGTACCCACGAATGTAGTCCCAGTCTATTTTTAGATCACTTTTTCCGGTCTAAATTTAGTGGTGATACTAGAGTCAGATTTTGGCATTCTTGGTAAGGATTTAAAGGCAATTGTTTATTCTTTAAAATGTGAGCTTATGGTGTGGTTGTCTGTGTGTATTTCGGCGACAGTGCACATTGAGTAATAAGGTCATGGTGATGATCCGGAAGTGAATTCTGTGTTCCGTTGCCTAGTGTTTTGTTTACAATTCAGCCTTTAAAAAAAATGCAGGTCAACCCTTGACAAGAACTAAATCGTAAAGTCATCTTTGAAGGTATTTTAGATTAACATATGATTTGTATTGATTGTCACACAGTGGAAAGTTCAGTACTGAGAAACAAATGTAGAGAATATATAGTGAAATTAATTGTGTACTATGTCCAAATATGACGCGATAAAGCTGTCTGCTCCCCCCCTTCGCAAAAACAAATATTTCCTATTTGAAAATTGTCATTTCAGTACGTATTTAGTGTGGCGCTGCACTTGGCTATTGTAGGAGAAAACATGAATTAAAAAGGAGGCACTGGAAAGCTGAAATTGGCATTTAATACTTTTGTCGTCTAGCTAAATCTGCTGAAGTAAATTTGGATACAACAAAATTATCTTAACCTCGCTTTGTCGACAACTGCAGACCGGAAGCGGAAGAATGCTATGTTGAATAAGCCACTATTGCGGCTAGTAGGGGTGTTGGTTGTTCAAAGACAAGTCCATTTTAATATAAGCTCATGCACGCCACGCGTACATCTGCTTAAAACGTCATTAAATAAATTGTAAGCAATCAAAAAATTAAGAACGAAAATTGAGAGGAACTTTTATTTAACGTTGCGCATTTTGATGGGCGTCACATTTGTTAAACACTCCCTCCCTCTCGTCACATCGTCAAAAATGTGTGACCCCCCTCCCCTAGGTGTGTGACGAAAATTATGGACGGTCCCTCATTTGTAAACTGTCAGGAACTACACAAATTTATTCTGCTCGATTTTGTTGATCAAAGAAAACTATTTGAGTTTTAACATATGACATCAAGTGTTATTATTATCAATGTAAAATAAATATAACTTTAATTATTTTAAAGATTATGTTCTTTATCGAACCGCTCTGGTGACATAGTGGTTAGAGCGTCCGACTCAGATGCGTGAGGTCGTGAGTTAGATCCCTGGCCGAGTCATATCAAAGACTTTCAAAAATGGTACTAACATCTTCCTTGCTTGGCGCTCAGCATTAAGAGGTTAGTGTTAAGACTGATCGGCCTGGTGTCAGGATAGTGTGACTGGGTGCGACATCATGCTACATGTATGCGGCATGATGTCCCAGTGCTAGACATCACAATAAACTGCCACACTGCAGACGTCTTAGCGATGTGGCTGAAAAATTGTTAAAGTTACGTTAAAAATCATAATTATATCACATTACATCACGTGTTCTTTATCATGAAAAATAAACTATATCAACGGCATAAATTTTGCTGTTGTAGGTTTTAACAGCATTTTCAGCACATAACAGGCTGTACAAAGGAGCTCGGTATATCTGGAGGAGGAAGAACTCAGACTCCCTCCCCCCAAAAAACCCACCAGCCCATGCGATTCAACTAGCAAGACTGCAACCCACATCGAGAGAAGATATGTCAGTGCTATGTAAAGACGATCGCATTAGACCTCTAGGCATCCGCGGTCTCTCGACATAAAGTATCACAAACATCTGTAACTGTATTATAAATTATGTTATCTTGTGTTCACATATACGGAACTGCAACCAGTCTAACAAAGGAGTTGAGGAAATAACGTCTTTATTAGTCTATCTCTAACGAGTGATTCGAACGTAGCCTAGGACGTGGATTATCGGTGTCCCCAGGCAAGGTGTCCGATTCTAATACGCCAAGACAGTTAATCTGAACAGTGCAGAAGAGGGAGCGTGTCGACACATGCACTATTTCAATTAAATTTATTCAAAGAAGCGTCTTAGCAGTGAATTTCTTTATCATAACAACAATTCCTTCTGGCGATCTGATTATTCCTTGCGACACTAATTTTGCCGCGTGTGAGGAGAAAATGAAATTCACCGTTTCTGCTGAATTTGCACATTCAGTGATCATTTTACTTCATTTCTTGTCAGGCACAAAAGAATTTTCTCCATACCTTATTTTTGGAAAAAAGTCGATAATAAAAAAACTAAAAAAGGCTATTGTGTGTCCCAGCTCCTTTAACAGAATCCAATCATAGTGTCAATCAATATTTAGCTGTTTTGCTTTGTTGCTTTATAGCACAGCAACTCAAGTAGGTTACTTTGTGCCGAGAGAAGTGTTTTAAAGTATCTTGTCCAAGGATGATGCAATGGTACGATTTGAACCCAAATGCTCACAAATCGCCAACCACTGAGCCACCGCGGTTCTAGCTCCCTTCAGTCACTGCTTATGATATGTAGAAAAGCCTGTGGATTTACCTTACATCAAAAGATTTGTTTGATTTTGATCTTTTCGTTTTCTCCGCTTGAGAACAAAAATCTTTCCTTGGTAGGAACGAGGCTAGTTAGTAAGAACTATAATTTCCTTGATTTTGTTTTAGTCCCGTTAAAAGAAAAATGTATTTGTCGGACGTATATTGTTTAACTTTTTTCTGTTATTTTTAAATATTTAATTTTGTAACATAACGATTTGATCAGAATATACTGTTCTTTATGGGATGAACATGGTAAGTCGAATAAATTTTTGTCACATCGCTAGAGCTATGATTTTGTTAGTGAACGGTAAGTGCTCACACATAAGTATTCCTTCCATCGCAATTTATTAAAATTGTTTACAAAAATCAAGCAAAAGCAACAACCCTTGCCATTGTTTGAATCTCATAATTACAATGAACATTCCAATTAGATTTAGAATCATGCTCTTAGCGACTGTTCTAACCGGCTGCTGTGTCCGATATTATGAAACGTCAGAAACAGGCTAACCCCGGAGATCACGTAACCCCACCCCACATCAATATCTTTTCATCTGTTCCATTTAACTATCGTACATAGGCAACCTTTTAGTTCTGGTTTGATAGCTGTAATTGACGTATTCATTAGTGCTATAGTGATTTAGAAAGAGATTTAGGGAAACTAATTCCCACGGAAATGCTAATGAGGCTAATTATCTTAATAGATTTTCCTGACGGGAGAACAAAATGCACCCCTGACGGAAGAACAAAATGCGCCCAGACAAGAGAACATCAGATGTATAGTCGATGTGATTATATCCAGCATTCATTCTAGGAGATTGCTATTTTGATATGTGATGCGCTTCGAGATGATGATCACAGTGAGAAGATCATGGACATTTTTAAAATATTAGATTATATAAAATAACTGCGACTTTTTTTTAAAGATGTTTACCTTCTTTTATCCTTATCTTTGTTGTAGTTGTTGTTATAGGGTTTGACGCCATTGGTCAGCACAAAATAGGCTATACATGGTTGCGAGTATTAATTGTGGAGAAAAAACCCTGGAAAACCACGGAAGAACCAACGACCCACGAGAAGCTTCCGGCAGGCTTTCTCACTTACCCACGCTAGCTGAGTCTGGACTCGAACTCACGCAGACAGAAGTGAGATGGCAGTGATCCGTAACGGTCAGCGCTTTAGACCACTTGGCCACTCGGGTCCCCCTCCTTATCCTTGTCTTGTAAGTCAATGTGGGGCTGGTATATCTTCCCTGGCGTTAGTTATATAGTCATCACATTATCCTTTATATGCATATATAAATACATTCGGTGGTACATTAGAAAATCGCTTTAATCTGACATAAATATTTGTAACTATTATTCTAATTTACTTAGTCTCATTATATCGACAAATTTGCACTGAACTTTGACATTATAATTTCAGCACAAAAGACAATAATATAATGTGAAATGGAATGAGTGAAGCTTATAACAGATTTCTAGAGTTTTTCACTTACATTGTTTATGCATATTAGAGAATAAAAAACAGGCATGAATCTAGTGGTTTAGACACATAATTTTACATACCTCCAATGTATTTAACTGTCATTGATGTTTATGATCACACATATCTTTACACATAAACTGTTTATTTCGTCCTGGTATCAGTTCTAATACTAAACCATTGTAGGCTTTTGTTGCTGGATTCAATCATATTTTTTCGGCAGTGAAATATTATAAATACTGTGTTCTAAAATTATTCCCAGGCGATAATGCGTTGTTTTTGCACAGCCAAAATCACAGTCATTTAAGTCACAAAAATCTCTTAGAGAGAAACGTTATAATATGGCTAAACATAATTATGACAGTATTAATGTTATATATTTATATCTTTGAAATCTTTAATTCGCTAAAGCACATTGTTCACTGGTAAACTCTCTCTCTCTCACACACACACACACACACACACACGCACATACATACATGCATGCATACATACATACATACATACATACATACATACATACATACATACATACATACATACATACATACATACATACATACATACATACATACATACATACATACATACATACATACATACATACATACATACATACATACATACATACACGCTCTCTCTCTCACACACACAAACACACGCACTCTCTCTCTCTCTCTTTCTCACATACTCACACACACACACACATACACACACACACACATACACACACGCGCGCGCGCCAGGAATATTTTAATCAACGAGCCAGATGAAGAAAATTCGTCCGTGTCAGAGAAATTGCGTCGGATTTCTTATCATTTTATCTAATGATGAGAACTAAAATAATCAAACTGTCACCTTATCTGATAGCCAAAGTGCCTCCTGGCTTGGCTGGAGAACCAGTAAGTGCTGGCAATTTATTTTTCTTCTTCGTGGACACAAGTTGCAAAGTGTAGCAAAGCTGATCCGTCAAAGATCTGAATGATATTTCCCGGTTGGACACAGTCTAATTGCTCTATCATTATTGCGCCATTTTCCTCAAGAAATTATACAAAATACTTAACGAACGAATGAAAATGAGGTTGCCTTGCTAAGTTACTGCATATCTTTAGTAAACATGAATGTTGAATCATATACATATATATGCTTGTTCCGTGTAAATTAATGGAATGCCGTGCTAAAATTTTCCTCTGATATATCAAATGTACTCGCTTATAGGTCTTGATCTGCTAAAGCATTATGCGCCTGCAGATCAGCGTCTTTGTTGTTTCACTGATTACTTCTAAGTAACTACACAGACTCAGATCTGCTGCTGCATTATGCAACGGCAGATGGACCTGTGAAGTTTGTTGTTAGACTTATAAGCGAATGCATACGGTACCACACATTTAGTCCTCATTATTTATTTAAGGCATATGCTTAGATCAGATCATCGTGTCATATCTCCCGCCGAGGTTGTGGTTTTTCTACATAGCGTTAATGACTCCAGTACACCCTAATCCAATGGCCTGTGTAATTAGTAGGTCAAATGAAAGTAAAAGGTTTATATGTAAGAAACATTGGATCTCTAGCATTTGTCTTATTTTTTTGTTTTGATTCCAAGCAATTTGTTACAATATACGTTATGTTCTGAAATTCAGGTTCAGCTCGGGTTTCAATTTCTTTCTGAATAAATTAGATCTTAATAATTTTCTTAACAAACAATACAAAGCTCGTGCGGAAATGCTGAAACATTAAGGTGTCTGGCTCATTTAGTGATCAGGTGTCAAACGTTCTAGAACCTATTAAAGGGTTATTTAGTGGTTATTAAGCATAGCTTGAATTGTTCCCAATTAAGTGACCGTTACAAGGAAACAGCCTTTAAAATGTTGGCGTAATATTTTCTTAAAATACATATTATGGCTGTCAGTGTTTAATATGGCACTGATCGAATGATGATCATCGTTGGCAAAAACAATAACGATCTTGCATTTTATTTTTGTTTCCATAGCATGGGATACGAAACATCTCAACGGAGAAACATGTTTATTGCGATGTTTTAAAACTCGATACCGATATTTGTAGGGGTATTGAATGGAGTCTTGTTTAAATGACCTATGCGGTACTTCTTCTATAATCAATCAAACAGTTTAATACAGACCGTTTTTGGGACTCGTTACTGGCAATGAAACTGTTATAATCAGATGTTATCTGCTTAATAGCCATACTGAAGGTGTAGGCATTAATTTCTACTAGATGAGGTAGATTTTGCTCAACTTTGCAATTCAGAAATTAGGTGAGTGAAAATTAAATTCATTTACTGAAATTCTAACCTTTGGCAAACTCCGCGCGATGTTTTCGCTGGGTATGAGATTTAATGGTTGCCATAAGCGTCTAATATTTATACTTGGCCGATGATGGCTTGATTTTGAAACCACGAAATAGTTTGTTGTTTGGGTTTTAATTGCATTTCGACGTTGACTAGGTTATTGTAAAATCATTGAAAGATAAAAAGTTACAAGAGCGGAGTGATGTGAGCAAAGTAGTATTAGGACTGTATTTGGCTTACTTGTTTTTTTTTTTCTTTTTTTTTTTTTTCTTTTTGTCTATTATTTTTTATGTGCAAGATATTGCTTGCATTTTCGGTGAATTGGTGAATGATTGATTGTGTCAGCAACTTGGAAGGTGCAATGGAGAGAATGACTCGGACAAAATGCGATTGCATAGAACTTATTAATTAGGTTTCTGTCCATTCCTCATTTATTCTGCCTCTGCTATGGCGAAGTCTTGAATTTTAATTGAATTTAATTTAATTTTAACTGCAATTATTTCCAAACTACAAACTTTTTTGCCAATAACTTCAATGAAAAGGAAACAAAATCACAACAATTAAACATAACATGTTATGCTGAAGGTTGCATAACAAAAACAAAGTAAGTCAGGCAGTCTTGATCACAAAGCCAACCCCACAAAATAAAACCCCCATTATTTACTTTATTAACAAATTTCTTTCAACATTTGCTAGTTTAATATTATTTCCCTACAGATGCAATGCTTTTGATTCTTTTTATTGGTGATTGCTTATGCTCATTGCGGCACATTTTGTGTTATCTGCTAGGCTCATACAACTATTTAAGCTATCTTGGATTCATTTTCTAACATTAGACATTATTTACGAATTTAATTATTTGCTTGTCACTCGGCTTAAGCGTGATATGCATTGCTAATATCATGATTTCATTGTGAAGGAATTTCACTCTTTCTTTTAAAATACCGATGATTCATTTAGTCGAGGATCCTATCTTGTGTTTTGGATTATTGTCACGTTTGGCAATAAGAAAATTCTCGTGATCATCAAACAATACACAAAAAACAACAATTCATTTATCCGATGAGAACTAATCATACGCCATGATTTGTTGATGAAATAACGTACCTGTCTCAACAGATAAGTAAATTAGTTTGAAAGGATGTTTAAAAATATACATTAGTTTTTAGCTTGATAAGGGGTCAGAAAAGAGGGACAGGTTTATACTTTTTGCAAAGATGTTGATTGTTTTCACTTTATATTCCTTAATGAGAGAAGCCTTTAATATTCAATATATTACAGAGACATAGTACGATTACGCACTTTAAGAAACATATTCTATACCATTGGATACCTAGTCACTTTGGTATCGAGAGTGATGAAAAAAACAAAAGCAGCCCAAAGCTGCCATGTTCGGTAGCTCCATAATCTTACTTCGAAAATTATATATATATATATATATATATATATATATATATATATATATATATATATATATATATATATATATATATATATATATATATATATATATATATATATATATATATATATATATATATGAGTATAAAAGTATAGGAAATAATATAACATGGGTTGACATTGGTGAGCCGACAAAAGAGCGCACGACAAAAGAGCGAATGACAAAAGAGAGCTAGACTAAAGAGCGCAAGACTAAAGAGCACTAAAGAACGCACGACAAAAGAGAGAAAGACTAAAGAGCGCAAGACTAAAGAGCGCAAGATTAAAGAGCACTAAAGAGCACACGACAAAAGAGAGCAATACTAAAGAGCGCAAGACTAAAGAGCGCAAGACTAAAGAGCGCAAGACTAAAGAACGCAAGACAAAAGAGCGCAAGACTAAAGAGCGCAAGACTAAAGAGCGCAAGACTAAAGAGCGCAAGACAAAAGAGCGCAAGACTAAAGGGCGCAAGACAAAAGAGCAAGAGCGCAAGACTAAAGGGCGCAAGACAAAATAGCAAGAGCGCAAGACTAAAGAGCGCAAGACTAAAGAGCTCCGACAGAAGAGCGCCTACAAGACCATATCTCCTGGACAATACCCCTTATGCCAATTATTGTCAACAAAAGAGCAAATGATAAATGAGCTCCATGAAAAAAGAGCTCCATATAAATAGGACTGTTACACAAATAAATAATCATAAAAAATTCAGTTATAGTTTTTGTAAAAAAAAAATTCGTATATAAGCTCATTTATCAATGCATTAAAAAAATTACTATGGATAAAACCAAGTCACAGACAGGAAAGATTGTGCTATTGGGTTTTGGCTTCAGATGTCGAAAGGACCGTGAAAACAAGAACGGAAGTACGTATTGGAGATGCTACTATCCTGTGTGAATCAATTAGAAGTATGTACAGCTGAACTGAATATTACAAGCCATCGTTCCAACTTACGAGAATGCTGTTTTGGTGGACTATTTGCGAGGCATTGCTCACAATCTTGAAATACAATTTTCATTTAGATTAAGGATTCTATTTCCATCAAACAATAATCTAATTTATATACTGCCGAAGTTATTTATAATCTAATTTTTCAATCACTTAATCTAAATCATCAAATTATTTTCATTATTAATAATATTATTTATCAGTTGCAGAAATGATTTCCAATGTCATTTTATACACTTTTTTTTAAGATAATAAATTAACATTATTATACTTTACCCGCCAAAATCTTTGTCACTCCCAATGAAGTCTTACTAATTCCCTACACCGCCTTTATTGGTAACTATTCTGAAAAAAAAATAGCTTTATTAGACATGTTTCAAATGGACAAAACCTTTTGAAAATTCACCCCTGGTTTATATCAAGTTTTGACATTTTACCACCGTTACCTTGCATAAACATTGCAACTTTGTTCCTAACTTTTAACAAGTGAACTCATGCCCCAAGCAGAACTGATTATATCCCTCGCAGTCAACGGCTTATTGCGGGACTGACCAATTGAATAATCGTAATACTGTTGTGTCACACTGACTCACTAAAGAATGAATTCTGAAGTTTGTACAAGGGACAGTTTGCTATGTACAGAACATATTCTGCAAAAATCTGTAGCCTCTCTCTCTCTCTCTCTCTCTCTCTCTCTCTCTCTCTCTCTCTCTCTCTCTCTCTCTCTCTCTCTCTCTCTCTGCATTGATATAGTCAACAACGTCACCAACAATGTATTTCACGTTGCTATTAAAGCGAAGTTCTAGTGGAAATGACATCTCTTCCGCTCAAGTGCTGGTTTTGACAATGAACATTTTATTGGCTGATCCTCAAGTTCGACCAGTGGTTTCTAGAACAAGTTATCTGCACCAGTGCAAATAAACAGGTTGCGCTGTAAGAGATTCATTCAACCCAGGACTGTACATGAAAACATATTTGTTAGGAGATCGGCCCCAACAAACAGGCCGCGATTGGTTAACGGTTTCAGTCGGTATTATAGCATGGGTACGTTCAAAACCTGAAACAAGCTGCCCTTCCTTAAATAACTGCGAACTATAACGCAGCTACTGGGCAGCATTAAGCTCAATGACTCAGACATTGTCCAGCTTTTATAAGAGTATCGTGGCTTTAATCCCACCTCAAACAAATGAACTCAACTGTAAATATTGTTGACTGAAATCACCCAGTTACAAGTTACTCGTGGACGGTGAGTCTTTTGTTGAGTACTGTACTGTCTACTATAGAGTGCCATGTTGGTGAGGACTTCATGACGACGGTAACCAGGACTCGTCGATGCCTATCTTAGACGAAAAACATCCGTCTATTAATTTGCTCTTGTGCCCTTGAAATTAAAGAAGAGTACTAAAACAATATTAGAATAGCAAGAGTCTAACAAATCCTGGCTTCTTTCAAAATATCGTTGTGATTGCCTTGAGACCATCGCCCAAGATGTTTCAATTTTCAATCAGGGGCAGGCAGTCTTGCAACCCGCAGGACAAGCGATGACGCTGGTGTCACCTTAAAGGTCGTGTACTAAATGGCCAGCAGTATCGTCTATGGAGGCGAATTACCGTAATAAATGGATCTTTGTTACTGTGAACGGGAATCAATGCCAAACTAAAATCAGGATGGTATTTTTTTTTTGACCCCTCATCAACAACAACGACACTATCACCGTCTCGAGGAACTCTTCCTACTTCATAAACAGCCTTGGAAATAGTGGTGTATTTTTAGGCCATATTTTGTGAATATTTAATGGATGACATATTTTTGAATTGAAGATGGTATTCTTTATCAACGAAATTTATTTCTGCTTTGTCCTGGTTAATACTTCACTCGAGAGAGCCTCAAACATTTCATTTCTGCGTCATAACCACGTATTTGAAATCAAATGTACAAAACTCGATGAATGATTTGGGAATCAAACGATGAAGTAAGCCATTCATCAAAGAAATTGTTCATTGTGTAAATGTGTACATGCTCCAAACATTCATTTAAAGTCTGACTTCCTTCTTTTCTTTTTTCTAATTCTTATTTCAAGATGAAGGACAGTATACATTGAAATGAAAATTAAAGAGCTAATTGGGAAAGTATGACATATAACATAATGGCTATTTAAAGTTTAAAAATAATGTAATCTTAAAAAAGTGAGGCATCTGTTAGTAGATGATCTTGATTGGCAAGAAAACATTAAAAATAATTTATATTGCAATTCAATTTTTAAATAATGAAATAAACCATTTTCCCACTCCTTAGAATAACAAAATCTAGTATTCCTTTTCGTCATATTGCGTCTGTTTTGTTTGGTGTCGTCGTTATTACTATAAAAATCACTTTGTAGAAAGAACTCTTCGAGAACAAATCCTGAAATTTATCTTATGATGATTGATTCTAACTAATCTGTCTCGTCAATCGTTTAATGTTTGCATAAAATCGAATAATTCGGTAATAGTTTTCATTCATTAAAAGACGTCTACCAAGGGAAACCCATTTTAATTTTTTTTTTCATACTTGAATGTAAACGCTGCATGGGATTTCTAAAGTAACAATAAATCCGCTGCAGTATAAATCATAGGTTGATATCCCAGACATTAATACAATGTTGAATTATGCGGATGAAGGGGCTGTAAAACGTCTAGGTCAGCTTTAATGCGTTTCTTCCCAAGGGGTATAAAATTCGTTTAAAATTCAAAACTGCTTGTAAAGAGAATTGACGGCAAACCAGGCAGTAATTAATACGCATGCGCTGTTAGCACAGATCGAAATCCTACATGCACGAGCTCTTTCCACATCCGACGTTGTCATTTATGATTTATTCCAGTGTTTCTTTGTTTCTATCCGTATAAATTTACAACCTTCATATATTTTCCTTGCATCATTTAGCCGACAGAGATTCTTATCTGCGGTATTCCATAAGTCATGGTTATTGAAATGGAATCCGTGCATGTTTGGCGCTCTGAAAGCAAAGTAAGAAGTATTTGTCAGATATGATTAGCCCATGGGTGTGAAGAGAGACATATTGGTAGTCTGCGTGATGCTTAGGATAAGTGGTTGCGATTCAGCATCGCCCAAGCCACGATTCCTCTCAGCTTTCAGCCTGATAACTTTTTATTTCTTTGAGATCTGCGACTATATTCCATTAGTTCTTCTTTTCTTGATACTTAGGTGTCTGTTTTGTTTCCTAAATAATAAAGCATCAGCTATTGATTTCAAAATTAAATTTGTTCGTTCCTCACAAATTATTGTATTATTAAAAAGAATAAATTCTAATAAAAATTATCCTTGGGTAGAGAGTTCTACATTGTATATGTAAATCGAACTCTCCACAGAAAAGATACTAAAGTCAAATGTGATATCAAGGCTCAGTAACGGCATGATCCAAAAGGTATACCAACAAATAAACTGTTAATATATCGAATTAGAACTTGAACATATATCAGTTTGTAATATACTTTAACAACCATATGCTGTACAGAAGATCATAAATACCCTGAGCAGTGGATGGGAATACAAAGGTATCCATAAATCGTATTTACAAAACCGCCACTCATGTTTGGGAAGACACCGTCAGTAGCATTAACGTGCTGTCGATTGATTAAATAAATTCCACAAAGCACACTTATTTCAGTCCTGTATTTGGTTCTCAGTTTCTATAAACTTAAAATGTATCTCTTTTAATAAATTTCTAATTCTGTATCGTATGTTTTTGTTTATGATAATATCACGATAAGTATGTAGAGTAAATAAGAAAATAGCTTTCTAGTTTTTCAGTACCTAATCAATGTTATATGGATTATATAACTCGCGATGAGTTCCACTCACTTATTTCCGTCTATGTTATCTTCTTATACCTAATCAATGTTATATGGATTATATAACTCGCGATGAGTTCCACTCACTTATTTCCGTCTTTGTTATCTTCTTATACCTAATCAATGTTATATGGATTATATAACTCGCGATGAGTTCCACTCACTTATTTCCGTCTATGTTATCTTCTTATACCTAATCAATGTTATATGGATTATATAACTCGCGATGAGTTCCACTCACTTATTTCCGTCTATGTTATCTTCTTATACCTAATCAATGTTATATGGATTATATAACTCGCGATGAGTTCCACTCACTTATTTCCGTCTATGTTATCTTCTTATACCTAATCAATGTTATATGGATTATATAACTCGCGATGAGTTCCACTCACTTATTTCCGTCTATGTTATCTTCTTATACCTAATCAATGTTATATGGATTATATAACTCGCGATGAGTTCCACTCACTTATTTCCGTCTATGTTATCTTCTTATACCTAATCAATGTTATATGGATTATATAACTCGCGATGAGTTCCACTCACTTATTTCCGTCTATGTTATCTTCTTATACCTAATCAATGTTATATGGATTATATAACTCGCGATGAGTTCCACTCACTTATTTCCGTCTATGTTATCTTCTTACCATTGACGTCATTCTTATCATCATTAGATGAGGGAAATTTAGCAAATCGATGACATCAGTTTGATGTAAATTTGAGGAGGATTCTAACACTTTAAACTTTACAGATTTTAAAAATACCTAGATATTATGACCTACCTATAGATTTAAAAATACCTAGATATCATGACCTACCTACAGATTTAAAAATACCTAGATATCATGACCTACCTACAGATTTAAAAATACCTAGATAGCATGAAATACCTACTATTAGTGCTACTGACCATAATTTATACTTCAATCATCCATTGATTTCTCATTCTCAGTATGGCTTAGTTTCTTGTTTAAAAAACCACTCCGGTGGCCTAGTGCTTAGAGCGTCCGCCACATCACATCACATTACATCTTGTTTTATATATATATATATATATATATATATATATATATATATATATATATATATATATATATATATATATATATATATATATATATATATATATATATATATTTATATGTATATATATGTATATATATATATGTATATATATATATATATATATATATATATATATATATATATATATATATATATATATATATATATATATATATATATATATATATATATATATATATATATATATATATATATAAATGTATGTTTGAACTTCCAGAAGCTTTAAGCTTTAAAGTGATTATTATGAGCAATGTTTTCTGGCTGCATCAAAAACAGAAATGCCATGAGAGAAACAAATGTTTATATGCTGAAAAGGAAACAAGCATGCAGATAATAAAGGTAGGAAAGAGAAAGGTACATAAAAAGTAGTGAATGCGATCAAATTATCAAACGATCACTTAAACGATTCTTGTGCATGACTTAAAAAAAAATGCTTTTGAGTCTATACTTTTGAACTTTGGGGTTTTATGAACTGTAGTCTCGAATTTGATACCCATTTACCAGGATGAAAATTGTTTATCTGCCTTCATTTTTGGTGAAGGAGTTGAGTTCGTTTAACAAAGGCAACAAGATAGATCTTGTAAGTCTTGAGATCGTTTCTGATAACAATATAATTATTAGATAAAAACGTATTAATAAGTATTTTCATCAAGTGTCTTAAATGGTTCTACAAGATTTGTATGACATATGGTCTTAAGCGAAAGAGTAGACAAAGCGAAAATCAACAACCGTGGAAAAATATAACATAAATTATCTACATAAAATTGAAAGTGAAAAATTAAAAAACTTACAGTATGGTGATTGAAATCCTAAATGGTCCTACTAAATTCTATAGCAAGTCCAAAAGTATCGAGTATTCCAAGTGAGTCCGAGTGGTGTTCCGAACGAGGGTCAAACTGTGGTGCTGATGAGCTAATAGTCTTGGTGAATCTCAATGATACAATCTAATATGTCTTTAAATTAAATCACATTAATTCCAAAACAGCTACTAAATCCTAAATGTGACCATTTTGTAATTCCAATGAATAATTTAAATAAATAAATTAAATCCCTAAATTGAAATGAGCACAACATTTTACTCCAAGATTGATATTTATGCTCGGAATAACTAACGTTCAACAAGTCATTCCTTATATATTAAAATCTAAGACGCAGTTTCAGAATCAGTATGAAGGCTCACATAATCATTTCGAAATAACTCTTGTCTAAAAAGGTCAAGTCCTTTTGCAGTTAGCCAATCAGGACTTGGTTCAGGTGAACTCAATATATCAAACTGTCATCAAAATTTCTTCATACAACTTTCAAGGTCAAACGGCTTTAATTACATGTCTGCGAAACGCAAGATCTCATCCTATTGTACAGACCTACAATCTTAAAGCTATGTGATCAACAGGTGGTCAAAACAATATATTTACTATATTATTTAATAAATGACCCCGTCATTCTATAATCATGAAACTTAACAGAAACACATACTATAGATACACATGACAAAATAGCAAAATAAAAACTTGTATTGGTAAATTTTACAAGGAACTACCCTTTCTGACGTCCGTATCAGCATAGACCGATATACATTAATCTGACGATACAAATGTCTCTTGTTACATTAAATAGAAGATGCTATATAGGTTTAGAGAGATCGAGATACAAATATATATTTATATTTTAGTTTTTATTTAATTAAAATGTGTGGAATTAGATTTTTAACAAAGGAAAAAAGAGAATTAGATAAGTCAGCCAAATGAGCTTATTGAAAGATGGTATAACATCAGATAGACGCTATCAATATATGGGATCGGAAGCCATCCTTATTATATCACTGTCTTGCTTCAAATATTTGCATTTTACCGAAATTCTAGGAAATAATATTTGATAATTGGAATATTTATTACATTCCTAGCTATACATAGTTAAAGCAAAGTTTCAAATGTATGATCATACAGACCTGGCTTGAAACCCGTACTCTCCTAACCTTTCTTTAAGGGATTTAGAGAAAATAGTCGGAAATCATAAATCATCTTTTCGTCGGTAAACATCACTCAAATGATGGCGTATTTAATGTTACAAGCAATTAAGGGTACAAAGAGAGCATTTGACTTTTGAAAAATGATAATTGTTTTCTATGTCTGTGTGGTCCGCATCATTAAAAGAGAAAGATGAGTAGTTCCGGTTCTAACAGTTCATTACTTTAAAGCAGCGGCCTTGCTGGTGTTGCATAAAATGAAGCCAAGACACGTTTTAAAACGCTGTATGTAAATTCTCAGTATTTACTTACTAAAAGCAAACGTAAACAGTTATCCGATAGGATTTCATGCATTTATCCACAGTTCTAATTGAAGTGCGTTTTAAAATGTTAAACCTCGTCATAACTCTAAGCCAATGTTTTTTGTATGCCTTTATGCTTAAATTAAAAAACTGAAAGCTAGATGTTGGGTTCTTTTCTTCCTCAGTTGTATAACACGGATTGCTTATTTCTTCACTTTGAGCCTTAGACATATATTAGTTAATTTTATTATCAATGATTAATTCGTTAATGATATTTCGTCTCATTTGATGTGCATGTCACACATTATGTTGGATGTTCTGTAGGCAATTTTGGAATGAATGTATATGTCAGTGTAATTGCTAAAATTATGAAACACAGCAAACAACTGATAGAGGCCGCGAATTTAAATTTTGTTTTTCGTATCAAGAGCAGAAAGATAAAGACTCCTAACTGAAATAATGAAACAGTTTTATATCCGAAAAATTACATTTTAATGTATATGCAAGAGATAGTTAACAATTATGTCAGGAGCAAAATTTCGTTTTGATTATCATCATATTAAATCCAACACATGCCGTACACATATGACTTTTATAATTGGACGACATAGCAAAATTGTGTAAGAAAATGAATTATACTCTTCCCGTGCAATATATGCAAGCCTAATAATTAAGGTTCATTCCGCAAAACAACGCCTTAATGGATAGTTTGAAATTTTCAAGGCATGACGTTAAATAAGATATCACCTGTCGTTGGAAATTTAACATTATATTCATGAAGAGCGATTTACATGGTGATCGGGACCTTAACCAACAAGGAATATTTAACCGTAGCACATATATTATTGCTGTTGTTATTTGTTATAACGGACGCGGGATGATGTGCAGTGAAATAGACTATCCATGGTGCTCCCCCTCCCCATCATATTATCTAGACGTGCATTTTTGGCTCGATGAGCAACAGTGAACATCGACATTATGATGATGTAAATTATTACCTCCCTTTCTTCAACAATATCTCATCACTCACTAGCGGATCATTTATCTGTCGTCTCTGTAATCGCCGCCAAAATTGAATACACTTCCGAGAAAAAGAAACACACATACACACACACACGCACACACACACACAACAAAAGCAAAACAATAAAACCCCAGCAAACAAACAAAAACAAACCCCAAACAAAAACAAAACAAAAAACGAAAGGAAACAAAACAAAGTCAGATTTGCTATTAGTTCTGAATGGTATGTTTAACTCCAAGACAGTTACATATGCGGAAATGACTAATACCTCGTTTTACCACGACCTGCAATATTTTAAGATAACTTTAATAGGACACGTACGAACTTATCTATTTATTGCCTTAGTTTAAACAGTTATGACTGATTTGCTAGAAGTTGCATTCTCTTGAACGCTTATGTTTATTATGCAACTCGATTTTCATTTATTTAAAATGTGCATTGGAATTGCTCGGAAACACTTGCAATATATAATTGCAGCCATTCGTTGCTAATAACAAGTCTCACGCCAATCATTCGTTTGAGACAGGTCAGTCAACTTTGTGAAAAACAACACTGCATCAGAACTCATATATACATTTCATAATTCAATTGTGGAAGCCTTTACAAAATGGAAATAATAAAACGCCCATACCTTCAAAGTTTCAGAGATTACCTGAATGGGGATAAGCATATCTCCCTGGGAGTGTTAGGCTGGCGATCGGATGGGCTAATCACAGAAATCGTGACGGAAAAACAGATGTATTAGTTTAAATAACGATTTATCTCCAGCATTAAGAACTGTAGATGCGGGCATATCGAATCATGTTAATACTTTCCATCAATGTCAAATTATCAAACGTAAGACATCATCTATTATTGTTTCAGTACGTCGTCGACTTCTTCCTCTATCTTCATCCAGTTTTAAATATTGACTTTTCAGTTTTGCTGCTTTCCATGTTTTTATTTCAGCTGACTAATTTTGATATTAAACCAAATCAAACCGTCTCATTTAATTATGTTCTGCATGCATATGAAACAACGAATAATTCCATTGATCAATTCCAGGATTAGTTAGTTTTTGCTACAAAATACGGTGGCGCTACACGAGGGAAAACAAAATGAAAATTACTATATTTATGGCACGATAAAATGAATTATCTCTGCCCATCAAAAGTGACGTTACAAAATTTAAAGTCGCTTTTCATTAGTCAACCTAGTATGTCAAACTCATACTAAAATGCAAGTTATATCAAGGATTGAGAATGCGATGATGGAATTAAAGACTACATCACAGACGTATTGACTTGGGAATAATAATAAATCTGTAGGGACAGTGAACTATATCTGTCAAAAACTGTACTCAAGCTACGATGATTTTCTGACACAGATCCATTAAAATGCATGCATGAATCCAATGAACTTGGATACTGTTTCGTTATCCCATGACGATTTCAGCATTCCATTCACTTGGTCACACCTATTCATTACCTGATCAGAATTTGTTGAAATTTAGTGGCAGTTTGATTAGTGTCATATGTATCAATATATGGATACAGAAAATGAGACACGATACAGATTGCTGCATATGTATTAATACAATGCATTGTGCAATATTTCATGCTCTCTCATGGGAAAATACTCTGTAATATTAAAAAAGATAAAATAATGCCAAGCAGATAAAAGTCCAACAAATATGCTTTTAATCTGTTTATGACTGATAATTGTGACAAAACCGTTTTAGGTGCTTTCAAAATAAATGTAACAAATTTCATTACGAATATCCATTATTGTATTAGCTGGCATTTAACCACAAAATCAACGGTATTTCATCACTGCGCGAACGTAATGAGAACCTAACGCACTTTTACTTGTCGTTTTGAACCCTGGAAAAGATAAGAACAAAATGCTTATATAAATGCCACTAATTTTTCCCATTAAAGGCCAATACCTTTAAACAGTTAATGGAAGCTATTTAACCCCCACCCACGACAAAGTATCACCTTTCATCTACTTCATCGCCCTAAGATCTTCGTTGTCATGCACATATCTTGATTAAACAAATAAAGCAACTATAACACTCTGAATTGGTGTGGATGAATTTCTCGCAATTAGAACACTTTCTTAATCGGTGTAGAATAATCTTTCGTAATAAGTTTACATACAAAACGCTTATTCGGCAAACCACAGCGGCCCTTTTATCAATAATCCTACATTTTAGTTGTCATGTACTCATTCTTGTCACTATCAAATCTCTTTCTCTCTCTCTCTCTCTCTCTCTCTCTCTCTCTCTCTCTCTCTCTCTCTGTGTGTACAGAAAACGGAAGTGGATTTGAATATTATTATGCGAATAACACAGTCGTGAAGGTAAACAGACAAAACGAACAAAACTGTCGAAACTGCAAATCAATTTGGCAAGGGACTTCTTCCAAAAACAAAAATGATACCGTATCCATCGCCTCAGTATAAGATACAATAGCCCATTTCATACCGGATTTAACCGAGTTGCTCCGAAATTATCCAAAAAAACCTCCCGAGTCACTTTATACTCCAGCCAATCAAACGCTGGTAGGCATATGTACATAACAAAATGGCATACATTGTTGTTTAAACGTATCAGATTAAAACAAATTAAGAAATGCCCGCTACCTGCCAGCGAAATGCCTGGGACTTCTGCAGAAGTACCGTTGAAAAAATATTCCAGGTTTGTTACACTGCGGATAATTGCGAAAAATTCCTTTTATTGGTAAACGAAACTCGATTTATGAAATATGGTGTTATGGTAAAAAAAAATGGATTACATTTTTAACATCGACACCGTTTCCATACTCGCATGTATATGGCATCAGTACACAATTAATAAAATCCGGTTCAGTACCCACGAATGTAGTCCCAGTCTACTTTTAGATCACTTTTCCTGTCTAAGTTTGGTGGTGATACTAGAGTTAGATTTTGGCATCCTTGGTAAGGATTTAAAAGCAATTGTTTATTCTTTAGAATGTGAGCTTATGGTGTGGTTGTCTGTGGGTATTTCGGCGACAGTGCACATTGAGTAATAAGGTCATGGTGATGATCCGGAAGTGAAATCTGTGTTCCATTGCCTGGTGTTTTGTTTACAATTCAGCCTCTCAAAAAATGCAGGTCAACCCTTGACAAGAACTAAACCGTAAAGTCATCTTTGAAGGTATTTTAGATTAACATATGATTTGTATTGATTGTCACACAGTGGAAAGTTCAGAACTGAGAAACAAATGTAGAGACAATATAATAAAACTAATTGTGTTCTATGGCCATATGTCCAGATGTAAACAGCTCATAGCTACTCTCTTGTATAACTATAAAATCCAGAAAGCAAGACAGGATGGTTCCAATATTAAATTTCGTCAATATATGTGGCATCATCGCTGTTGAATATGCATTTGCAACTCTATAAACGAAGCTGAAGTAGTTGGAACAGTTGATGCTAATGCTGAATTGTCCGCTTTTGTTTTGACCACTAGTCTGGTCCCCTGCTTAGTATGCTCCCTGCGATGCACTCCGCTATCCTATACTAGGGAGCATACTAAGCACGGGACCAGACTATTTGCCTACCAGCTATCGATTGGATATTGCGGTCAATTGACCACCCGCCACGTGATTAAAATTCCAAGCAAATTACGAAGTTCGCCGAAGTCTCCATGAAATGGTCTATAGCAATTAAGTAAATAATTTATATCCAAAATAGCGATAATTTTAGATAGCTATAATATAATCAAATATAGGAATATAGTCCATTTAGTATGACAATCATGTTTCTTGGGAAAGATGTTTATTGACCCTATCCCTAAATTTGCTTAGCATGCTTTATGATCGAAAGTAGTTCTTAAGGAATTATGAAACAAACATTACCCAGCAAGACACATAATAACGATCGAAGAATATAGTTTAGCATATATCTCGATACAATATAAAATGGTTGCATATTTTACTTGCTATGAATACATTGTGAATTTCGTGACAGGCGTTTACCACTGATGCCTAGCCGAAGTTTAGTATCTCAGTGTATTAATACTTTACAGTGACAAGAGAATGTGTACATAGCTAGTATAAGTTTCAAACCCAACGCAAGTTACAAACATTTAGTACACACATATATACATATCTTTCGTTTCTAAATATTTAATGTTGAGAAACTCACACCGTTAGGAATTTTCAACGCTGACAATTGACGAAACTTCCTTCGTTCACTGCAACAGTTTTTACGACCTGCCGTACATTCGTTCCAGGAACATCCTAATGCACTCTTCGGTTGTCCTCGTAATAAAATTGACAAGGACAAAGTTTTCATACAGCAATATTAGCTGTAAATAGGGATGCTCGCTATTAAACACAGATCTCTATGCAAATGATCCAATAACATCAGATATCCAAACCACAAAGCATAAAATTTCTCTCAAGGTTGCCCTTATCAAATTTGATAACTGGTATAAGAGCAATAGCTTGGTGATTCATTCTGGTAAAACTAGTATATTACTTATCTCAAAACAATTAAATAATAAATCTTAACAGTGATAATCTATATCTAACCTAGAAGTATATACATTTGTGTGCCAGGGTAGTTTGCTTGGTGTTCTACTGGAGAATAATCAGTCTTGGGCTGAATATATCTAATATATCAGACAAAAGTAGAAAGGTTTATTCGAGGTTGCTCAGTAAGAATTGTTTCAGCTGATGAACAAATTTGATGACAGGAAGGAAATCTGTAGAAAGTTTCAGATAAATACGATACTGCATGCATTTAAAAGCCAATTTAGAGATTTTTATGCATTTACATGACCATTTCAATGACTACCCATTGTCTCCAGAGATTTTTTCGGGTGGATAACGATGATTGTTAGAAATACAGAAATAGTTGACTGGTGAAGAACACAAATAGCAGTACCACAATTGTTATCTACTAGTCAACACACGAAATATGAAATCTTCCACATAATCTTCCACATAATCTGAAAACTTGAATTTAGATTACAATTATAACAAATCAATAAAGTTATCTGCCTGACGAAGAATAATTGTTAACAATTGTTACTCAATACAAATTGCAAACGCAAAATAAATCAATTGTTTCAAAACATAGGTTTCTTTCAAATTAGTAAATAACATCTTGCTTGGAAAATATATCAGACAGATAACACCAATTATAGCATTTCAAATTTCAGAAATAGCTATCTTTCGCGAAAAAAAACAACAATTATTAACAATGATTTGGCGCTCTTCAGAATGAAAGAAAGAAAAAAAATTTATTTTGAATGGTGATGGCATACGCATTTTTTCTTATACTAATCTGTAGGCGGATATTTTGGTGAATGTGAATTCACAAATGCATACCATGCAAATCTTTTATCATATATATATATATATATATATATATATATATATATATATATATATATATATATATATATATATATATATATATATATATATATATATATATATATATATATATATATATATATATATATATATATATATATATATATATATATATATATCTTATATGTATCTTTTATCATATATATATATATCTTATATGTATCTTTTATCATATATATATATATATATCTTATATGTATCTTTTATCATATATATATATATATATATATATATATATATATATATATATATATATATATATATATATATATATATATATATAAACTTGTCTCTGTACGAGGACAAGCGAGTCTGTTGTGGACTGTGTAAACTAGTTACCTTACAGACGCATAAATACTCTATGATCAATTGTACACTCAAGTTCACTAGACGCTTGTTTATTTTGTTATATTTGATAGTACATATGATTAACATTTCATTTAGTTAGGAATAGCAAGGTTCTGCTGAAGCAGTGTTCATTGCATTTTGTCATTACTGTGGATAATAACCAGGAAACGAATAATCTCTCTGAAATCTTTTAATATAGATTTGTACGCTTGAATCTTCATCCAAGCAGATATTTTTAAAATGTCCACATAAATTAATTTGATTAAAGTATTTGATCTATTTTATATATCGTCAAGTTCAGCACAGTCATCAATCCTAAATGAAGTATTTATGTCTTAGTACACTTCTATCAGTATCGTAACCGTTTATCTAATTTATCATTTCCTTTACGTTCTCCTCATTATAAGTTGTGTTGAATGGAACTGTTTGACAAATAGTAACCGTGTAATAAAAACTGTTTTGTATTCAGTCTATATAGGATTTATTGCAGAGTCATATCCCAATTAATTACAGCACAAATAATATTGTGAATTTACGTCTGATGTATCTACATTTATTGCTCTAAATGATTTCCTGAGCAATTTACCTTTCCAATATAATCAGGTAACCTTAGATCTTTGTATATCATGTAAATTTTGCAGGCATCCAACTCAAAAAGATCGTTACTTCCACAGTATATTGTAATATCTTTCAAAATCATTTCTACCTAAAATGTTTACCACTGCAGTTTTAACATCTCACTTTACCGTCACTTGAAAATATAAATAAACTGGCACAGTCAACATATCTAATCTTAGCCTTGGAACAGGAATCTGTAAAGATTGTCCATGTTTTAATAGTGCTTGGAGTATATGCTGTAAACTTATGAGTTCATCTGAGGTATTGAATATCTTGTGGTATCTTTGTCTGCTTGTGAGGAGAGATGCATTTACCACACATTAGTATTTTCATCTCAAATAACTTCAAGAGAGTACTTATCGCAGTTTTATTCTGAATGTTTATCAATAAAAATATTCGTTATATATAAATCCGGTAAGAAATAGACACTAACACCCATCATAGGTGCAATAAATCTAGACTCACGTTTCCTTGATCATTACAAAGTCGGTCAGATGAATATGTTTAGGTCATAGCGTATGTTCAAGGTTTACCTTATGTTCTAATTGGAAATAACTATCTTGATTAGTAGATTCCTGTAGAGGAAAAATATCATTCAGGTTGCTCAGGCACTGTGTCATCAAACCATCGATCTGCATTCATGTAATCAAGTATCTTAACAAAGTTTTAACTGTACTCTGCAATTTTCACTGTTATGCATGGATATAAATCATGAACATTCGCTCTTTATCAATTCCAACTTGATATATATCTAGATAGATAATTCCTCTTGCATTCTTGCTAATCCCTAAGATTTAGCTTCACCTATGATCACCTATGTACTGATCTTATAGCTATGGTTCTGCCACTAGCGAAACAAATTTATATTCATAATGTTTCCTGTTTTCATTTTATATCCTGTGCAATCTGCTCATTTCGGGTATTTCAATGAAATTATTAAAACATGCATTGAAGATCGTATGTATCCTTTACGTTTCACTGCCAAGGTTAAAGTTGATCCTTTCTAAATGTTTAAGGAGCATGCAACACGCGTGTTGTTCTCCTTTAAAATAAAACATAAAATAATGTATTCGATTTACAGAAAATGGACGTTTTAAAACCTACATAGGCCTTATATTTTTACATGAGTGAAAAAATGACATAATGTATTCATTATTATCTATTAATTATTATTAATTTGTGCTAACATTGTGTTATACGGTTATTACTAAGTTTTAAAGTCAGTGTTGTTTGATCTGAAATTCAGGTAGATGCAAGGACTATCATTTGTTCTTTATCTGACGTGAAAATATGTTGAATGCACTTATTTTAATGTTTTTGGTTTTCGGTCTTCATTTTCAAATCTAAATATTCAATAAGCTAATTATACATATCTGAGATAAATTGGCGGCGTTCAAAACACACCAACCCTTTCCACTACGGTTCGTTGCTAGAGAATGATCTCCCGCGGTGTAATTTACCCAGTGTGGATAGATAGAAAGAAGAATGCAGATCTCGGAACAAGCATATTGAAGAAATAAACACAACGAGCCCTCTTTCAATCAACAAATATAAAATTTAATCAGTTTAACAACAGAATTTAAAATGAAAAGAAATCAATTACTTGGTTAAAAAAGAAGGAAAAATGTACTAACATGTATTCAAATAAACAAAAAAAAAACAATACAAATTTTCTTTACTGTTACAATTACTTGTCAAGGACAGACTTAATTCAATTCATAATCGCCTACGAGATGTAACCTTTGAGTGCAACGATGAGTGACATCATCACCTATTTTATCCGGACATCGAATCTTCCGTTCGTCCTTGCACTGCCAATCTTTGTCTAGTTGTCTGGACCTGGAATCTTGCCAGTCGAACCTTGATTTGACATAAATTATGTTGCACTCACTTTCACTAATTTCTATGTTTACAACAAGACGGTCATTGCCTGTCCTGACCTTAATTCGGGTCACGCTGGTGTCAAATTCCATTAACTTCCACTTCGCAGCTAACACGTACGTGCCCGTATTTAACAATCCCTTGACTTCTTACACTAAACTATCTAGTAGTGTTAAATTACATATGGCTTAGCCCCTCAAATCTAATTATTTTAAAATTGTTTCCATGATCAATTAAATCTTACAAACTAGTATATGAATATACACTCAATACATGTCATTCTATACAGAGAGTTAATTCATAAAACTACGAAGATTACCCAACATTTATTAGGTTTAATTCTTGAAAATTTCTAAGCACTCCTATGTATCAAATATTCAATTACATGCAATCTTGTCAATTCTTTTAATGAACATTCAATTACACGCAATCTTGTCAATTTTCCAAATGAATTGATAATTAAAAATTCAAAGAATAAAATGTCATGACCAACATTTCACAAAAACACTGAAAAATGAAATCATACATACATATATCATAAGATCGATACATTTGCAAATAAATCAGCAAATGAAATAGCATATTAAAATCGGGAAACTAAGATTGCGTACCTTTGCCGTTTCTTATTCGTCTTCTACGAACCTCACGTATAATCTGTCTCCTATCTGAGACAACTATCCGGCCCCTTACTCAATAACGAAAACGTAATTGCTACGTTTTCGGAATCCGTCTAACTTCTTTCAAAAAAGATTGAATACTGAAGAATTTCTCCAAAGCAAAACTCTTAATGCCTTACCGAGTTACGCCCATAAATTCCTAATAAACAATCAGAGTCGACTGTTTCTTAAATCTTCTCAGTAGACTTTTTGATTGTCAAGACAGCTAGCCATGCCATAATTAACGTTCTTTTGAACAACCAATTATTGTCAAGCTTCCCCCTTTGACCGGTTGATTTTGGGAAAGGGTCTTATGTCATACCCTTGTACCATAGCATATGACTCGGTCAAGTTTCATCGCGTGGAACGAATTCCCATTGACGTTCATGGATGAAATGGAAAATAATCATATAACTATTTCTAACCCTTTCTGCTTTAATTAGGTTGACTTTGATACAATTCCTTTAACCAATGCTTCTAAGAGTATTTAAAATTCGACACATCACAATATCTCTAGTCTTTCTTTCGATATATATTTACATTACATGATCCAAACTCTTTGTGTACAAAAAAAAAATTTGTAAAAGACCAGGACTCTAAGAGTTTTAAATAGTTCAGATATACCGATGTCCTACGGTTACCATTTAAATGTTTCAATGGATTTTGTCTTACTGATTTGGTCATGGTAAATATTTGAACTTATCGAATTTCAAAATTCACAGACAGTACCAATCTATTTAGATAAAAGGAATATATAATTAAGATATTTAATAGAAATATAGAATTAAGACAATATATAATTAATTTGGGAATTAATAAATCCTATGAATTTAGCAATGTTGTTGGTGCTAAACCCGCAATGTTATTGCTAGAAGGGATTCTAACTTTCGAGTTTGTTTTAAAAGCTTTCGATGATTTCACCATTAGCATTCATGTCCAATTTCATTGAATTGGTCTATATCTCAAGCATGAGAAATTCCTCAGCCAATAAGAATATGTCGCAGTTTCATTCTTTTGATTTATGATGTAAACCTTACATTATCGGCAAAAATAATAAATGAAATCTAATCTTCGAAAATATATCACTACATTTAATCTCTCCTATCATGTGGATCTTTGATATATATTTCTTGTTATCCTGGAAACCTTCCATTATGATACAATTTTCCATTTGTTATATTAAACTTTAAATCGCCAAGAATTGGCCACTTCTATTCAATATGTAACCGTGTTGTGCGCGTGTGCAAGAGATAAAAAGATTGTTGCCAAATTTTAAAAAAACTACGTTTTTTTTTTTCTAACGCTTCGCGTCTACCTTTCTACATCCATTTGTTATCGTCCCCCCCCCAAAAGCATTGGATTTCATTATCGTTATATCTTCGAGTTCAATGTGTGCAATGCTATTTTGAGTGCGTGTTTTGTTACTTTCAACAACCAAAAAAAAAAACACCAAAACAATTTTGATTTTGTCTCTTTATAAAACTTGTACTACTTGGTGATGAAAATAAACTCAAGCTAGTTGACCATATTGTATCATATTATCTGTGTGTCATATCATCACTGCTGTATAGCTGTTTATTGTTAGTTATTACTATTTCACCATGTTTCAGAGTTAGCAATTGGTCCATTATTCCTTCAAAATATGCTTGCAACAAATCCAATTAACTGTGTACCATACCCACTAAATGCAATAAATAAATACATAAATAAATTAATAAAAAAGACATTTAAAGTTATTCCTGGATCACATTATCCAGCCTCTGAGACTTTAGCTATGGTAGCCTCCACGGTATTCAGAACAGTGCATGCTGCTTTTTCCTCTCTAGTGTTCGATCCCTTTAACCAAAATAAAGTTTATTTCTGTCATTATTTTGTAGTGTTAATTTGATCCAGTTATCTATTGGATTTATCTAAGAAATGCGAGTTTACGGAATACAATCGTAGCGTCGGAATGTGATACAGATCGGTGAGATATTTGGTGTCATTTCATCAAATTATATATATATATATATATATATATATATATATATATATATATATATATATATATATATAAAACAAACAATATGGCGAATAACAACCCTTTTAAGCGCACTGGGTCCACCAAGGAATCACATGTGTCAGGGATCGATTAAAATAGATGCAATAAACTGACGACGAACAGTGTGAAACTAGTAACTTAGTAGACTGAGCGCTTTCGACTCTTAATGAGTCTTTTTCAAAGGCAAATACAATATATATATATATATATATATATATATATATATATATATATATATATATATATATATATATATATATATATATATATATATATATATATATATATATATATATATATATAAGACAAACAAATAAACAGAAAAACGTTGTGTTTGTTAACCTCTACATGGCTCTATTAAACGAAAACACTGAATGAAACATTAAAATGCAAAACTGAATGATGTTTTCAGTGCATTCTGTGTCTTGTTAGTACACTAAGTTAGTTCTAAAAAAGGTGATATCAATGGAAGCTATACTAGTTTAGGGGATTCCATATTTCCATATTTACGTTAAACTATGATTCTGCACTACAATCAATACCCGTGTGGTAAAGATGGGTATTACAAAGGTGTATAAAAACAGTATGACAGATAATCTCAGAGAACAAACAGAAAATCATATTCATATATATATATATATATATATATATATATATATATATATATATATATATATATATATATATATATATATATATATATATAAAGACTCAGATAATCATCATTAACAAAATACGAGACTGTCTACATGCATTTAAATATATGTCACTTAATAACTCATCTTTTCCTTTCAGACACATTGCGGGTGAAGCAGAAACTATTAATAACTCTGCTTGCCATGCATGCAAACAATTCCCCTCTTAAATGTGTTCCCAGCATGTTTTGCAGGAAGTTTTGTTTTGGAGCTTTTAGTTAAGTATCAGACATGACGTAAATCCAAAGAAGAACATGGAATGGATGGCAGATATGACAGTAAGATAATCATCGTCATTGTATGTTTTCTGTATATGTTTTATTTTCTTTTGATTTTTTGTTTCTTCTCTGAGATTATTTGTCATACTGTTTTTATACACCTTTGTAATACCCCTCTTTACCTCACGGGTATTGATTGTAGTGTAGAATCGTAGTTTAACGCAAATATGGAATTCCCTAAATTAGTATAGCATCCATTGATATTTACCTATTTTTAGAACCAACTTAGTGTATTAGAAAGACACAGAATGCACTGAAAACATCATTCAGTTTTGCTTTTTAATGTTTGATTCAGTGTTTTCTTTTAATAGTTTGATATAGTCCTGGAATATTGCTGCAGTGTCTGTACAAGACCTACAACCTTGATATCCTATCATTAATAATTGCTTTAGCTTTTGATCATCATCTAGTACTTGAAATATTAATGTGGAATTGATCTTTTGTTTCCACCTTGTGCAAATCAGGTGCAGATTACATAAGTTTTATTAATATTCTCAGTCTTGATATTATCACATTTGTTAATTTGTTGCTCTCTTTTACACAGAAGTATTCTAAACTGATGACTCACCTTCATAAATATATAGTAATATAATCCAATCCCTCCATCATCAAAAGTGATATATCGCCATTTTACATGTCAAGTTTACATTATCATAGCCGTTTATATCCATTTGCCCCTTCCTGTAATAAACGCCATAGTGGCAATTCTAAAATCGTTTTCATCAAACTCCTTTCAATACATTCTATAAATTATACATTTTAAATTCCTGGCATGCTGTATCTTCAGTGATCTGGAAGTTGTTCCAGGCAAATATAAAGTGTTTTAGATCAATACCTTTGTTTGTTGAAATAAATTTACCTAAATCAATCAGACATATTGCACATTCAGACAACAGTGTTTGTTGTTGCTGTTGATGTTGATTATGGTTTTAACGCTATTTCTCAGCGAAAGATATGATATACATGGTGGACCGTATAACTGGTGCAAGAATAACCCGGGAAACCCAAGTAAGGACCACCCAGCCACGGGAAGATACTGGCAGCGTTCTCGCGTACCCACATTAACCGCGCCTGAGGTTCGAACCAAAGCGGATAAAGGTGAGATTATAGTGATCGGTAAAGGTGAGCGCTTTATACAGCTCGGCCAATCAGGGTCCGAACAGTGTTCGTATTTGTGGACGGAAATATGCAAATTTTACTTTTATCAGCTCCGGTATTTTCTTTTGATCTGTTAATTACAGGTTTGCACTGATATGCTTTTGTGTAGCTGTACACACTCACACGATGGGTCTGCAATAATGTCCTGTATGTCCCAATATCTCTCTTTGTTGTGAGGTTGAATGAATAATTGCCAAATAAATTTATCTTTTGAAGGTGATATATTTTTTTTGTCTGTGCGATACATTCAATTCTCCTTTCAAGTGTTAGTAGAGGTCAGAGGAGGAATTAAACGTTTTCATCACATTTTTATTAAATCAAGCCGAGTTGCAGGTCATGCGTTGGTGGCTGTTTCCGTTACCTTTCTCAATCCCAAGTCCATTATTTCCCAAATATTGCTAGTTTATTTACAACTAAGTGGCGGCTAATGGGGTAAACCGTTATGCCCTGCGTTGTACCCGGTTTTTACGTTTGAAGGCCTGAAGTTTTCTAAAGTGCACGGTTTATATAAAAAAGATGACTGTGTTTGAAGTAGTTTACACATGTTTGCTTGTACATTTGCTTTTCACGCTGGACATTATATAAGCAGCAGTGTGCTTGTGCAGTATTTCGTGCCTGAATGTGATAGATTTCACGTTTGTCGCATTTTAAAAAGTCATTGTTTTGCAAAAGCTAAAAGCGTTCACCTTCTTAATGCTTCCTCTATGTACCGTACTTCTCCATATCTTGTAAAGACGGAATGTTTTCTGTTGATTCCAAGCTGATAAACAAATCAGCACACTCATTTTTTCCGTTGAGTCGTTTCACCATAGTTCAAGTATTTATTGTTTTGCGTATAGAGATGACTCATATTAGTAAACATTCCCTCTGTATCATCTACGCGTTCAAATCGTCCAGTGTTTAAACCTAAATTACGACCTAAAGTACTTGACGGACTTATACATTTTTTTCACAATAAATTCTAATTGTTTCAGCGCTTTTTAATTTTTGTGTTTCAAAAATACATGGTTTGATATATATATATATATATATATATATATATATATATATATATATATATATATATATATATATATATATATATATATATATATATATATATATATATATATATATATATATATATATATATATATATATATATATATTCTCCTCCGCTTGATCTGAAGGGAGTAATTACATTGATCGGCATGTTAAGGTATTGTCGCATCAAGTAATTTTAGTAAAATGTTAACCCATTTGCTGATTTGACTTGAGTAAAACACACCACAGCCGTTGAATTTCTGCTAGTATTTTTACATCTGCTCTTTTGGTCTGAATTGGTTTAAACGCATTCAGTTTTTTCTTTCTGCGGGAAAAAGCTTCAATTCTTGTAGTAAAGCGAATTTCTTCATTAGGCTGCATTTTGTTTTAGAATGTTGAAGTTTAAATCGTTCTTAAAAACATTGTTTATGCCATAAGTATAGTTTGTTATAAACCAAGCATATTGTGAGAAAATACGTTACTCTCCAAATGTTTTTGTGTCCACTGTATTTTAATAAGCCTGTAGAGAAAATCTTATTGCTACTGTTCTTTCACCTGAATAGTTTTTGTACTGAAATTTGCATGTTTTTTGCTTGCTTGTGTGTGTGTGTGATTTGTATTTGTAACGTAGTTTTAACAGTTTGTAATCATATCGCTGCGATGTCTGCAGTGTGGCAATTTATAGTGATGTCTAGCCTGTGACATCATGCTACAGACATGTAGTGTCATGTCCCAGCCTGTCACATTATTCTGACACCAGGCCGACCGGTCCTAACTCTAACCTCTTGATGCTGATTGTCTAGCCAAGCAGTTGCCTGTACCATTTTTACATGTCTTTTGCAAGGCTTGGCTGGGGATAGAACCCACGACATTCCGCATCTGAGGCTGACGCTCTATTTCCATTCTTTACTTAGAAAACGTTCTATACAATATCTAAGTTAAAAGTATACAGTGAGAATGTACATATTATTTTGTGGTGCTATGCTACAAAACATTAAAGCTTCATAGTTATAAACAATTTCTCCTCAAGTGTTCTCATGAATGGATTATCTTGTACAAAATATTTTGTAATCAAAGCTTGAGTTTTGTCTTTGTAATGTTGATACGCATGGGAAATAACTATTTCCATCAACAGAAACTAATAAATAAATTCAAATACCCTTAGAAATGAAATATTTCAGTCAATCTTTTGTGAATATTCGATTGTGCATTATTCTGTAATCCAGATCTACACAATCTGGGTGTTGAAAGATTCTAGTGGTTAAATGTTTCCAAACTAAATATCATACTCCAAAATGAAGCATTAGCTGGTTCTTGAAAACTCCAAGTGCATAATAGCAAGTAAAATATTTGTGTTGTACATGAACAGAGGTCATGCAATTTGTATCAACTTTGAGATATATGCTATTTTCCCCATTGGTTACATTGGATTTTGATTCTCTTGTAGCAATATTTTTCCAGCCTAACGGCATATATTCTAATATGCAATTATAGTCTTTTTATATTTTCGGTTTTGATATCAGGATTTGATTCGTATATCATTTTTTGAATAGCTCTATAATATGAAAATCCAGGTACAAATTCATATTATTGTCCTGAATGCTTCTATAAATTCTGCGATAAGCAAAGTTTTACCAGCACATGTAATATTATGATTTAAAAAGAGGTTGTTCAAATACGTTTCTCACATAGAAGCTTTTCCCATGCATGAAACATTTCTCTGTAAAATACAGGGAGGGTATTCACTTGTTGCTTATATAAGGACATGAGAAACAAATCTTGAGTCAACTTCATTTTCAAAACAGTAGATAAAAAGCCATCAAAGGTAGTTTTCCACGTAGCAGGGCAATTCACATCAAAGTATCTTTTTAAAACGTTTAGTCCGAAGTTTCGTCTTTAGATCAGTTCATTGTAGTCCACCGTTTGCTTATCACCAATTAGTGTATAATAGTTAACCGAATGTGACTTTCCTGACCAGATAAATTTGAGAAATAATTGCTTCAATTCATCCACAATCATACAAGGAAGAGGCTGAACGGACACTATGTACTATGCTCTAGAAACTAGTAAAGTATTAACTACTGTAATGTTTCCTCATTTTGTGTAATATATTTCTGTTTACCACAGTTGCAATACGATTTATAACTACTGTAATGTTTCCTCATTTTGTGTAATATATTTCTGTTTACCACAGTTGCAATACGATTTAAATTGTAGACAATCTATCATTTCAGTTTAGCTGCTCACGTAACTTTGCAAATTTTTCAACATAAGCTCCTAAACTTAAGATAACATGATAATAAATTTGAATATGTAATTGTTTGTAATATTCAAGAGAGATTAAACCAGATCCTATACATATAAATTCTGTTTTTTCCTTGTTCACTTTTTCACCAGACATTTTACAATACAAGTCAATTACGCTAAAAGATTGATAAATGGATATTGTAGCCGCTAATGTCAAAGTTGCATGATGAAAGACTTTGCATGTGTTTCCATACAGTAAAAGTGCTAATACTTATAACATTGCTGATATATCACAACCTTGTCTGCTGACTTTGTAATTAACAAGGGCTTTGTTAGATGCCCATTGCATTTAACAGTGCTTTCAAATTCACTATAAAATATCTTTATCCACTGAATAGAATTGCCACCAAACCCAGTCTTTCGTAAAACAGACATCAAACTATGTCAAACTGTCATAAGCTTTTTCTTGATCAATTGTAAAGATATATCCCTCAAGATTGTCTCTCTCTCTCTCTCTCTCTCTCTCTCTCTCTCTCTCTCTCTCTCTCTCTCTCTCTCTACCATATCTACAATATCTCTTACAGTGATTATATTACCAGTATTATTTCTCCCAACTATAAAACATGTATGAGTTAGAGGTATAATTTTGGGTAATACCAGTTTTAAGCATGCATAAAAATCCTTTTCCAAAATGTTATAATCTACATTAAGTAAACTGATAGTGCGCCAATTTTTTTTAAACTTCTATTATATCCCTTGTTTTTATAAATAAACGATGTAACCCCAAAATCTCGTTGATTTCGACATAATGTTGTCATTCCTAATACTCTGAAAATTGTGCAACAGTTTATCATACATACAGCCATAAAATGCACAATACCATTCTACTGCTAATCCGTGCATGCCGGGGTTTAATAGTTGTATGTGTTTCATAAACTGTTATTATAGCACCACACAACATCTTTATCCTCAGGTACTGAACAGTTCACGAAATTTAAAAGTGAATATGTACAATTATCGTCAATAGTTACCGAAGAATACAAATGACTTTAAAACTGATATATTCCATCCTAGATTTCAGTGGTATTTGAAATAATTACGTCGTCATCGTCAATCAATTCATTGTTTACATTTTTTATGCGTCGATATTTTTCAGGATTTAGAACGTATTTAGTATTTCTATCGCTTTCAATCGCCCATTTTGCCTTAGATCTAAATATAGCACCCTGACAAAATTCGTTTTCATAGTCTCCTAACTGATGTTATAGTTCTTCATATTTGTTAATGTTATATAAGTCGTTATTGGCAACATTTTCTGAAAATGATTTCAATTTATTTTGCAATCTAAAATATTTTTGTAATCTTTCCTTATTTCGTCTTGTACAGTATACTTGTGGTAATTTTTTAATTTTGTATTTTACATTATCCCCTCAAATGAGTGGTTCACTGAAATAAATTTCTTCAATTTTTCCCACGGCAAGAATCAATTTCACTCTCTGTACATATTCTTCTTCGCAAAGAACGTTGTTATCTAGTATTCATATGACAGGTCATGTGCCTTATATAGTTTCAGGCACACGAAATAATGATCTCTAAATAATATATCTGTATAGTAAATGTTTTGCACACTGGAATGCAATTTCGAGGAAATGAAAAAGTAATCTATTCAGCTCTGCTTCATTTCGCCTAGTACAACTTGTTTTCTGGAAAAAATACGAGTACCAGGATTTCGTGATCTCCATAGATCGGCAATAATACTATCATATATAATTTTACAATGCTCTTGAACAGCTACATAATCAATGTGTAGGGTGTTGTTATGCCGATGAATTCCAGCTAAAGCTATATTGCAAACACCACCCAAGAAAGTGCTATCGCTAGTATTGTTATGTAAACATGTGTTTAACCTCATAAAAAGATATACCTTGCTCGCACAACATTTGGGGCATAAATATTGATTAAATGAATCACTCTATCTCAATATCTCTATTTTAAGATGTAAAATACTATCCCTTTCAGACATTTCCTGTGTCACCTAATTTTTCAATTCTATCACAAATAAAACAGCAAAACCAGCCCCACTCCCTGTCGGCCTTACTACAAAGTATGTCACCGTTCCAATTCTCATTTTCCTCTTATATTTTCAGCAAATTCGTCATTCCAAAACGTTTCTTGCAATAGTAAAATATGGCCTCTTTTTTTCTTTAAGTAATTCTAAAACAGACTTTAATTTATTCAAATCACGCAAGCCATTTACGTTTAGAAATACAATATTTAAAGCCATTACAATGACGAGTGTGTCGCAAGTATTAAATATTGTTGAATGTTATATCATTTCTATAAATATTAAAAATTGTTTAATGGATCTTGGTCGCATGTTATTCGTTTTCAGGCTAGACACTGGATTAAACCTTCACCTCCTCCTCAGTACGACTCTGAAAGTGTCTATATCAGTACTGTTATTTCTATTTCCGTTTTCTTGTAAACTCTCAGCATCGTTTGATCCTTCCATAAAGACTTCCACCACTATCACACTATCATCAATTCCTGGATCCGTCACCGATGTATCAATGATTGTAAGATTTTTTTAGTTCTACCTCCGATCCTATTTCTTCATCCGTTTTTCGACTCTACTTCCTTCCCTTGCCTTCACTCCTTATCCACTATAATTATCCTGCATTGCATTTTCAACTTTTTCTTCATCATCCTCGGCACACTGTAATTCCAATAATTCCTACTTTGTCGCAACGTCACGAACTTGCGGATGAATGTCTTTCACAATTTCCTCTCTGTACCATGTACATCTTTCGGCATCTTTGTGGCATTTGTCGCATATCCCAGATCAGCACATTAAAAGAAAACTTTCACAACTATCACATCGTTGCCTTTTCGCAATTCTTAGCTACGTGGCACTGCTCCCCACACTTATAGCACACAAAATCAGGGCAATCTTTCATAACATGGTCCTGATCTAGACAGCTAGAATACACCTTTACTTGATTATCGCGCAATACTCTAAAGTAATTAAACTTGAAAAATAGAAGATATTTTTATCATGCTAAGCTAATGCAGTTTACATACATACATACATACATATATACATACATACATACATACATACATACATACATACATACATACATACATACATACATACATACATACATACATACATACATACATACATACATACATACATACATACATACATACATACATACATACATATTATGAAGTAGTCTAGTAATGTAGCGAATTTTGAAGTGGTATACATATTGGTTGAGAATTTGCGGATGTATCCATTCATCTATAGGCGTGTCGTCGCATTAAGTTTCACTTTAGCCCAGAAAGATGAGTAGACATACTAATTACAAATTTGCTTTATGCATTTGATAGTATTGTCTTCACGAAAATGGAAACAAATGACCTTCCAAATTAATTCCGGATGCTTATTTTTGGGACTAGTGTCTTATATATATTTCAAATGGATGTTTACTTTCCAGTGATAGTTCAACTTAATGTTTCAAGATCAATTACAATACATATAAATGCTGCAAATCCATGTGTTCGAGCGAACATTTAAATTACGCTAAACTTTATTCTGGTTTTAAAAATATTTTCAATTCCTCTTTAATCATTTCCTCCATATGGGTTTTAAGTTAGCATTCAGAAAATAATAATTTGTCAGAGAGAAAAACACAATATGTATTTCACAAAATTTTGTAAGATTTATATATTAGCCAACAACTACAATCACTTTATGTTCTCTCAATCTGTCATTATATACGAATTTAAATTCATTGCAAAACAGCAGTTTATATAGTAATGTGCAAGAAAGGTCACTTTGATTTAATTCGCATAGATACAATTAGGTATTGATACTGAAAACGGTTACTCAACAAAATCTTGCATAAGCTTAATTCAGAAAACGGCAGAGTCAAATATTTCGTTAAATAAATATATTGTTTTAGAGAGCAACATTTAGCATAATTTTGTTTAGTTGTATTAAATGGTTTTAAATATTATTTATTGTTTCCAGAATTATTATTTTCCTCCAATATATGCATAGTATATCTGATAACGATCACTTACTTCCCTTTAATGGGATTGTTGTTAAATTGTCACCAATACATATCAGCAGATAAATCTTTCAAAATATTCTACTCAGCCAAACATTATTTTAAAACAATATCTTGGAGAAAGCACTTTCATAAGTCCCCAAAGATTTTTTATTTATGATATGGTAAACCTAATGCGTGATAACCCTAGATAACAATTTCTTTCATCACATAGTAGCAGACTTTCTGAATTCAGATTTTGGATGCTTATGTGACCTGATCGGCAAACATTTAATTACAGTGTTATAATTTTCATGCTTTATTCACACATTCATTTAATTACAGTGTTATAATTTTCATACTTTATTCACTCATTCAGTTAGTATTATAGATGCTTGACAATATATAATTTTATGTTCCCTATTAACAAAAATGACGTACTATAACTTTGCAGGATAATAATTAAATTGCTCCCGAATAGCGATGGATGTCCAGTGATAAGTCTGAAAGCAGCAGAAAAAACGAAAAACAAAAACAGAACAAAAATATTCACAAAAAACCCAACAAAAACACAAAGCAAACCAGCAAACAAAAGCAACAAAATGAACTTAAATATTTATTTAATAATGTCGTTGGAGTACGTCAAATATTCAATGGTTTTTGCTTTGCGATATTGATTTTCATCAGATTTTCTTTGAAGTAAACATTTAGATCTTAGAACAGTGTTACTGTCGTGCTGCTAGCACACAGACACGTTATAATCTTCATTGGGAACACCTTTGGATAGTTTCAGGTTTACTGTGTAATTAGAAGAACCTTCAGGAAATATTACTAGAATTCATACCATACTTAAGGTTGTCTTTAATCAGCCTCAGTGAATAGTGAACACGATCAAACTATTCTAGTTGATTACGTGTTCCTATCATTTGATTAAACATGGCACTATTAGTGCATAAAAATTAGCAAAACCTAGTACATAAACAAGAAAACCTATTTTGTAACTAATTTGATGATTTGAAAACCACGTAGTTTATAAAAAATTAATTCTGATTGTTGTGAAAAACTGTAGCGACGAGCTTTCTGACAACTATTTGTTGTACAACAATATATTTTACATATCTCACAATATAATCTTTAACTAATTTTCGGATTCAACTTCAAAATGACACACAACCTTGATTATTTAATTCGATCTCACTTAAGTTTGTGCATAGTTTATTTGATTCTTGCATGATTGAAAACATTTCACCATGCATTCCTTTCTTTTCCTTTTATTGAAGAAATTGCTTTATAAAATTCCATTAATGTTTCATCTTTGATCAGAAGCCTATTCCCGACAAGATAGATATCAAAACACGTTATGGTCTTTATGATCACAGGCAATCACAGAGGCTTGAGAGAGATATATTTTTGGAGTTTATTCTTGCTGTTGCAAGTTGTACAATACAATAATCAGTCGACTGAACCGCGGTTCTTGAGGTAATCAGCGATTTACAAATGAAATAATGGTTTCAAGAAAATATATAATTATTACGTTCATCGAACACAGCTAGAAAATACATTGATATAGTGATCATGCAATGACCTTCTGTTACGTCAGACATTATCTTATTGAATACATCGTAAGTAATCTTCATAACTCATACCGATAGACTCAAGACAGTATTAAAAATCAATCACAAAAATGAATATGCATCTCCTTGCACCATGATTCCAGCTGGACTAGCTCCAAATGATATACTCTTATGATAAGGTATACAAACATTTTAAAGAATGAAGATTGCATCTTTCTACATTATTTATCCTTTTGCTTTCTTTCATTCATTTAGTTTTACCTTTGTTGTCATGGTGATGCACATGTGTTAATTTCCGGTGACGACAGTATCGTTATAATATGTTGATGTTGAAAGTTTTTGTTTCCCATGATGGCGAAGTGGCTGTATGAATATACATCGACTAAAATGTGTAGGTGAGACACCAAGTTTTGCTGAAAAAGTGCTTGTGCCATAATTTATCAATTGCATTTTCAAATTTCAAATTTAAGCAGGTATATTTTCTGACCAAGCTGAACGTCAAATCTTTCCTCAGTAAAATCCACAACTATAATATCGGACAGTCTGCAGGAATCATAGTGACATTATTAGTCCCAATGCTCCTGCCACTCTCTGCCATTTTGGTCAAAATTGTTCTAAGTGATTTAAAATGGTGATGAAAGACACAAGTATTTCGTTTTAGGAAATGGAAACGTATGTTATAATTTAACAGGCACCACTGACCCCAGATCTTTGAAACTGAAGATTGCAATACCATAAATGACGATTAAGGTCATCTCATAAATATTGGCAAAAGTAGACAGTGTTATTGTTCTGTCTCGTTATTTTCTGCATAAATGGCTTATATCGATTCAAGTTTGCGCATCCCGTATTCCACGTCTAGAATATCACTTAACCTAAGTGTCTTTAATGAAGGAAATTGTTCGTGTCGACGAATATTCTCGCAAATATTACAACGGCACGGAAAAATACAGAGAGAGAGAGAGAGAGAGAGAGAGAGAGAGAGAGAGAGAGAGAGAGAGAGAGAGAGAGAGAGAGAGAGAGAGAGAGAGAGAGAGAGAGAGAGAGAGAGAGAGAGAGAGAGAGAGAGAGAAAGAGAGAGAGAGAGAGAGAGAGAGAGAAGGAGAGAGAGAGAGAGAGAGAGAGAGAGAGAGAGAGAGAGAGAGAGAGAGAGAGAGAGAGAGAGAGAGAGAGAGAGAGAGAGAGAGAGAGAGAGAGAGAGAGAGAGAGAGAGAGAGAGAGAGAGAGAGCGAGCACGACAAACAAGAAGAACCCTTAACTTTGCAAAAGCGTTTTCTGCATTGAATCTCTTCAAAAATAATGTTACGAGATACAGTAACAGACACAAAGTCCTAACTCCTGTTTTGTCCTGTGAGCATATTGTGAATGAAATTCTTCGAAACTACTTACGGTATCTTTGAACCTCTTCCATATTTTGCACTGTGTCGATTTGAAGCCATCTACCAATCTGTTCAGTTTATTGGAAAAGTTTCCAAACCATCCTTGAATGGAATTACATCACTATTGTGCGAATGATGTCAAATAATTTACTAGTTTATAGATTTAACCAATCACAGGCCTATGTTACTTGCATCCCAATGAAGGCCTGGTAGGAGTTTTGTGTGCATAGTTTTGTATTATAGAGTCGGAAACTTTTGTCGTTGAAGATCTTCAGCACCGCATGACGCTCATTTGATTGGTAATTTTATTCCAGGAGAAAAGGAGAAGAAAAACAATCACGTATAAATCGTTGATAAAGTTGTAAAGATAAATGAATTGTGGACAAGAATCTGAAGCATAAAAAAATGAGATTGGAACAACTTAGAATGTGCTTATATTTTATTGAGAAGCTGTTTGGGTTTAATATCGTATCTGAGAAACCTGTCTAGCGCGGTAGTGTGGTAAAGTCAGTGCAGTATCGTGCAACGCAAACGCACCTGTTGATTACGCAAAGGCACCTGTTGATTACGCAAACGCACCTGTGGATTCAAAGTAGCAATTTAAAGATAACTGTTTTGGTTGACAAGGATTGTAAATTCTAAAGACAAAGAAAGGAAATTGCAAGAGACTACACATTCCTCAATTATCCAGAAACTCTTTCGCAATAAATCGTGGATACCCCAACACTATAAATTTATTTACAGAGATAAGACCTGTGTGAAGATATTGTGTGCATTAAACTTCTTGGTTGTCGTGAGAATTAAATCTATGTGGCATATCAATGTGTGTCTTTAAAATTATTTCCTTGGATTAATGAATTCTCTTGTGGTAAATCTAAACAAAATGTTGTTTTTTGTGTTTTAGATACATTTAAGAGAAGGACCATCCGACAACTTCAAAGATATTGACGGAAACAGACTAATTGCGTTTAGTCTGGTCGAGAATTTAACAGAAAAGAACGTCAAAACAGATGCAAAAGTGATCCAATGTACCACTGCCATGAAAAAAAGGAAACTAAAAACGAGAAGAAGAATTCCATGGAACAAGCAATCAAAGGTTTTGCTTCTTCTTTGAATTTGTAAAAGCACTACGTGTCTGCTCCTTTACTTAGGAATGGCTTGATTTCGATCACTTCATTAATTCTACTTTAGAAATAGCTAAAGAATATTATCGTCTAGTACAAACTGAAAGGAAGGAGTGGTCATTGAACTGACAGCAAAGTGAATTCATATATATATATATATATATATATATATATATATATATATATATATATATATATATATATATCAGTGTACGAAAATGTACACGAAATTATGCGAGCAAAATGGATAATAAATATGTCGCCTTTCGCAGTAGTTCAGGACTCAGTACTAATTCAATTCCCATAGTAAACCTATGCAAAACTAATTTCAGTAATGAATATTCCAAATTCAAGACTGTTAAAGGCCTGAAATGCCATCAATAAAACAATGTCTCTATATTTATCAAATAAAACTAGATAAGCTCTCGAAAGATTCTTTTTGGTAAAATATTAACTTACATTATTAACCAATCCTTGCCAGCCAACCCATATATACTCTACTTTTATGTTCACCCACTTCCAGGCTAGTTCCCATGTATCCATATAATTATCACTATGTGTTAATGAGTGACGGTGGCAAGGTGAGTCTGAAAAGTATCACCTCGTTTTAACAAAACTCCTCAAATTGAGTACACTTTTCAACTCCACCTTTGATAGCTGATTGTTTAAACGCTTATCAGTAAAAAAACAAACAATTTGAAGAGTTAATATGAACGCACTGAGATTGCTTTTATTGTTGGAGAAATTCGATTTATACTTGATACCTTTAATCGTCTTCGATCTCTTAATTACATCTTTGCTATAGAAATAGCTAAAGTATGTCTTCCTTGAAAAACGAAAAGGAAGGAGTGGTCATCGCAATAACAGCGTGAGTGAATGAGTGAACGCAACTATTATTAGTGCCCTTTCGAACTCTACCTTTCATAGCTGATCGTTAAAAGAACTAATCAACGAAAAACCAATTTGAATTGTTGAAACTGAACTCATCGAAATTATTGTTTACTTCTGGGGAATTCTTTCATAATTTTCTGTTTTACCAATATGGACAAATAGTAGTTTGTGTCTAGAATGAAGTTGAACTTTGACTTATGTAGATATAACGTTATATAGTTTTTACTATAAGATCTGTCAATCCAAGTTTATACTTCGCTTTATCTATTAAAACGACAAAGAGGATTTCTTTGACTATCTTTCAATCAGCAACTTAATAACTGCAACACAATTATATAATTTTGCGTAAAAACTTAAATCGTTCCTTACAAATATCTTCACACAACCCTTGACAGCTTGTATGAATCAGATAATATGATTCGTTTGAGACCTAATAGTCGAGACTGAAAACATTACCAGAAATAAAATTTACTTGACCCATGAAAACGAAATATAATAATGCTAAATATTTTGCGAGCATCTTGCATAGCATAAATCCATCTTTCAGCGACAATTATCGCTTATCAAGTAAATCCTTTAATGGCTTTGACCCGCATCTAATTGAACGACCATTTATCAATATTTGCGGGAATAGCGTTTCGATTATTTTATTCTTGACGGCTGTCATGAATATAATTTTAAGTAGCTTATGTCAGTGATAAAGTCAAAGCAGGTACATTGTATGACACGGTTTGTTTGGGGAATAAGGACAACATGATTTCGTGAGGTAAGAAGCGTAAGTGTCGTCATTGCCGGACTTCGTTATACTTCTGGATCTTTATCCTATCTCCCCATGCACAGAAAATTAATATCTACCAAAGGAAGTTTCTACCAGAAATTTAGTTCTTGATGGATGTATGGATTAAAATTTTATATAGTTATATAATTATGCCTAAAACTCACACTTACGCAACAAAACAACATTGAAGGTAAAAATAGAGAAAGGCAATGCCACGTCAGTGTGGTGACAGAGGGTGGACCAGAAGACAGGAAAACATAAGGATGGACAAAGAAACATAACAAAATTATGGAACTTAGTATTGACACACAACTACCCATATCAGCAGAGAAAAATAATTTAGATGCAAAGCCTAAAATTAGTCGAGCAATTAGCGTTTTCTATACACCTAAAATGCTTCAATACCAAAAGCAGACTATAAAAAAATTCAAGTCTTACAAAAACGATGACGTTGAAATAGGAAGTAGAACGGGTTATATACTTTCAAGCTCAGGTATAGCTTCCGTTTTATATTTGTCTTGTTGGCTTTCGTTTTTTTTGTGTGCGTTTCAACTGTGTCCGACAGCTGAACTTCGAAAGTATGTATCGTGTTTAATGGGTTCGTAACCATGATTACAGCGTAAGCTTTTCTTTTTATGTACCAATTGAAAAGCTCATTGGAAGATTTTAGAGTCGAATAAGTTCTTTTCCATGTAAGCTTCATCTATGATAATATTTTGTTTATAAGACAACGTCAGAGACATCATTTAAAAACATTTTATGACTTGTGCTTCCAATCATGTATTAACAACTTGATCTCATCCGCTGTCGTCAGCATTCCAGATGCCGAAGGTCGGTCTCATCAAATAGTTTGGTCAAATAGTGATAAAATCGTGTTAGATTAATTAACAGAAATCTGACCTAGCGACACAAGACTGGTGTGGTTTGTTGTCCTTAGAGATGCAGTCATTTATTTTGTATTCAACCCATAAACTATTTAATATCTCTTTACGCGTACCGTAACGAATGTTGTTTTTTTTTTTTTTTGAAAGACCGTCCGGTACAGGAGGATCGTGATGTGCCTAGATGGAGATAATGAAATGACGATGTGAAATTTGGAAAACCTTGTTATAGGAGGAATACGAAAGACAAGTGGTATTATCATATAAAAAAAAATAAATTTCCTATGGATCATAAGTACATAATTTTATTTTAGAGACATCTGGTGAATTTACATTTCTGTTGATAGGTCATACTATGAAAAACCTTCAGGAAGATATGGGTACAGTGCGTTTTACAATAATGAAATGTATGCACCTTAAATAAAGTAAAGTAAATTGTAAAATAATGTATGCATTTATTATGCACCTTAGCTTATATTGTATGATGTTATTCAGGGATTCGGCGTAGATGGCAGGAGAAAAGCTGATATATTTCTCATGTTAATCTATTGCTGCCTCATATCTGTGTCGTGCATTGAAAACGGACAATTAACATGTATGATTTATTTCATTAAAGTAAATATTTGCTCCGATTTCAGGATTCTAATGAAATTTGTAAAGTACTCAGGTCATAAAACTTGTATCACGCCTAATTATAATTGCTTTTAATTAATTCCTGCCCATTGGAATATATAATTAAGCATTTGCCATTTGCACATAATCAGTATATTAGAGAAAATAGATGAATTTGCTTCAGCAAATGCGATTCCAATAGATATGTCACGATAAGTCTCTAAGATGAATGGGATACGGCTGATGGGACTGGTAATTTAAAAGAAACGCAGATCAAGTGTGAGAAAAAATGTATATTTTCGACTACCTGTCTTGAGCTTGTAATGTTGTCGTATTTGCCGTCGTCATCGTAACCATCGTCATTATCACCATCATCATCATCATCCTCACCACCAACATCATCAGTATCACAAACATAAGACTCATTACATTATCAAACATAAAATTAAATAATATAAAATAAAAGAACAATGATGACCGTGACGCCAATAACATCTTGATGCATCAGCAAAAAGTGTCAGTCAGGCGGAAGCCTATGCCATATCAATAATTGTCTAATTCAAAATGAATCATTACATATTATTTTTCATAAATGCTATGTTAAAAAATGCTTCCGACATGCATCATTGCTGGTGCTGTGGATAGAAATTTTAAGGCAAATATATATATATATATATATATATATATATATATATATATATATATATATATATATATATATATATATATATATATATATATACACTATCTAGTTCTTCTAAAGTTACAGAGTATTTCAATGCGCGAACATGGTTGACATCTACAAAACGAATCTGTAGGCCTCATATTTGAAGCACAAATATAGAATTAAATTTGACCTATTGAAATCTTTCCATTAACGGAATGATCATCCCAATTACACGAAAACCAAAAGTGTTCTTTTGTGTTGTAAGTAAAAATGCCATACAATTATTTTACACATACGCCTACCAAGAACGGCCATGTAATACTTTTATTTATTTTTATATTTGTCATGATCGGAAATACCAAAGAGTTATTTGTTCCTGTGAATCTACCAAGACTGGCTACCTGTTACCAATAAGTAGTTTCAAAAATGTAAGTTTTCGAAATAATAAGTCCATCAAGCAAGAATCAACAATTTCATCGCCTTCAGCTACAATCAAAGAAAAAGCACTAACCCTGAAATTGTATAACTGCAATGTTTCGTTAAATCATTTATTTCCGGATCTGTTTTAAATTATATCAGGAAGAACTCACTATACTTTAATATCATTTAATTATGTTCAGGTTTATTGACTAAATATTGTTTAATTACTATCAGGCTTAATGGCTTAATATTGTTTAATTACGTTCATTAGTCTCTGTTATTACTTTTTAAACTGTAGACTTTGTGCATAATTCAATTTGAAATGAAAAGTAATGGCCAAACACCACCAGTCTAATTCTGACAGAGGCAGGTGTAGTTAGAGATAAAAACTATATATTTATTCGTCCATGTATTTTCTCAAACAAATTGGAACATGATACCAAAAAATTCTTGGCTGCGCCCCTCATTATGTAGCAAATATTTTAAACAGTCCATACTCGTCTTAAATGACACCTAAAAATTCGAACTCAGAAAGGCTTTGACTTTAAGTATACATATTCTAGATTAAGTTGTCTGCATTCTATGATGAATTACTTTCCAAATTTAGCCTTTTTCAGAATAAAGCGTCCAATAAGTACATTGAATACTGTGCACATAAAGATGATTTCAAAGAGAAAATAAAATTCTTTGAAATTCTGTAGATTGAGACAAACCATTTTCCTATTCTTTACAATATTTTCAAATGCATGTACAATGAACGTTATCCGGCCCGGATAAATAAAAACCCCAACTAAACGTACCAACGAATATTACTAGCCGCGGCTTATTTAATATCTTTAAGGAGGAAATCATATTTAGTACGGATCTTATATTTTCTTCAGATGGTAAACAGTTATTGCCTTAAATAAGCGTAAGATCTCGACCAGATATGAGCTAAATGGATGAAATCCATAATATATCATACAATCTCTCCTTCAGTGGTCATTTCGATAACGTTACTACCGGTCAGTTAGATGACCTCTGATGACATCTGTCCAATAAATTATCACATTAATGAAGATTTAGTCTTCTAATAACTATTGAATTGCTGTCTAACAGTGACCGATATTAGGCTTATAATAGTTCTATTTAAAACTATTTTGCAATAAATGTTACTTCCTATAAATTCTAAAACATAACAGGTTCCATTTGTGCATTAATTTTGCCCCAGTCTTCGCGTTATGGAAGAAATGCGACATAATGTTTTCTTAAGCTTTTGGATAAATGTTCCTTTGGAAATAAATATGCCATCCATATCAATGACAAATGAAGTTGGTTAAAAGTTTTAACTTTACTGATGTTAAAAAGTCCGGTCACTAAAAAGCATGCGTTGTGTGAAAGAGATGTTAAAGTTTGTGGAAGATTGCGTAATAGGAACAGCTAAAGAATAGTTTTTTTTTTTTAAAAGGAATTCAAGTGTTAGGTAATGATATCACTTACTGCAGCAAATCCGCCTCATTTACAAAAATGTTAACTACTACTTGTATTACTGAATCTAAAAATTGAAAACCAACGGAATAAAGGTTGAATCATCGCTTTGAAAGGGAACATACACAATATTTATTATTATTTAAAGTTGAAAAATTGCTAGAAACACTATACATATATCCCAAAGAATGGAACACGTTTGTAGAAAAGGCATTTAATAATACAGTATGGTACTTCATAATTGTCACACCCTACAGTATGATACTTATTAATTGTAACATCATTCAGTATAATACTTTTTAATTGTTATACCAGACAATATGATACTCTGTAATTGTCATACCATACAATATAATACTTTATAATTGTTTTACTATACAGTATGATACTTTATAACTGGTAATTCCACACAATATGATACTTCGTAATTATTATAGCATATAGTATAATACTTTATAATAGCTAATACCATACAATATTATGCTTTATAATTATCACAACATACAGTATGATACTTGATGTCAAAATGGAAGTTCTTCTTACAATGACGTCATTACTAATTTCCCAATCTCGTGTTCAGAGACATTTCAAATGAGGAATCTGTTTTGGAACCATGTTATCAATAACCCTTGATATTTTACCTGGTGCTTATTTTAGAACGTAGTTGATGCAAAAATATGTTCAGGAAATAATTGTTAGAACATTGGTATACACATGTTGTTGACATTAATCCAAAAGTCTTTACAAAGCTTACAATGTCAGCTGCGAAATATGGCACAATTTTGAGAACTTCACGTGACATTGTGCAACTATTGTCATAGAAACGATGATTTGTTGTTTTTTTTTCTTCTGCTGTCTCAAATGAGTACGCTGAAACAGCTTTGTTTCATTATTTTAAACTTGTCAGAAAGCATAAAGTAAAGTAACGATGGTGAAATAATGAATAAAGTCAGAATTACCCCGCGGGGTTGCATCACGAAATTATGTTACTGCATGGTACTGATTATGTCATTATATAACTGTTCAATACCTTTTGTATAATATTCGTCTTAGTTTCCTACCTTGATAATTGTATTTTAAACTTCAAGTGCATGGTGAGATTGGAAAACAAACGAACGAATGAGTTATCTTTAGAGAATACAACCAATATTAGTATAATATAACACGTGATAGTGTTAGGAATATACAATACATAATTTTGATCTTATGTGCTATATTTTAATAAAGAACATACAGTTACGATATTTATTTTGACTTCGAAAATGATTGCTATTTTTCTTTAAAATAAATGCGGCATGGTGGATTTAACTTAGGTCTACGAGACCGCCTACTTAACCCTGCTAATTGTATCTTGCAACTGTCCTCTAGATTGGGGTGCAAAAGTTAGTGTCAACATATTGTCCGCCACCCTGTACGACATCAGGAACGGCAACATAATAAAGTGCCTTAGTCCTATATATATATATATATATATATATATATATATATATATATATATATATATATATATATATATATATATATATATATATATATATATATATATATATATATATATATATATATATATACATAAAGAACACAAATCATATAGCGAATAACAACCCTTTCAAGCGCACTGGATCCACCAAGGGATCACGTGTATCAGGGATTGATTAAAATAGATGCAATAAACTGACAACGAACAATGCGAAACTAGTAACTTACTAGCCTGAGCGCTTTCGACTCTTAATGAGTCTTTTCAAAGGCAAATACAAAACATATATAAGACAAACAAATAAACACAAAAACGTTGTGTTTGTAAACCTCTACATGGCTGTCTCCACGTGGGTTAAAACTAAAAATACAACCAGCTTGTATAGACTTGTTGCGGACGCTGAAAACGGTGTATAATTCCCTAAAAGTCTACAAGCCAAAGCGACATTAAGCGAAAAAGACTCATTAAGAGTCGAAAGCGCTCAGGCTAGTGAGTTACTAGTTTCGCACTGTTTGTCGTTAGTTTATTGCATATATATATATATATATATATATATATATATATATATATATATATATATATATATATATATATATATATATATATATATATATATATATATGTATGTATGTATGTATGTATGTATGTATGTATGTATGTATGTATGTATGTATGTATGTATGTATGTATGTATGTATGTATGTATGTATGTATGTATGTATGTATACCACTAAAGACCAATTACATACGATATAAGAAAGTGTTCAGAAATTGGCTCAAGAAATGGGGTTCAACTTTTCTTAATCTAAAGTTGTTACAATTAAATTCTCCCGATTACATTGAAAACTCTGTCTTGTAAATTGTCATATTTATCTTGTGGTGTATAGAAAATGTTTAGACCATATTTTCGACCCTAGACTAAATTTCTTTCCATGTAAACCGCTCCGGTAGCCTAGTGGTTAGAGCGTCCGCCTTGGATGCGGGAGGTCGTGGGTTCATTTCCCGGTCGAATCATACGAAAGACTTACAAAAAATTAACTAACAGCTTCCTCGCTTGGCGCTCAGCATTAAGAGGTAAATGTTAGGACTGGTTGGCCTGGTGTCAGGATAATGTGACTGGGTGAGACATGATGCTATATATCAGCGGCATGATGCTCCAGTGGTAGACATCACTATAAACTGCCACACTGCAGACATCGTTGCAATATGACTGAAATATTGTTAAAGCTACGTTAAAAATCATAATCACATCACATCACATCTTTCCATATATTAGATACGTCAGGGACGAGTGTTAAATACCTGGATTTAATACGAATCGTGGCAGAGACCGATTGAGAAACTGATCGGTAGGCTCTGCTGTGGTACTACATGTCATTAGTAAGAGATTAGCATCAAAATGGTTTGATTTTCTATGGATCAACTGGTAATTCCTTACCAACAGATGCCTGATTCACGGCACAAGTCAGGGAGCATTGAGATCTTCACCTTCGGATTGTCTCTGTGCTGAGGCAAATGAATCAACACCTTATCTCAGACGACCTAAACTGGCTCTTTAATGTTCTACCGAACTGTTCTCTAATTCATGTAAACGCAATTTATGATATCGTCTTTAGGCCCTAATGCCAAACCTGATAGACACAGAAAATAAATTGCATTCCCTCTTTGTTATACGAATTCGTCCTCAAGCAGAAACAGCAAATTAAGTTCACAAATCGTATATATCCCAAATCACCACCGTATATATTAGATTCGTGTAAATAACAATGGGACCATGAGAGGACGAGTGGTCTAAAGCTATGTCAGTTACAGATCACGCCATTTCACCTGTCTGCGTGGGTTCGAGTCTAGGATTCGGCGAATGTGGATATGTGAGAAGTTTGCCAATAGCTTCTCGTGAGTCGGTGAATCTTTCCGGTGGATTCCCGGTTTCTTCCTCCATCATTAATACTGACCGCCATCTATAGCCTATCGTGTGCTGAAAAATGGCGTTAAGCCCCAGAACAATAACAATAACAGCAAATAACAAGGTTTAACACGATACTGAATACCGAAACTTAGTCCAAATAACTTTGTTCTGTTTTTGTGTCTGATGCGATATCGAATAAGACATTTGGAATGTCGGCAAAGAGAATGTGTGTGCGTGTGCGCGCGTGTGTGTGTCACTTAACTTTAACAATTTTTTTATTTTCATTCATATCGCTACAATGTCTGCCGTGTGACAGTTAATTGTGATATCTATCACTGGGGCATCATTTCGCAGACATGTAACATCAAGTCCCACCCAGTCATATTATCCTAACTCCAGACTGACCAGTCATAACACTATCATCTTAATGATACGTTACAAGCGAGGCAGCTGCTAGTACCATTGTTCTAAGTCTATTGGGGTTCGAACACGCTGTTTTCTCCACTCAAACCGAATAAACACACAACATAAAGAAATCATTACGTAATCATAAAGCATAAAACCGAGATTGACACACCTTTGCGTATTTTACATTTTGAAATAATTTCAATACAGTGTCTTTATTACTATGGATTTAAAACCTCGTTACCTGTTACACGATATAAAAATGATCCATCGTGGGATTCATTATTACGAAATATTTGAATTCCTAGCAGATGAGTCAGCCATTATAGAACGGTTAAATCTAATATAATAAGATAATAGGAGGCATCACAATTTTCTATAACGATTGAATTTTCCTATTCTGATTGCGGAAACTATTCGCTCAGAATTACTGCCTGATTAGAAATGCTCAAAAGCGACATCTGCGTACTTGACAGATTTCCTCCAGCATTTTAATTGCATCCAAAAAATTGTGAGAAATTGTATAACAACCAGACATTAACTGACAGACTAATATTTTATAACTGCATTAAGCAACGCTCATCATTTCGGGTTGGACGGAGTCTGGAGTAAATGTTTGATTCAAGTCAAACATTATAAATGATATTTGCCAAGGCGAAATGTAGCTTTCCTCTCACTTCCTTGCAATAAAAAATAACAAGCAAAATGTCCATAATTTTTTTTTTTGTGCTTATATTCTATAATGTGCATCATTGACATGTACGAACTGTTTTCGGTTGCTGTTGTTTAGGTTTATTGGCACTTTTAATATAAATTGACAATATCAGGGAACGTTTGCTGCCTTTTCGAAGGAAACATCGAGGTTGCCGATCCATGCTCTCCTAGGCAGGTATCAAACCTACGTCCCTTCGATTAAGAATCCAGTGCTCCGACAACCGACCTAAATCTGAGTCATCTATGATAAAGGTTTGTCTGCAGATACGTTTCCTTTTTTTTCCCCAGAAAAAATTCAGAATTTACGTACATAAATGTCACGATATCTAACACATACAGCCAATAATTATATGAACTATACAATCAGAAATTATTGCGTCTGAACATAAATGCGAATTCTACGAACGTTTAAATTAAATCCCTTTTAAGGCTATATATATATATATATATATATATATATATATATATATATATATATATATATATATATATATATATATATATATATATATATATATATATATATATATATATATAACTACCTACATGTAAATGATCTTAGTTTTAAATATCAATCCAGTTTTCTTTACAGCAATTATACAGTATTTCAGCTCTTAGAAAATACTTAACGTAAGATTCAGCCGAAAAATGTTACAAAGGAAATTTTTGACATACATCCGCCTTTTTCTAGAATGTACTGATTATGTATGGAATAGTGATTCATCTGAAGACACCTTAAAAATGGAAAAAGCTACAACTTGAAGCAACGAGGATCGTAATTGGTCTTTCTAGCATTGTTTTGTGTCGCACGATTTATGAATAATCTAGTTTTCATAGAGATGAACGAGTTTCATAAACTAATTTATTTGTAATAAGTATAAATTCATTTTTAAACTCTTATATTCCTATTTGGAATTCATTCTCATATTCCAAAAAGGTGAAAGCTTCTATTCCATCTTCAGAAGTTAAATATAGACTAAGGCAACTGAAGCACCTGAGATTTATTAGTTGATAGCATGAATTATTTATTCTTCAGGTTTGAATTATAAATACATTAACATAATGATTTTTATTCTAATCATCTAGGCAAAATCGATGTAGGCTTGTGGCGTTAATATAGACAAAACATATATAATAGTATTGAAAACTGGTTCAGAATCTAAATAGTACCCATAGTACCCATAGTACCAATAGTACCCATAGTACCCATAGTACCCATAGTACCCATAGTACCAATAGTACCAATAGTACCCATAGTACCAATAGTACCCATAGTACCAATAGTACCCATAGTACCCTTAGTACCCATAGTACCAATAGTACCAATAGTACCCATAGTACCAATAGTACCCATAGTACCCATAGTACCCATAGTATCCTTAGTACCAATAGCACCCATAGTACCCATGTATCAGCGAGGACAAAAATAAGCTTATTTTCGCTCATTTAACTTGGTCCAAATATGCATCAAAGATACTCAACAATTTAATTGATTAATTATTACCATTTTAAGGTAGCACCCCATGATCTTCTGAGTTAGCTAACGTATTTTGTTGATGAACTTGATATTCCTCCCCCCGTATATATATATATATATATATATATATATATATATATATATATATATATATATATATATATATATATATATATATATATATATCCCTCTCTCTGTCTCTCTCTCATTACAGATTGATAAACGTTAAACTCTGCGCAATATACACATACGAATTTTCTTTAATCGATAAACTTTGATAATGTTTCGAGAAAACATCAAATTGTTTATCTATTTGCCTACCAGAATGGAATACCTATAAATAAAATAAGAACTAGTCCGAATAAAAAAGACAATATAATTGTGACATGTTCAGGTAAAAAAATTAAAAAATATATCGCAGGTGAAACATTATAACATTTAACTTTCTTTAAGTCCCTCGTCTTAACTCATTCCCCTGGCACCAGGAGGTAGTAGCCTATTTCCGAGCTCTGCAGCATCAAGGTCATGTATGATACACTAAAGTGGGTGGTATTATAGAACTGTAGACAGATGTAGCGCTACAATGATATCAAATAATCTGGACAATATAGGTGCACTACAAAATACAGAGAGAAAAACGTAATTTTGTGGACCCGATTCTTTTTTCATTCAAAATTCTTCCATGATCGAAATTCTATTTTGTGTCCAAATTTTAGACTTTGTGGTCTTTGATCTAAGGCAGACCGGTCTGAACTGCACACAGACAGGCGAACCTTTGCAAAAAGTAGGATAAGTTGGTCATTGCGAATTAAGAGTTGTCTCGATACGAAAATGATGGGTCTTTTAAGCAAAAAAAAAAAAAACAAAAAACCTTCAACTTTTACCCTTCTGCTCATACGCGACCGAAATAGCCAATAAAAAATGACGTTTCTAACACAATTTCGCATTAGGTTTATCGGAAATCATTATGTAAGTCGATTTATTTCGATGTATTCAGAAACAGCCCTCAAAATGTATTTCGTTCTCGTATTTCAGACGAAAACGACAAAACTCTCCAGGGGTTAATGAGTTAATTATTGATAAGATACGATTATATCCTGCTTATGTGCAAATATTTCTTTTTCATACCGCACTGTTTTTGCTGTGAAAAAACTTGAATCATTCGTTTTCTTGGCAATTGGTAAATCGTTAATTGAAACATCGTTGAAGACATGATTTGCTATTCATGTTTCAAGAAAGATGTCTCATTAATGGTTTCCGATGAAAATATGTAGCATTTTTAGCATTGATACAGTAGTTACCTAACATACTCCAGCAGAAAACATCATTCTGACAAAAGCAAAGGTGCAAACTAAGCAGCATAAACTATCACTTGATGAAGTAATGTTAGAGCCACATATAAATTTAACCACCTGCAATTATCGAGGAAAGCAATAAGAGTTCGTGTGAAGGAAATGGATTACACCAGATAGGTGATATACGAGCCGTACAAAATCACTGAAGGTAATAATTGATCTGTAAATGTGATGTAGAATAAATGAAGAAGATGTCAGCTTCGCCGGTTTGGACAGATGTATTGGGTCTATTTCAATTAAGAATTGTTGAAACTTTATAAAGGAATCAATGCAGTTACCATATATTGCAGGAAAAGGTGTAGTTTAGTGAGAGACATTCTGAGTCTGTAAGGGTCTTTTAACGTATCAATATATTTCGTAACTATATAAAGAAATTTAATATATTGATGAGCAAAGGAGCTCAGCGTATTCCGACCATGTGAAGAACGTGTACCGAAAGGATAAACAGGATGAAGAAGGAAACAATTTTTCTTAAGTGTCAGACATAGTTTGCATAAGTATCGCCCTGACATTCCATGACAACAACCCAAATCACGATTCCAGAAGTTATTATACTTGATAGAAATTGAAGTGTGGAGACTTGCAATTTTGAAGATGCGTCGTTATTTGTCTGAAGGAAGCGACAACAGGTTATCAAGAATTATTTATCATGGATAACATATGGACAGAAATAAACCATTGAAGACTGTTTTGCGGTACGTGTGCAATGCAGAGAAGAGTTGATACATGCAATTGTAACAAATTATGCAACTGTATCGAGTAGCTTTGCCTGCATTCACGATCAAGGAATTATCTTAGCTGCCAAATGATTCAATTGAGCGAATTCTTCCTTCTCAAAGTAAACACAAAAATTGAAAGTGCTGCTAAAAAAGCGCTACTGTTATATTCTGTACAAATTGTAACAACATGTGGACTGAAATATCGATAATCCACAGATTTATGGGTATCTGTGTTTCAATTACAACTGAAAATATCCGAGAATCCTACATGATCTCTCTCTTTCTCTCTCTCTCTCTCTTCATATGTATATATATATATATATATATATATATATATATATATATATATATATATAAAGATATGTATGTATGTATGTATGTATGTATGTATGTATGTATGTATGTATGTATGTATGTATGTATGTATGTATGTATGTATGTATGTATGTATGTATGCATGCATGCATGCATGCATGCATGCATGCATGCATGCATGCATGCATGCATGTATGTATGTATGTATGTATGTATGTATGTATGTATGTATGTATGTATGTATCTTTAGCAGTGTGTGTGTTTGTGATCTTATATGTTATGCCACGGGGAAATAGGCTGGGGCATACACTATTGTATCAAACAGCTTTATATGCTACAGCGGTGTATAGTTGTTATGTTTTCTAGGCTCGTACAAAAGAAACAAGGAAAGGAGTGAAGCCAGCAACGTTTGTAAAGTGTACAAATAATTTATTTCCCTTGAACGGAAAGGCAAAATTAAGAAAAGGTAATTACGGTTTATGAATCAAATCCAAAAATTATTCCAAGAATAAAAAATATAAGTTATATCAATAAAAAGTTCTAAGTGAATCATAGTTCAGATCCCGATGAATTTCCAAAATAGACTTCTATGACGTCTACAATGATCTTTGTCCTTATGTGTCAACAGTTCTTTGTTGAATCACAAAGAAGTAATATTCCAGATTATGAAAAGTCCTGAATAAAGTTTGATAAATTCCTTTGTCCAAGAATTCTGGTATCTTTTAGGGAAAATAAATTACTAATTCCGAAAAATAGAAAAATTCAATTCCAACTGGTAACAAACAAAACACCTTTGAGCTTCAAAAATTTAAAACACAACTGGCTATTTCTTCTTAAGATAACGGATATTAGTAAATTAAGACGTACAACAGTTTCCCAAATGAGGTCACGTGATCACCTCTCTACCTAACAACGTAGAAATATTATTTGCTTAAAATCACGTACTCTAGTATAGCTTTGACTTGAATCAATGATTGTTTTATTCTTGGAAAATAAAACAAAAATGTTGTTTACATAGAACTGCCTTATGTACCAGTATTTGGGTATTTTCATTTAAAATACCTAAAATTCTATTATATTAAGAAGCAATTTTCTTACCAGTCTAGGGGGCTATCATATCTCTTCACCTGCAAGGTCATAAATTTGTCAATGAGTTTTTGAGGCCAGAAAATGTCACTTTGGTTATTAATAAATAGTTACGGAACATATTTCCCTTAGGGAAACCAGGCACTGTAGTTAGATCTTTGCGTTGTCTAGTATCACTTACGATTCGCAAATGGCAACTGTAATCTTGGTATGTATGACGACTGTAATAAATCGTTTCATCTAATTGGGAAATAACTGCAAGTGCTTTTAGCGGTTATATAAACCTCTCTAAATGAGTCTAATTTTGCAAATTATACAATTCGACAAAATCCTAAATCTAATTTTGCATGACTTTTTAACATTACTTACTGGCAGGGATATGAAATACAGTATTTATGTATATAATAATTCATGGGATTGATCACTACAGCGCAATGGCAGCACATTAGTTATGAGACTGATGTGATGTTGATCATCACCACAGAGAAATCACGAACACATAAGTTATGAGTCTGAAAACCTATGTTGTTGATCACTACAGAGAACCAATGGTGTTGATCACTACAGAGAAATCACAATACATAAGTTCAGAGTCTGGTGCCTTATGGTGTTGATCTCAACAGAAAAATGACAACATAGCTGTTATGAGTTGCAAATCTTTCTTTTCGCTGCCAGTTATATTTAGCTAGTGTCAGTACATCGTAAGAAATAATATGCCATTTATTTAATGTTTATTTAATGTTTGATGTTTGTTCATCACTATTTGTATAACTTATTCAGTCGCGACCTTTACTATTCGTAGTATTCTAAATGGATGTCATGAAAATTTGCTTTTGTGTTTACTTTTCGAAATATGAAAAACCTGAACAGTTTTCTTGAACATTTACATTGTTATACCGTTGACCTGATTTATTTAAAGGCTTTTAGTTCTGTTCTTGACAATATCTGATCACAATGTATTGGAAGGAATCCGAAATCAAGATGGCATTGGACGATATTTTTGGAATAATTTTTGGAATTGATTCATAAATTACATGAACGTATTCATGTCTCAACGAGCTGGACAATACGAACGACACAGCACCTAACTAGAAAACATTTAGACACGACATTAATCAAATTTCTAATATGAGTCATAAGCTTTGTATAGATGCTTCCAGATATTATTACTAGCAGACAATATTCTGCACATTTTACTTACCTGAACGATGGGTAACCTGGCAGTTTCTCATATATGCGATCAACAAATTTATCATTTTCAACAAGGCACACTGAAGCGAAGTAAACTTATAAATAATATATATATATATATATATATATATATATATATATATATATATATATATATATATATATATATACACTAACAGAAAGCCTAATTTGTGTTCTGTTTATGTATGTAATTTTCGTAAAAGCATCTTGAGATTCAATGAATTTGTTTCAACTTCCAATCACCATATATAGTCAACGCGATGAATCTGCCAGCTGATTACAATAATAGCGGCTGATGACGTCGTTTGGGAACTATCTATACAAAGTTAGTTTTTAATGGCACACAGAATCTAAATCTTAATTAAAAAAACCAAACTTTGTCGCAAAGTGCGTTTTACACGAGTGTAGGCAAATTTAAAGAAGGACGTAAATGTGAATAAAAGCAAAAGTTATCTACTTGCCAACAGAATAACCCTTTGAAGGTCCCAGGCACCGTAAATAAAAGAGAAAATATTGCAATATTGGTGTGTTACCGTTGCGTTACAATGCGTGTGGTTTACTTGTACAGCTTAAGCGTTATTTTGCGCTGTTTTTTTTTTCTGTTCGCGTTTTACTACCATCACTGGACGTCTTGATGCATTATTGATATTTAAAAAAAAACAACATATTATTATTTTAAAAACATTTTATTAAAGATTTAAAAATTACTTAAAATTCTTTGAGAAGATACTTTGAAGAATCTGTCTCATTGATTTAAGTCAAACATCAGAATTTAAAATTAAAGCATTATGAGATTAAGCAGCACAAAAAAAAATGAAAGCCATCTTTTGCAGCGTCATCAAGTTTGGAGTCGCAATAAAAATGCAATTTTGTTTAGAAGATTTTGGATAATCTTGAATGTACAAAAATATATTGGTTACTTCAAACTGATTGCAACAAGATACTGAAAACATGAACTTCACAACCGGCCATTTATAATAAAATAATGTTGTTGCCATACAGCGTGCTCTGAACGGCCTAGATGCAAACGTGGTATGAAGTCCATTACTTTCCAATATATAGCAAAATAGAATTACATGATGATGGATGGGTATATACTGATGTGTAACTTTTACATAATCAGCCACAAAGTAAATAATGTCTGAATGACCTTATGTTAAATTTGTGTGTGATTACGTAAAAATTACCAAACTATGATCATTTAATTCTTATAATTCCTATTTACTTCCATTCTAACATTAAATCAGAATATTTAATCAACAAAGCATTCACTTTTATATAGATGGAAGTTTTGTTTCATTAGCCTCTTACTTGCGATATAATATATAGCCCGATCTTCGCTAGCCACGATTCGTCGATCCTTTATGCAATGAGAGGTGATACAAAGTCATAGCCTATCATGCCAGTGATATCTTATCATGATCATCATTTTAATATATAATAAATGTTTGTTGCGGTTGAACCATGATATTCCTTTTTTTCCCGAAAATTACGCTTGCGTGTGGCACGTATTGTTATAGCAACGTTGGTTTTACTATTTCGATCTTTCAAAAGTAAAGTCGTGTCCATTTATAGTTTTTAGAGAGATCCCTTGTTTGACAAATGACTTGGACTTTAATAATCGCTGCAGTAACATGTTATCGAATTGAAATGCAATAAATTTCGAGGATTGGTTTGTAAATCAGACCACATGCCTTACTCTGCAAAAGAGATGAGTGGGGAAGTGTAGAAAGGTCTATGCACGAGTACTGTTGAACTCGATAGTACTATATGAGGGTACGGAATAATTAGTTCATGGTACACCGGATATGTTTGTATAGGAAATAGTAACTTGGGTAATACGGTCAATATTGTTCGATTCGACAGGGAAATCGCCTTGATTTCTAGGGTACTGGTTCTGAGTTCATTTTTGTTATCCAGCTTTAGCCAGTGTTTCATATACTCGACTTGCTTTACTTGTTCATGTAGTAAAAGCTCTCCCAATCAATAGTTTACATTCATTCCATGTTTTCCTTTCCAATTTAGCAATTTTCATGTACTTGCCGTCGCTCGCAGACTGCAATTCAGCGAACGTCTTTTTAAAGCAGCTGTAGCAAGTAACTTTATCCATGAGTTTTTGTTTGGAAAATATTGAATCTTTTCATTCAAGATACGATAATGAAGACTCAATACTTGAAGCAAAACAGTAGCAAAATAGATGGTTTTCATGTGTGTGTGTGTGTGTGTGTGTGTGTGTGTGTCCAGATTGATTTAGAAACTTACTGGAAGAGTAATGGTGTTTCTTTTTGCCCTATATATCGACATAACAATCTATTTTCTAGCCTTAGCATGTAACGAAGTAACTATTTTAAGAGACTTGTTACGCGGTAACACTACGATCATTTGCGACTGTTCACGTAATAAGACTAAGACGACGCTAATCTTTATTTTGTGAAATCGTGTTCACAAATATGGAGATATATAATATCGGGTAGGGTTAATTGAAAGCTATATGCTTATCCGGAACGAACAGGAAATACTGAACTTTCAAGTCGGACTTTAATTTTGTAAGATTCTCAGCTGTTTGTCATTCTAGCCGACACAATGAGACAATATTTCAGCTATGTGACTTTTAATGATTTCTCAAGATTCCGTGATGAGAATTTCACTTTAGAAGAGTCTTTGTTTGATGATGGGCATTCTGAAGATATCGGACATTTCAAAGGGATCTGAGAACCAAATTGCATTGCTTGGGTAATGATTTTTCTAAAGTACAGTCATGAAGAACTCATCTTACGCATTATGATGAAATTTCAAACAAAGAAGTTACCAAATATATTCCTAACACAATTCTTTGTTTAAAATAATCGCTTAAAATATTTGTTACTGTCTTACAGTCATCAGTCACGAATTTAGTCAAAGACAGCCAGGGAGTTTGGACGTGTCGTTGTCGATTTATGCATTCTGTATGTGTATGTATATTCTGCGGATGTACACATGCCTTTGCTGATGATGCCTTGTGAAATTGTATGTGCTAATGTTTGTGCGTCGAGGATTTGGATGCAAAATGGTTCGAATAGTTATCGCTTTAATCGTCTGACTCGCGGGTATTTCTTGATACATCTACTTTCTCTTTCTTGACAAGATAACGCGAGCATAAAACGTGAGAGATTCAACGAATATATTTCTGCAAGCATCGTCCATGGAGGTTGACGTGCATAATGCCGATGGTTGGATAGGTTAAGATATTTCGTGATAGACCTGTCAAATATCTTGAATCGCAGGCACACGATAAACAAATATTTCTAAACGCCTTGCATTTCAATGTTATCAGTGTAACTCAACTTTAATTTTTTTAGTTATCAGATCTGAACAGATGTCTGGCTATGATGTACACCAAATTCGCTCAAAGTGGAACTTCAATCTACCACCCTGTGAGAAGAAAAATAAAAATCAGTTTTGATATATCTACACTCACCATAGACCCAACACAACTTGCGGAATGTGACAAATCCTTCAGCTTTCCAGAGACTAAAAATATGATTACTTTTTAAAAAAAAAAAGAGGAACCAAACCTATTTAGGTGTAATCATTTGGCATTTTATGGACTACAGTTAGGTCTGTATGGAAAAACAAGCCCATGCCAGCTGATGCGTAGTTTCGAAGGTATTCATACGAGTCTAGAACTTACCTTTTTAACCGCAGGTTATATATATATATATATATATATATATATATATATATATATATATATATATATATATATATATATATATATAACTTAAGTCATTCCTCACGTATTTCCTTATCGACTTTGCATATTTGTTTTTTTGGGGACGGAAGTATAGTCCAATAATTGATGCATTTTAATATCCGGTGAGATAACAGAACGGTGGGGTGGGGTGGGAAAACGATTGGACGACTCGTGTACATTTTATTATAATTAAATTATATTTCAAGGGTTTTACATTAAAATAATCCGCCACATCAGTTTGTATCGTCAAAAAATATTGTATCACGCAGCACCGTGTGGCTGTTACACAATAGTCCAATTTATGTCTTTTTTTTCTTGTTGTAATGGGTATTTAATGTATAGACAGCAAAGCAACCGGAAAAGACACAAGACTCTTACAAATGTTCAAATGTTTGAACTTCAAATTATAGTTTATGTTTCAGATATTTTTGACGGTTGAAAATCACGTGTATCGAAGATACTGTTAAGTGAAATTCCCTTCGTTTGCTATTTGTAAATTGCTGAAAGACTTCACAGTACTGTTTCTAATTCATTTGCCATAACTATTATCACATCATGCACTCTACTACTGCGGACTAACTTCTTGCCTTTGATCAACGATTCAAATGTCATAATGTTTTGCATGGTGAAAGGGCAGACAGAGTTCTTTCCAGGGAACAAAGATAGTATATTCTTATCCAAACTATGGAATAGGTACCGTTTCCTAGTACTTTGTTAATTCCTCGTTTTTCGGATGATTCGATTTTCATATCTTGGTGTATAACGTTTGGCATCAGAAATTGACCTTACATCGTTCCTCAGTTTTGTTTATTTTAATTTGACTTCGGCGATATAGGACCCACATAACGGGTGTCAGCAGATGGTATTTTATTTTCATCACAGAACCCAGAGTATCTAGTAGACATCTTTAGAGTGGCGTCATTCTAAGCGCAGCTTTGGTTCCTTACCTTCAGTAAACATGTACTTTTGCATGCCCCCTCTCTCTCTCTCTCTCTCTCTCTCTCTCTCTCTCTCTCTCTCTCTCTCTCTCTCTCTCTCTCTCTCTCTCTCTCTCTCTCTCTCTCTCTCTCTCTCTCTCTCTCTCTCTCTCTCCGTTAGTGTGGTCCGTGTGTGGTGTGTCTTTTATCTGCCATATTTCAAAGATTTGGATGTCAGTTCCTTCCCGTCTAGATTGGCGAAGTTTAGTTTGGTCTATATGGACATATCATATAAAGTACACAAATATTTGTTTAGCGTCGTGATTGGTGAAAAATATTATCTGGAACTAAAGTTACCTAATCTGACACAAATACATTTTGAGCAAACTTCCTTAAGAACAGAAAGAGATAATAAAAGAGTAAGGACTGCATAAAAAACATTAATTAAAAGTAAATACTTGTGTTATACATCTCAACAACGGGATGTGCAAGCTTTGCTCATTTCCGCTAGGACTCTATCTCATAACCAAAAGATCTGGAAGGAATCAAGAGTGACACTTAATTTGAATAAGCATACTGAAAGACCCATTCACGCGCCCATTTCCCCTCCCACTTATCGTTACCCCTCCACTCGCTCCCACCAATGCCGCTAAAAATCTGATTTACCTAGTTGGCAACTCGATAAGTGTAATTATCAGTTTATCATATAGTATATAAGTATTATTAACTGTTCTACTATCACTACCAATTCTTTTTCCTCCCACCCACCCTACAAAATAGTAAAAAATGATACACGCACACGTATATATATACATACATACATACATACATACATACATACATACATACATACATACATACATACATACATACATACATACATACATACATACATACATACTGTATAATCTTGAATTAATAATAATTTTACTAGTTTTAATTACACTGGGACTATTCCCTAGTACCTTAGCATTGACATATTAGAGTGGATAAGGTAAAAGTATCGTGTGCGAGTGTGTGTGTGTGTGTGTGTGTGTGTGTGTGTGTGTGTGTGTGTGTGTTTGTGTGTGTGTAGCTGTCTCTTACATTCGCAAATATGAAAGGGTTACAATCAACCTTACCGAGCTTGACATTACAGCTTTCGATGAATCATCTTTATTTTAAGCATATCCGATACGGATCTAACTACTTTGTAAAATCACACTGACGAAATGTTGACGTGTTGCATGCATTGGCGTAAACGGACCTCAGTTTCTCGCTGAATCTATCTTTTTATCCATATTTCTACACTCCATGTCATTTTGTATCAAATCGAATTTGTTTGAAAGCTATGATCCTCCACAGAGTTTAGTATAACTGTTTAGAAAAAGTCGATACAAATGCAAACCAAACTAAATTGTTCATGTCTGCACTCTTAACGTACGTCCGTGTATGACTATACTAATACTGTTTGATAGAATAAAGGATAATCACTTATCAAATATACGGGAAATGAAGGTTTTCGGTTACTAGGATTTTCACAAGTCATCATGTGTTTACATTAGCCATAAAATATTGCAATCGAAGCACCTGGTAGTATTTTCCACTAAAATCCAACTCCGTAATAGCGTACCTAGAGACAAAATGGCGGCAAACTTAGTCGCAAGTTAAAGAACGCGGGGAAATATTAAACCATGTTAAAACAGAACATTCTTTCGTGAGTTAAACAAAAAATATTGCAGTGGTTCGTTCAAGAAAAAAAAATCATCTCAGGCGAGTATTCATTACTAACGTTGTTGCAACAGGTATATGCTTGTCGGTGCATGCGTCCGTTTGTTTAGCGACAGCTACATAGGAGTTCTTGCAAGCTGTTTATTAATGCTATATATATATATATATATATATATATATATATATATATATATATATATATATATATATATATATATTCATATATATATATATATATATATATATATATATATATATATATATATATATATATATATATATATATATATATATATATATATATATATATATATATATATATATATATATATATATATATATGAAGTTATCGTTCATTTAAAGAATGCTTACATCACAAACATTCCCGGCAACCTCCACTACACATTTCTGTAAACACTGTTAGCATGGTTATTAACATCAATGTTATTTATTCTGACCGCTTGTAAATAATTGGGAAGTACACAAGATCATAACTTTTACACTAGAATAAGAAGTTATACAATCGTGACTAATAAATACAAGTCATATGTAAGGCACAAATGCTAATTACTGTCAATTAAACAGATAATTTAAGCGATTGTATCACTAAATCGCAATCTTATTTGAAATTAATAATGCACGCAGGCACATACACACACACACACACACATATATATATATATATATATATATATATATATATATATATATATATATGCGTGTGTGTATAATAATAATAATAATAATAATAATAATAATAATAATAATAATAATAATAATAATAATAATAATAATAATAATAATAATAATAATAATCGTCGTCGTCGATGGCATCCGTTAGTCTCGAGAGACGATGGAACTACGCACATGACAGGTGTCCCATTTGGTATCTGTGCAGCGTCTTCTGTGGCTATGGCGACCCAGACGGGAGTGACAATCCTTGCTGAAGTTACTGAACTTGAAGGTTGAGTCTGGTACTGGTTAGAGCTGCTTCCTCTTCCTCTGAGATCGTTTTTAATCAGCGAGCAGTCGAAGCTTGTCCTCGCCGGCCTTCAGACCAATGATTAGAGCATGTCGCCAGCTGGACTTGTCTAATGCAAGCTTTTCCCATGTGTTGACATCGATCTCAGGGGCTTTCATGTCGGTCTTGCCGACATTTTTTGAAGCGGAGATCTGGCCGTCCGATCGATCTTTTGCCAGAGGAAATCTTAGAATAAAGAAGGACTTTGGGGATCCGTCCGTCGTCCATCCGACGTACATGGCCCAGCCAACTGATGCGACGTTGATGGAGGAGTGTGACCATGCTGGGAATCTTGGCATGTAAAAAGCACCTTGTGGTTTGTCACACGATCCCTCCAGGTGATCCAGAGTATGCGTCTGAGGCAACACATGTGAAAGGCGTTCAGTCTTTTCACCTGAGAGCTGTACATGGTCCAGGTTTCGCTGGCGTACAGTATAGTGCTTAGCACACAGGCACAGTACACGGAGATCTTGGTGTTCAGAGTGAGCATGATGTTGTTCCACACACTCTGCGACAGCCTACAGAGAGTTGTTGACGCCTTTCTAATCCGCTTGTTGAGCTCGGCGTCGATTGAGAGTGTGTTGATGATGGTAGAGCTAAGGTAAGTGAACTGACTGACTGTCTACATCCAGTTTGTAGTTGTTGTTGATGATGATGGGAGGATCTGCATCATGAGTCATCACGTTGTTTTTCTTTAGGCTGATGGTCAAACCAAATTCATCGCATGCGTTAGCAAAGCGGTCAATCAGGCGTTGCAGTTCAGCTTCTGTGTAAGTGGCTGGAGCAGCAGCATCTGCGAAGAGCATGTCCCTAATGGTTGCTTCTCTTATTTTGCTCTTTGCCTTCAGTCGAGCAAGGTTGAATAGTCTGATGTCTGATCGCGTGTGCACGTAGATCCTTTCTGTAGACGTCTCGAAGGCGTACTTAAGCAGGGCAGCGAAGAAGCTGCTAAAGAGCCTGAGGGCACTGACACAGTCTTGTTTCACTTCGCTATGGACGTTGAATGGGTCGGATGATGATCCATCATACTGCATTGTACATTTCATGTCGTCATGGAAGGACTTGACCATGCTTAGCAGCTTTGGAGGACATCCAATCTACGTCATTATGTTGAAGAGTCCATCTCTGCTGACCAGATCGAATGCCTTGGTGAGGTCTATGAAAGCCATGAAGACGGTTCTTTATTGTTCTCTGCACTTCTTCTACAGTTGGTTGATGCAGAAGATCATGTTGATTGTGGACCTCTGTGTGCGGAACCCGCACTGAGACTCTGGATACACTCTATCAGCAAGCACCTGCAGTCTGTTCAGGATGACTCGTGCGAAGTGATATTCGTGTGAAGTGCTATTCGTGTGAAGTGATATGCCCCTGTAGTTGTTGCAGTCACTTCTGGAGCCCTTGTTCTTGTATGATGTTGGCGTCTCTCATGTCCTGAGGCACTACACCTTCATCTCCGAACTGACAGGGAAGTTCGTACAGGTGTGTAAACAGCACGCTGCCGCCGCACTTGATGACTTCAGCTGAGATGCCATCCTTCCCTGGGGCTTTACCTGTGGTAAGTTTCTCTAAGGCCATCTTTAGTTCTGTCACAATAGGTTTCTCATCCATTTTGGTCATACAAGGGAGGTTTTCAATGGCACTGAGGGCATCGTTGGTCATGTGTTTCTTTGGAGTTCAGTTCAGAGTAGTATTCCACCCAGCTCTCCATCTGCTTGCCCTTGTCGTGGATGGTGTCACCTGTGAAAGACTTCAGTGGTGCTATCACTTTCTTCATGGGACCCATAGCTTTCTTTATGTCCCTCACTGTACATGCCTCTTATGTTTCCTTGATTTAATGCCGACTGGATGCTCTGACAGAGCTGAAGCCAGTATTCATTGGCGCATTGCAGAGCTAGCCTATGCACCTTGCTTCTGGTAGACCTGTATGCCTGTAGTGTTCTGTACGAAGTATCTCTGATATGGTCCCATCTCTCTTTGGCACTGCCGTAGGGATATTCTGAACTGAACGCCTTAGAGAGGGCGTAAGTGCCTTGTCTGGATGTGATGTCTTAGTCAAATCTATGTGTGGTTTACCCACTTGCCTAGAGTGATGGATTTTCTTTGACTGAAGCTTAAATTTACAGCAAACTAGTGAGTGATCGGTGTCGCAGTCAGCGCTGTGGAATGTACGAGTGAGAAGCACACCCTTCATTAATAATAATAATAATAATAATAATAATAATAATAATAATAATAATAATAATAATAATAATAATAATAATAATAATAATAAACTGACTTACTGACATACAACAGAATGAAAGTCTTGTTTCCGCATAACCACAGCAACAGTCACTTGTACGCCATCCCCACCCCCACTGAATTTAAAAACGATAAAGATCAAGAATGTACAGAATATACCTTACCTATGTATTGCTTCTAATTCCATTGCGACCAAGCGGTAAATAGCATTGTCATCTTCGACTCGTTTCTAACCAAACGGAAGTTACCGAGTGAACAAGGAGCTTGATCAGTGTCATTTATGTTCGCTGCAAAAGTTCATTTTCAGTAAAGGAGTGGATTGATGGCGCACACAAACTTAGAGGGGTAAACACTGTGTCGTCTGCAACCAGTGTAAGCAATGTCTAATTTTAATATATACAACAATAACATAAAATAAGGGAAGAATATACCCTTGCATCTCAACTTTATAAAATTTTATGGAACTGTTTGGAACTTATCGAATGCTAAAACAATACTCACAAATATGAATGCTGTGTTAATGTTGAAATTTCTCTATGTTTGAAACACAAAGATGGTGACAATGTTAAGGACCGTCTGGTGGCAGTCGAGTTAGAAAATATCTATCAGTGAATGAAATGAGTATGTTTAATATCATTGATGCTTTTCGTTTTCAAAACCGGAGGTGGTTGATTTGGTGGATAATATGACTAGGTGGGACATGATGCTACATGTCTGCGGCCTGATGCCCCAGTTCTAGATATCAATATAACGTAAGCATATCGATTTCTTCACAAACCTTAGCTATAGTTTCCTGAGGTCAAGGGCGATTAGACAATTGCAAATCGTGGCCTATCTATTTTTTTTTAAATTGTACTTAAATTTCTATCGACAATAATAACTATTATTGTGCCTGTTGCATTAATATTCTATTTATATAAAATTATACTCACAACATATGCAAACTGTTTTTGTTACTACTGCAGAAAAAAATCTCTTTTATCTGCTAAATTTCAACATAAAGACGCGTATGTTCGCCTAATTAATGATATAACACGAGATTATCAATTTTTCAGGAAAATGAAACGAGGATTGCTGAGTTTCCTTTTAATGAAAATTTTTATAACGAGTAAGTATATCATTGATACAACGTGCATACTGTACATATATTTTTTTTATATCACATACAAATACAAATATTTGCCCTTTGAATGGTGTAAAGATGTACTATAGGCAGCTGTGTATTGACCGAGTGAATGATCTCACATCCCCGAGTGTGTCCGTTGCAGAAAGTAGTTATATTGCTTTTGGGGCTATTCACAATCCCCTTTGCATAAGTTGATTGTTTTCATTTTTAGTTTCTATTTTTCTTCATATTGATTAAATCAATATAATACACACTTATGATTTAGACATGAAAGATGGTTTTTATAATAAAAGTAGTGGACTACGAACACTTCGTTAGCTGCGCCATTCACATGAACGCTAAGCCATTCATCTACCGGCTCATGGAAATTAACGTGGATAGAAGCTAAGCGAAATGACGAACTAACAAGAACTAATTAAAATATTTAATATATTAACAGTTGATTTAAAATCATTATTCTGCTATAGTAACAGTACCTTCAAACATAATCTCTCTCTCTCTCTCTCTCTCTCTCTCTCTCTCTCTCTCTCTCTCTCTCTCTCTCTCTCTCTCTCTCTCTCTCTCTCTCTTTCTCTCTCTCTCTCTCTCTCTCTCTCTCTCTCTTTCTCTCTCTCTCTCTCTCTCTCTCTCTCTCTCTCTCTCTCTCTCTCTCTCTCTCTCTCTCTCTCTCTCTCTCTCTCTCTCTCTCTCTCTCTCATCCTTTGTCCTTTGGTCGTTTTGACATAACTTTTACCATCAAACATAAGTCTAGATATATCGTGGATGACACAAAGGAAAATCCTTTACGGTGGTCATTTCGTAGATTTTAGCCCGTATCTTGCTACGATGAGAGAGAGAGAGAGAGAGAGAGAGAGAGAGAGAGAGAGAGAGAGAGAGAGAGAGAGAGAGAGAGAGAGAGAGAGAGAGAGAGAGAGAGAGAGAGAGAGAGAGAGAGGGCGGGGCTTTCGAATTTTTACATTTGATTAATACTAATTGAGTTTCAGAACAATGTAGTATGTTTAAGAGACAAAAACAAAAGTAATACAAAACATTAAATGCATCACAGAATGTGTACCACGTAACCGAGGAATTAACTGTATAACGTCAACATGGTTTGCACCTTTGTATCAAACACTGTAGATAAATCCCAAGGAAAGTGCACACGTACCGTTACGACGAAACATATTGATGTAGATAACTTGGTGTAATTTCTATTTCAAGCTTTTAATCCAGCGCATATATTCCTTTTCTCTCTCACTCCACATTTCTGCGTAGTTTGTCCGCTATGCTTGAGAGGGGAGGGGTCAGAAAGCAAAAAGGATTGCGATGAAAATGTGTATGATATTAGATGCATTTAGGAAACGAAGATTATTGATACTTTTATCGCTATTTTCATACGTCACTAATGATTCAGATATAGAAATTCATCATTGATCTAGAATCAACTACAGACGGTCGCTAGAATGCTTATATATGCGTATTATTGTGCCATGGGCGGATCAAAATTTTATATACCAATAGCATTAGTATATCAAAGTTATCTATACCAACACTTTAAATGCCACGTTTATTTTAATGTATGTGATATATATATATATATATATATATATATATATATATATATATATATATATATATATATATATATATATATATATATATATATATATATATTTATATATGTGTATATATATATATATATATATATATATATATATATATATATATAAATATATATATATATATATATATATCTGTTTGTATATTTTTATATATATATATATATATATATATATATATATATATATATATATATATATATATATATACTTGAAAATAATAATTGAGGTCGATTTCAAGACAATTTTACAACAGCTTTCCTGGCAATTTGTGTTGCTCAAAATTATCGGTGATCAAATCGCACCGCTTGGACCCTGAAATATTGTGTGGTCGCCTTGAAAGTCATGTGGTTTGCTTATTCGCAGCTTTGTGTGTATTCTTTTGCTTACGTCGATCTATCCAAACTGATAAGTATACAGTATGCACAGAGTGATAGTACATGCATACATGTGGACAAAAGGAGTTAAAGAAAAAAAAACAATTATCAATCTCATTAAAAGAATTAGTATTCCCAAATACTGGTAAGGCTTCCGACTGATACCGTAGAGGATGGGAAATGGTCATTTACTGGCACAACTCTTGTTCTTATTGGAATGTTTGAATACTCATGAAATAATAAATGAGATAATTAATAAAAAAAAAACCAATGAGTATTAGGAGCAGGTGTTTGAAAATATCGAACTAGGAACCTCTTAACTTTATATAGAAGTGCATTCTACATGCGAGACTTAGTAATGGTATTTTGTTTTAGGACGATGCCAAGATTTTTAATAAATTATTGAGAGTAGTCCTTGTTTGGTTTAAATGCTGGATAGGGTACTTTTTCATGGCTTCTGAAAAATACCTTCGTCTAGGACAAATAATGATGCAAATTTATTCTAATTTGTTTATTATTGTTTTACGGTAGATGCGTCGAGTTTATTCTTGTGAAATGGCCGAAAGCGTCATTTAACCTGTTTAATCTTGATTGCCTGAACCATTTTCTTTTAACCTATTTTTCACGATCCATTACAAGCCTTTTATGGATCCGAGGTTGTGCATGCATTTATGTGTGAGAAAGAAAAGATTTTTTTTTACAATTTCATTTAGCCATTTCGTTGTTTTATTTTCAGATTTTGAAAAAGGTTTAGAAAAAAATATAACCTGGTACGTATCGACACTGTGTTCTCCCAAATTTCTTTAAAATTATGCAACTCTGAACTATTCCTACGGTAGTACATGCAATTGTCACAGAAATATTCATTCCAATATTACTCAAAATAATGAAAACATCGGTTCAAAATTAAATTGAATTTTACGCGGATAACCCCTTTGTTAAAATCATTCAGTTATCTCTTCCAATATTCTTTTGTATAGAATACTTTTCCGTAGTTGTTTCACATTTGACTAGTGAGGCAAGAATTAGAAGATGGTTTACTTACGTCTGGTTTTGGAGAATCATACCGCCAGAAGGGCAAAGGTTTAATAGCCGTACTTGGTCAATAATGTTTGACAGGATCCGAAAGCAAAAGCTGATCCTGTTTCCGTGCCGTGGCAGTGTTGTCAGCTTTGCATATTAAAGGTCCATATAATGTAATGGATACGAAAAACCGACAGGTAAATATGCATGCGTTTATTTGGTTAATACCTGCAAAATCAATAACAAAAGATTTGCCTTGTCAATATTATAGGACCATTTAAACTTGTGTTTATTAAGCAGGAAGTAGCAACATTATTTTTTCCAATATATGTAAGGCATGTATACTTTAAATTAGTTTTAACCTTTGGAAACAATCAAATATAAGAATCAACTGATGGCTTTACTTATTGTTACAAGTGTATATATTTTGTTTTGCATACACATATCACAGTACACATCAGACACACGGAACTTCCTCGAGGGCTAGATCAGGATGGCAAATATTAAGGCCACGAGGTAAAGTTTGCCAGATAAAACAGGTTCGAGGTTCTGATGCGGTCCGCTTGATGTAGATTGCACGTGCCTTTTGCACGTGCATATTTATTTGAGTGCTATATTTCAAACGATAATATCATTATAAAATTCAATTCACTGACTTACCAATAATGTAAAATCAGCGTCAACGTAAGGCAAAACGAAGTTTTCTTAAATGTTATTGTAACGTATTTCAGACTATTTTATAACAAATGGAGTTCCTACAGACGCATTAATTATTGCAAAGGAATTCACACGGCTTTGCAATAAACGAAGTTCCTACATACACATTTATGAACCTTTGTTTCAAGGTTAGATATAAGGTAAATAAATAATTCATAAGAACACATAACTAGAAACATAAGCAAATATACATTTCAACTGCAGCACAGGAATAACAATTCCATTTAATAAGATTGATGGCTATTTCTACAGTTTCACTAATGGGATTTGCAACTGCATTCATCATATGACAAACAAACATCATGGGGATCATACTGTGCTGAATTTCTGTTCACGATCCTTATACCATTCAGAAATAAATCAAGTAACCTGCCTAGCAAGAAGCGTCAAAAGCGACGTGTTTTACATTTTAGAATAGAGCAAAAAGCATCGGGAAATAATTATTTGTGTCATTCCCTTGGGACAATTACATGCCATTCTAATCTGATCATAAATTATGATGGAACATTTCTGCGTAGATAACACGCTTTAATGTTCGTAATAATATCGGATTGCAATTTAAAGTATTAAATTTCAGCTCAAACGCATTCCTATTGATCTGATGTCATACGATCCTATTGTGCTATTTTGAATATGACCGATTTTTTTTTTAAAATTTCAATTATCACAAGTTGCGTAAAGGTCAAAGAGACCAAAAATGGTCTAAATTTCGACAAACCCCCTATGACACAGGAAATTGACTATGGTATGGTATTAAAATTGAAGGTACCCGACGTTTTGTGCAATATATATATATATATATATATATATATATATATATATATATATATATATATATATATATATATATATATATATATATATATATATATATATATATAGTTTAATACAAACAATACTATGATACAGGTTAGAGAAATTAAATTCGTAATCTACGGAGTTTCGAAAACTGGTCCGCGAGTAAATGGCACCCATTGCCTTGCCTGCACGCACCAGCCAATATATACCGTCACGACTAAGCACGCGTGGTGCCATTTACTCGCGGACCTGGGTTCGAAACTTCGTAGAGTACGAATTTAATTTCTTTAACCTGTATGCTAGCATTGTTTGTATTAAACTTTTAATTCTGCCCACAATTATCAAGATTCTACTATATAATCCAGGGATAGTCTCTCTCTCTCTCTCTCTCTCTCTCTCTCTCTCTCTCTCTCTCTCTCTCTCTCTCTCTGTATATATATATATATATATATATATATATATATATATATATATATATATGTATGTGTGTGTGTATGTGTGTATGCATATATACATATACATATACATACACAAACCTAAACCAAACATAACGGAAAGTGCTATCCCTGATTATATTTAAAAAATGCTTGATAATACTAGGCAGAATTAATATTCATTTCATATAATATTATACAGGTTAGATGATTTTTATTTCGTATCCTACGGAGATTCGAACCCATGTCCGCGCGTAAACGGCACTCATCGCCTTGCCTGTACACACCAGCCGATATTAAATCACGACTAAGCACGCATCTCCAAAACAACGATGCGACTGAATCGGTGTTATATGCACTCGTGCGTATCAGACACACTCGCAAGACTACTCAATAATTAAATCTCATCTATCTACCCAGTGATTCCGGATTCCTAGGAAAGAAATCATGGTGATAGGATTAATTATAGAGAATTATAAACATACACCAGACAGAACAAGATAGATAGATAGATAGATAGATAGATAGATAGATAGATAGATAGATAGATAGATAGATAGATAGATAGATAGATAGGTAGATAGATAGTGTTCTCAGAACTTTCTCTGCAAAGCATTTCTTACGTAAGCTCTTAATAGTTCCAAGTAACCTTACAATATGTAATTATCTCCAGTTCAACTGTATATGCTGAAAATTTGTAAATTGTTCGTAAACGATATCTACTTAAAAAACCCAACATACCTCACATTTGTTTTCATTGTATTTTAACGGCAAATATTGGCTGGGCATTATTTTCTCATAAATTGCTTTGTAATGCCTTTTACATGCAGTTACATATTCATATTTATGGACATGGTTGGTGCTAATGTAACTGGGTGAGACATGATGATACATATCAGTGACATGATGCTCCAGCGATAGACATCACCATCACACTGAACAATTGTTAAAGCGACTTGACAAAAATTCAAATCACAGCAAAATCACTACTACTTGTACAACTACTACTGCTACTACTACTTATAATAAATGAATAAGTACAAAGAAAGAATCAGACACATGCTTGAAGATTATGCATTTGAAAGCTTGTTATATGTTAGAGCCAAGGTTGTCCAAATGAAAGGTTATATGTTAGAGCCAAGGTTGTCCAAATGAAAAAGTTTCATGCAATTAAGTGATTGAAAAAAAATTATTATATCAAATTAAAAATGAACAGAACTATATTGATAGCAAAACAATCACATACATTTAATTAAAAGAGTATTGACAATGACTGTGAAGTTTTATAAGTTTCCGAATTATATTGAGATGAGAGTAAATTTAATCTAAACGATATGGAGTGGCACCATTTAAACGAGACACAATCAATAGCCGTTGGTGTAATACGTTTGTATACAATCTACGTCAAACGCATGCCCTAATGGTATTTTTGTTTCCTTGAGAAACAAAGACCAGATGTTTTGTTTGAAGCTTTTCCATTACATTACGAGGAACATTTCTGCGGTCATTGAAACTTTGGGGGTTTTGGGGGGCTAGAGGAGTTTGCTGATTAGGCTAATGTAGCGTTGCTGCTGAAGTAGCAACCTTAAAAAGACAATGGTAATAAATACATTTAGATGGAAACAACGGACTATGCATATCGTGATAGATATATTATCTAGCACTTGGCAAAAAATAACATATTTAGCATTATTCTGCACAGACACACAGATAAACACCCACCTACCTTACATACATACATACATACATACATACATACATACATACATACATACATACATACATACATACATACATACATACATACATACATACATACATACATACATACATACATACATACATACATACATACATACATACATACATACATACATACATACATACATACATACAGAGAGAGAGAGAGAGAGAGAGAGAGAGAGAGAGAGAGAGAGAGAGAGAGAGAGAGAGAGAGAGAGAGAGAGAGAGCACACCAAGCTGTATCCGATACTTGGCAGATTCTTTACGTCAAGGATCATTTATATATCATATTAAGTATGAGAAAGTACATTGAAAGAAATCCAACACAATGGCAAATGATGTTCGTTTTCTACATTTCGTCCCAGATGAAACAAAGGAACAAATACCTAATAAAAACAAAGAATGCGTGTTCTCACAAAACCCAAATTTTATCATCTTATAATAATGTGTAAGGGGAAATGAGCAGGGAACTGCATTCATTGAGAAATTTAGACTCTGGCAAATCAAGTTCAGAAAAGCTTTTCTTTGTACATTTGTGACCCAAAAGAAACTGGCCAAGTTACCACATATGAAGCCGATATATGGCTGCCCAATGTTTTTGTCCCTGATAACATTTACTATGCAGTGATGATAGTTCATCGAGTAAATATAACGTGCTTCTAAAAATATTGATGAGATTAAGGAAACTGGTTTGAAGTTTAATGATACGGAGATTGTGTTAGAGGATAAACCGTTCCGCAACGGGGCTTTTGATAAATTGTTTGACTCCAAGTATGTTTTACAAAGAGTCATCCTCCAGTGTCGATATCTTCGGTATCCCCTGCATTGAAAACAACTTTGGATGGTATTGAATATATCATATTTGTGTCATGTATGTAATCTTGCAGTTGTCAATACTGAGATCTTCTTCTGTTATCAAGCGTGAGTTATCATTAGTTTCCTTCATGTTTTGTCATGTCTTCCATTTGTTATCCTTTTAACTCCACATAGTTTAGGAGATCCATTTGTTATTTGGCTTCTAAACGAGTCTGACAGATGTTGTTGCTTAGTTCTGTTGCAGGGAATGTGAGGTCATACATTCAGGTATTGATTTTTAACTTTTTCTGAATTTGGATATAATTATGAATCTTATGTGTACACGCATGTATAATGTCTGTCTGTCTGTGTGACTGTTTGTGTGTCTGTCTGTGTGTAAGTCTGTCTGTGTGTAAGTCTGTCTGTCTGTCTGTCTGTCTGTCTGTCTGTCTGTATGTATGTATGTATGTATGTATGTATGTATGTATGTATGTATGTATGTATGTATGTATGTATGTATGTATGTATGTATGTATGTATGTATGTATGTATGTATGTATGTATGTACGCACACACAAATAACAAGGTACCAATGTTCGCAGAGTTTGGTGTGAACATAAGTTATTGATCTGTCCTGCTTTTCCAAGTTTCAGCTCTACGAAATTGGATTGTGTAAGACAGTTTGTTTTCTTGTTGATGAAATTCGTTTCTTTCAGTCTCAGAACAATGATTCCCAAGGCTTTCACAAAGTTGCCTATTAAACCAGAAAACCAATGTATTTAAAGCAAAATGGAAAAGCTTTTCTTAGACATTGCCTTGATTGTACTGATTTATTATGCTTAGAAACCATTAATTCACACTGTAGTAATCTCATGGGAAGCATTCCGATATTTCTGCTTTTGGAAGATTTTCCCTGTGCTGATGGAGGCCCGTCAACAAATTGCAGCGATGTTGAAATTTATGAAGAGAACTTATATCCAATTTACCAGTTGTCTGAATATAATTTTAAATTACTTCTTGCAACGACAAAGGAATACACAAAAGAACACGCAGTTTGAACTTGGTGGGCCAGTACGATTTGAATTTGATCTTAAAGTCCATTGGGGAAAGAAGATGATCAATGTGGAGAGATGTATCAGAGACCGAATGGCAGGTGTCCCGAGAAGGGGTGCTTAATTGCTTATATGCTAGGATATAATTTATTACGGCATAAGCCTCGTGAAAGACCGTTAGGCATAAGTGACAAAATCTAAATTACATTCATCGTCCAGCCTGATTCATGTTACATCAGATTTGTGACGTGATAAATTTATTTTATAAATTTTCTGTGTTGTTGTTTTGGCTAAATCAAGGTCGCGAAAAGAGGAGATTAATGCCTTTGCAAAAGATACACTGAGGCAGTTTCACCTGCTTGGGTAGCAAACCAACAACACTAGAATTACGATTCAGACGGTCTAGCAACTAAGCAACTTTGGATATAAATGAATACCGAACTAATCCGCCATATTTCTCTTGCAAGAGAAGTAATTATAAACTTACGAATATTAGATGACTTTGTTGTGTCCACATGCTGAATAATTCCTATATCACATACTCGTGTTTGAAAATATACGATTCATATTAAAGAATTTTAACTTTTACGTTGAATTCTGAAATATAAAGATTTTTTTCTCTGCAATTAATAAGCTACAAAGGTCAAGTTTTGTTCTTTGAACCACGCTTCACGTCGATGTCTGAATAAGATGTGTCTCTCTACATTTGTGGTATGTGTGCGTGCGTGCGTGTGTATGTGTGTGTGATCGGAATTTTAACGTAGCTTTAACAATTGTCAGTAATATCTCTACGATGTCTGCAGTGTGGCAGTTATAGTGATGTCTAGCATTGGGACATCATGACGCAGACATGCATATAATGTCATAATGAAAGAAAATAAATACTAACCAGAGGTAACTATTAGCTTGAAATAATTTTAAATTTAAACGTATCTCATTTTAACTATTACATTGAAAACCCATACATTATTTGAAAGTCGGAAAATGCATGTCAGATTTATCAGTTTACTTCAAGTAATTATCGGGTTTCTTCAGGTACTTATGGACTAATATAGTTGTTTCTTCTTAATCTTAATCTCTTTTTCTTCTGTTTTACTTGTGGCGAGGACGCATGCGCTTGAATGTCCTGCTCGACAAAGGCAGAAAACCACAGATAATTCTTATTACAGGGCGAGTCGTTGTATATAAGTAAATAGATCAATTTTGTGTCGTTAATTAATTTTGTCTGCATGCAAGACATATAAAATAGTTTTTCATTCTTCGACACAAAGGTTGATGCAAGTTTAGATAAAAGGAATTTTTAAACTGATTGGTGATATGATGCCTTTACAGCTAAGCAACAAAGATACCCTTTGCCCTATTCAGAAAAGATAGGGCCCATTCCTGCGCTGCAATGATGAGCAGTGCTTCGTAATAAATTTGCATATGAATAGCAAAATATAGGCTTCTCAAACGAGATTTTTCTTGTATGTTATTAAAATACGTCAGAAATTCTCGTCTGAATTGATAATCTGCAGATCGAATTTAAAATCAAACATATCTGTTTATGGCTTCGAGAAACAAAGTCAACACATTTATATTTCAAATAAAGGTTATGCTTGAAGAAAAGGAAGAAATATGAGTTTTGATAATAATTGCAACAGCAATATAAAAACAACCACTGGTATCTGAGAAGACATGGTAGTCCCTATACTGAGCTGCATTAGCAAACAGTATTGGAAAGTTTGATTGGTTTACAGAAGAACCATTGGCTTCATGTGCACAATTGCTAGGTCAGTCAAATGAGGGGATATTCTCCGTTATCCTGGGCACTTATCTTACGCGGTTAATTTTTTTTTTTAAATTAAGATTTAGACAGGAGGATAATATTTTATCAAATCCTGTTTTTTATTTGGTTCTGTTATTAGTTGACAAGACAACAAAGAGTAATGTAGACTAGAAAGTATGTCTAACTAATGTCACTCTGATTTGAATATTAACTTTTTTTTTACTGGTGATTTGTTACATTTTTTTAGAACTCGAAAACTGTCAAATGAAATTGTATTTTTTAGTCGCGACATCATATTAGTCGCGGCAACAATTAAACCAGTGGTCACATTACAAATTCAAATAACTGCTGATTGCGATTCGATACCACCGATACAAGCCATAACCAAAATGAACGTGAAGATGTAAAAAAGATATAATTAACAGTTAATGTTGAGGACATTTTCAGAGAATGCACTATTTGGACATTTATTTAGCACCAAACAGCTGTTTATCAGTGTTCCAATGGGATATGCTTTGTGATTTTTAATTAAATGAATAAAAGCATTCCGAATAATTTTGTGGGTTAGAGAAAAATGCAATGAATGCACTTCAGATTTTATCATTTTACAAAATGAATGAATGAAATTTCGCATCTACCCCTCTCTCAGGCATTCTTTAATCTATGCCACATTGCCATTGTTTCTGACTTACGCTTAAGTCTTTTCAACAAGAAGTTCGTTTAACCAGACGTTACCCACTTTTGATTATCAAATTTTGATCCGCCAATGGGGCAATAATACGCATATATAAACATTCTAGCGACCGTCTGCAGTTGATTCTAGTTCAATTTTGAATTTCCACATGTTAATCATTGGTGACGTATGAAAATAACAATACAAATTATTAATAATCCTCGGTTGTTTCTAAATGAATTTATTATGGTTCACATTTTCATCACAATCCTTTCTGATTTATGATCTCCTCTCCCCTCAAATGCATAACGAACAAACTACGCAGAGATGTAGAGTGAGATAGATAAAAGGAATTGGGGCTGGATTATAAACCTTGAAATAGAAATTACACCAAGCAACCTACATGAATATTGTTCATCGTAACGATACGTGTGGACTTTCCTTGGGATTTATATACAGTGTTTATCAATAATACAAAGTTTCAACCATGTTGCCATTATAGAGTTAATTACTCGGTTACGTGATACGCATAATATGATGTATTCAATATTTTCTTTTGTTGTTGTTTCTTAAACATACTAAAATG